>VWZE01024082.1:100742-129654 GCA_013396675.1 Eubucco bourcierii | reverse complement strand
ATCAAGCTGAGGCAAGAGGAGTGTGTGAGATGGAGGCTGGAGACTGTTCCATCAAACCGAGGCCAGAGGAGTGTGTGCGATGGAGGCCGCAGTGTGCCCACGCGCAGGACTGGGAGGCAGCTGCTCAGCAGGCACCATGCCTGAAGCCCTCTGCGAGAGGCCCAGGTGCCAGCTGAAGGCTCTGCTTTCCTGGGAGAACTGAGCAGTGCCAAGCACAAATTGCAGCCAGGACTCTCCCAGCAGGGGCTGGTTTCACACTGCCTCCATGGGTGCCACCAGCCTCTTCCAGGGACTTGCAAAGAAAGCGATCGCTCAGCAGCTTAGGTGTGGAGGGAGAGGATGTGCAGGCGAATTGAAGCTGTTTCTTTTTTATTCCCTTTTTGACACTAGATGTCTGTGTGGCTTTGTCAAGCTGTGTCCCTCAGAGCCAGCTGGGTGCTGGGCCTTCTCCTCTGTGCCACAACAAGAAGTCACACTGCTTCTTGCAAGAAAACCATGCGTGCCAACAGATTTTTGGCAGGTGGCTCTCTCCACGTGGCTTGTAGAGAGTATTAAGGTCTCTTGCTTAAGCAGTATCAAATGGTTTACATCAGAGTCGTGATAAAATGCCCTCTTCTCATTTTTTTTTTTGCTGTCCATTTTGCTTTGCATGGAGTCCTAGAACATCTGAGGTTGGAAGAGACCACCCAGCCCAGCTGCTCACAGTGTCACCACTGCTGCTAAGCCACCACCACTGAACCATTTCCCTCAGCATCACATAACTTCATCTTTTAAATCCCTCCAGGGATGGTGACTCCAGCACCTCCCTGGACAGGCTGTTTCAGTGCCTGACAACTCTTGCTGGGAAGACATTTTTCCTGCTATCCAACCTGAAGCTCCCCTGGCACACCTTGAGGTTTCTTCCTCTTGTCCTGTCACTTGTGGCATGTAAGAAGAGACCAACTCCTACTTGGCTCCAACTTCCTTTGAGGAAGCTGTAAAGAGTGGTGAGGTCTCCCTTCAGTCTTCTCTCATGCAGATTAGATGACCCCAGGTCCTTCAGCCATTCCTCACAAGACCTGTGCACGAGACCCTTCACCAGCTTGGCTGCTCTTCGGGCAATTGCTCCAGCACCTCAATGTCCTTCGCGGAGTGAGGGGCTGAAACCGAACCCTTGATGCGAGCTGTGGCCTCACCAGCGCCCAGCAACAGGGGCACACCATCACTTCCCTACTCCTGCTTGCCACACTATTGCTGATCCAGGCCAGGATGCCCTTGGCCTTCTTGGGCACCTGAGCACACTGCTGGCTCATCTTCATCTGGCCAATTTTCCTCTCACTTCAGCCAAGCATTGCTATTGCTAGGGAGCAAAAATTTGGATACTCTAACTCCTTGATTCAGCTTTTCACTGTCAAAACTTGCAGCAGAACCACTCTCCCTTGAAAAAACGGTGGGATTTGGAGCAAGCTCCAGTTTTAGGCAGAAAATTTCTTCCAAGGAAAAGCAATGAAGCACCTGTGCTACCATTAGCACAGCTCCCTCTCTCCTAGGGGAAAGGGGAGGTGGGTTTCAATTCATTCACTTGGGTGTGCAAGGAGAAAAGAAAAAAAACAACAAAACCCAAGTCTGATCTGTTTGGATGATTAAAATGTCCCAAAATATCAGCTCCCTGTCCATTACCCAGAGCCTGCTGTGTCTGACAGTAAGAAGAAGGATGAAGGGAAGCTTATTCTTGAGCAGAGGCAACACACCAGGAGACTGGCTACCTCCAGCTGCCTTGGTGGCCATTTCCACCCTCTTTGCACCCCCTCCAAGGTGAAAGAGTTGCAGCTGAGGACACATCCATCTGTAGACTTATAACCCATACATTTCCAGCTGTTGCTTATTAATAGCTCCTGCTGCTAAATAAATGTCCAGAAATCCTGTGCTAGTTGATCCCTCAAGCAGTGTTTGCTCATAGCCTTCATTTCACCACCAACAAGAGCCAAACACTTTGCCCAGGTGCGACCTCACCTGGAGTGCTGCATCCAACTCTGGAGCCCTCAATGCAGGATGGACATGAAGCTGATGGAGTGGGTTCAGAGGAGGCCACAGAGATGATCAGGGGGCTGGAGCCGCTCTGCTATGAGGACAGGCTGAGGGAACTGGGGGTGTTCAGCCTGGAGAAGAGAAGGTGCCAGCTCTGCTATGAGGACAGGCTGAGGGAACTGGGGGTGTTCAGCCTGGAGAAGAGAAGGTGCCAGGAGACCTTAGAGCAGCCTGACAGTACCTGAAGGGGGCCTAAAGAAGGCTGCAGAGGGACACTTTATGGATGCCTGCAGTGATAGGTTGAGGCAGTGATTTGAAATGAGAGCAGAGTAGGTTTAGACTGGATGTAAGGAAGAAGTTCTGTGCCATGAGGGTGCTGGAACACTGCAACAGGTTGCTCAGGGAGGTAGCTGTGGCCCCATCCCTGGAGATGTTCAAGGTGATGCTCAACAGGGCTGTGGGCAGCCTGATCTAGGTGAGGATGTGCCTGTTGACTGCAGGGGGGTTGGACTGGATACCTTTTAGGGGTCCCTTCAACCCAGGTGACTCTGATTCTGTAGCCAACTGTGAGGTTTTGTTGTAACAGGCAGCAATCGTCAGTCCTCACCTTCATCCTCTACCCTGCCCAGCACACTGCTGGAAAGGAAACACAGACCGACAGAACTGCTGAGGCTGGAAGAGATCTTTGAGCTCATCAAGTCCAACCACTCTCCCAGAGCTCACAATCCCATTACTTCTCCATGCTTTCTCAACCTTCTGCATCAACAGGACAATGGTTTTAAACTTAAAAAAAAAAGAAAAAAAATAAAAAGGAGGTTTAGACTAGATACAAGGAAGAATTTTTTACTATGAGGGTGGTGAGACTCTGGCCCAAGCTGCCCAGAGAGATGGGAGATGCCTCATCCCTGGAACCATTTCAGGTTGGATTGTTTGGGGTTGTGAGCAACCTGCTGTAGTTGCAGATGTCCCTGCTGACTGCAGGTGGGTTGGACTGGGTGACCTTGAAAAGTCTCCTCCAACCTAAAGTACTCTGTGATTCTATGATCTCAGGTATGAGACAGGCAAAGCAAAAGGGCTCTGTAGCGGTTTGGCAGCTCACAAGCTCTGTAGAGATTTGGCAGTTCACAGCACCCTCCAGACATGAAAGCCAAAGGTGTAGGAGAGCTCTTGGACTGCTCAGGTCCCCTGGCCACCGTTGGTAGCAGGTGCTGTGGAAGAGAGGAGGTGGTTGTGCAGCTCTGAGACAGGAGTGAGGTGACAGCGAGGTTGGAAGCTCTCTCTTCCTGAAAGTGCTGATGCAAATCTGGCCTGAGAGGAAGCTTGGGAAGGGAGGTGACAGCTATGGAGAAGTAGGTGGTTTGGAGGCGATGGGAAAGAAGTGGTGGAGGGAAAGGCTGCTCCCAAGAGCACATCATCACCATCCAGAGCACTCAGCATAACAACACAGCCCAGGCAGTGCCAGGGCTGTGGCTGTGCCCAGAGCCAGCTGCCCCCCATGCGGCTCACTCAGCAGCCACTCTTCTGAAGGAAATGTCAGCGGAACAGACTGCTGGGATGGCCTCAGCTGCCTCCCCTCCTCACACAGCCCTGGGGAGCTCAACAAGGTGAGCTCTCCTGACTGCCAGGGTACATCTCCACAGGGTACACACACCCAGGAGCAAAGGCTGCCTGAGCCACATGCAAATACACAGCAGGCATCCACCCACAGCTCCAAACCCAGGCTGCGGCAGCCTGCAGCTCTGTTGGAAGGAACAACAATGGGAAAGGGAGGTGAACAAGGGTCACCCAAAACCCACAGGTGTTTCCCACACTGGAGGCAGAGAATGACAGCCAGAGAGACCTTGACAGGCCTGAGAGGTGGGCCCATGCCAACCTCTCATGAAGTTCCAAAAGGTTAAGTGTAAGTTCCTGCACCCCAGCTGGGGCAGTCCCCAGCAGAGGTGAAAACTAGGTGGTAAGTGGCTTGAGAACAGCCCTGTAGAGGAGGACTTGGGGGTACTAACTAATGAACCATTTGATGAGGGCCAGCAATTCATGCTAGCAGCCCAAAAATTATTAAGGAAGTTGAACATCTTCCTTAGGAGGAGAGACTGGGGGAGCTGGGGCTTTGCAGCTTGGAGACGGGGAGACTAAGGGGTGACCTCATTAATGTTTATTAACATGTGCAGGAGGATGGAGCCAGCCTCTTCTTGGTGATGCCCAGTGACAAGACAAGGGACAATGGGTGGGAGTTGAGGCATGGGAGGTTCCATGTGAACCTGAGGAAGAATTTTTTTCATTGTGAGGGTGACAGAGCACTGGAACGGGTTGTCCAGGGAGGTTGTGAAGTCTCCCTCTCTGGGGATATTCAAGAACCATTCCAGTGTGATCTGCTCTAGGTGATGCTGCTCTGGCAGTGGGCCTGGACCAGATGATCTTTTGAGGTCCCTTCCAGCCCCTGACATTCTGTGATTCTATGAAAAAGCCAACCATATCCTGGGCTCCATCAAAAGACATGTGAGCAGATGGTCAAGGGAGGTGATTCTCCCCCTCTAGTCTGCTCTTGAGAGCCTACCTGCAGTTCTGTGTCCAGTTCTAGTGCCCCCAACACAAGAAGGATGTGGGACTGTTGGAGAGGGTCTAAAGGAGGGTCACAAAGATGATCAGAGGGCTAGAGAACCTCCTCTATGGGGACAGGCTGAGGGAGTTGAGGGTATTCAGCCTGGAGAAGAGAAGGCTCCAGGGAGACTTAACAGCAGTTTTATGGCACCTGGAGGGAGCTACACGAGAGCTATGGAGGGACTTTGGAGAAGGGCTGGGAGTGACAGGATGAGGGACTATGGCTTCGAGCTGGGAGAGGGGAGATGAGGAAGAAATTCTTTAGAGTGAGGATGGAGAGACACTGGCACACAATGCACAGGGAAGTTGTGGACGTCTCATCTCTGGAAGCGTTTAAGACCAGGTTGGTTGAGGCTTTGGGCAATCTGGTCTAGTGGGAGGTGGCCCTGCCCATGGCAGGGGGGATGGAATTAGATGATTCTTAAGGACCCTTCCAACCCAAACCATTCTATGACTCTATGCTGATTCCTGTACCAGCAGAAGCAAGCTGGATGGAGAGGTGTGATTTAGGCATCACGTCCATGGGTGAGAGCACAGCAGAGCTGGGCAGGCTGGGGAGCAGCCCCTCTGCTCATGACCACTGACAGCTATAGCCAGTCCCAGCCTAAAGATGCTGTGTGGAATACTTTGGGCCCAGGCTCACGGTGGAACTCTTCCTTGGGTGATTACACAGCCAGTGCTGCTCATCTGCTGCTGGTGGTTAGCACAGTCACATAAACTGGGGGACAGAGTGCACCAAAAGGGCTTTAGCCCTGGGGGACTGAGGAGTTCAGGATGCTGGAGAGCTGAGCAGATGCCAGAGGAAGTTGAGGGAACATCTTTCTCTTGCTGTCTCAGATAACTTAAGGGCTCCACGTACTCAAGGGAGTAAGTTGTGTTCAGATGCGGCAATTAGGGTTTCTGGTAGAAAATCCATACTCTGCTTGAAGGGGCTTCCGACAGGCAATAATGGGAGATTAGCAGAGCACTGAGGGGCCCTGAAGCTCCTGCCAGCAGCTCCGTTCTCTTTGAGATGGAGCTGTTGATAAGCAAATACATTCCATTTGCAGGGACACAGCTGATGTCTTCAATCTCTCTTCATTATCACCCTTCTCACCTAACCCTTTTAGACTCTACCTGCATGCAACAGATACCCCAAAGCAGTCAACCTCTCCAAAACTGGAGAGGAAAAAAAAAAAAACCCGCCTATTTGGAAGAGATTCCCCAAGCTGCCTGTCCTCAGTTCATTCTGCCTGCTCTTCTCCAGCCAACTCTTCCTCCAGAGACAGTTCTGTGTCCTCTGCCAAGTGGGACCCAGGGCATGGCTTTGAGACTAAGAAACTAGGTCTGAGACACTTTTCTTCAGGAGAGAAAGAAACTTTATCACCTTCACAGGAAAGGCTTTTCTGGGCTCTGTCTCAACTGCTTGGGTGTTGCAGCAGTTGTAGGAGGTAGTTCTGGTTTTAGGGTTCCTGGGAGCAGACAGGAGCTCAGACAGGGAGGAGAGGGAAATCCAAGAAGTGTAAAATGTGGCAAACTGTGCCTTCAGCTGGAGGTTGGATCCCCAGGGGACTCCTCCAATTCTGACTTCTGAACACCTTTTATTTCTCTTTGCAGCCCCTTTTTTTTTGCTCTCAGTTGTGCTTGCCTCTTGTATGTGCAATTTCCCTGCTCACTGCTGTCTTGCCACCCTGTTCAGCAACCCACTGGCCAGATCGAGCCAAAAACCCCTTCCATCAGATGGTGCTCGGAGTGACAGTGCTAAATGCTGCAGGCAGTGTGCAAGAAGCAGAATCACAGCACAGTGGGGGTTGGAAGGGACCTCTGGATATCATCCAGCTCAACCCCCTGCTGAAGCAGGGGCACCCAGGGCAGCTTGCCCAGGATCACAGTGACCAGGTGGGTTTTGAAAGCTTTCAGAGAAGACTTCACAGCCTGCCCCAGAGCTGTCACCCTTGCAGCAAAGAAGTTCCTTTAGCGACTTCAAACTCTGCCATGCCCTAACTTCAGGTGCTGCAGTCTGAAAACTCCTTTTCTTTCTTTCAAGCTTAAACCACTAAAAGTTTTCACCTTGCTATTGTTCAAACCCTAAATGCTTCCAGGCTCTCTGGATCTAGATAGGAGGCCTGCAGGAACCCACATCAGAGGTTAGCAAGATGAGAAATGAGTCTGCCCATTTTTCCAGGGGTCTGGAATGTTGTGAGAGAACAGATCATCTGTACAGGAAAGAAAAGGACCTGTTGGAGTAGGTCCAGAGGAGGTTGCAAAAATGATCATAGAATCATAGAATGTCAGGGGCTGGAAGGGACCTCGAAAGATCATCTAGTCCAGGCCCCCTGCCAGAGCAGATCACACAGGAACACATCCAGGCAGGTTTTGAGTATCTCCAGAGAGGGAGACTCCACAACCTCCCTGAGCAGCCTGTTCCAGTGCTCTGTCACCCTCACAATGAAAAAAATTCTTCCTCAGGTTAACATGGAATCTCCTATGCCTCACCTTCCACCCACTGCCCCTTGTCCTGCCACTGGGCATCACCAAGAAGAGGCTGGCTCCATCCTCCTGGCACTCACCCTGCACATATTAATGAGGTCACCCTCATGAGGAGACCTTAGTCTCCCCACCTCCACTCCAAGCTAAAAACCCCCAGCTCCCTCATTCTCTCCTCATAAGGAACATGTTCAATTTCCTTAATTTTTGTGGCTCTGCACTGGACTCTCATGATCAGAGGACTGGAATCCTCCTGCTGTGTGGATGGGTTGAGGAAGTTGAGGTTGTTCAGCCTGGAGAAGAGAAGGCTCCAGGGAGACCTTCTGGTGGCCTTTCAGTACTTAAAGGGCACCTCTAAGAAAGATGGGGACAATCTTTTTGGCAGGGCCTGATGTGACAGGACGAGGGGTGATGGGTTTAAACTAAAAGGGCTACGAGGATGATCAGAGGGCTGCAGCTGCTCTCCTATGAGGAGAGACTGAGGGAGTTTGGGCTGTTCAGTCTGGAGAGGAGAAGGCTGTGAGGTGACCTCATTGTGGTCTTTCAGTATCTTAAGGGGACCTACAAGAAAGCTGGGGAGGGACTTTTTAGGATGTCAGGTAGTGATAGGACTGGGGGGAGTGGAACAATGCTAGAAACAGGTAAATTCAGACTGGATGTTAGGAAGAAGTTCTTCACCATGAGAATGGTCAGACCCTGGAATGGGTTGCCCAGGGAGGTTTTGGAAGCCTCATCCCTGGAGGTGTTTAAGGGCAGACTGGATGAGGCTCTAGACAACCTGATCTAGTGTGAGGTGTCCCTGCCCATGGCAGGGGGATTGGAAGTGGTTCCTTCCAATCCTGACTGATTCTATGATTCTAAAAGTGAGAAGATTCAGACTAGATGTAAGGAAGAAATGTTTTACACAGAGGGTGGTGAAACCCTGGCCCGGACTGTCCATTGAGACAGTGGATCTCCCATTGCTGAAAACATTCCAGGGTAGGTTGTTTGGAGCTTTGAGCAACCTGATCCAGTTGATGATGTCCCTGCTCCATGCAGGGAGGTTGGACTAGATGATCTTTGAAGGTCCCTTCCAACCCAAACAATTCTATGACTCTAATTTCCAGCTGGTAAAAGCTAAAACCTTGAAACTTTCCAAACCTGCTGGGTTGCTCTTTCCAAGCCCTGTGGATCAATGGGGAGAGGCTTGAGGACTTGTTGGGACTGAATCGTTGGGAGGCCTAATCTGGTCTGAAATACAGCTGGTCCCTGTGACTTGGGGGATGCCTATGTACAAAATTTCACTTCAAGGTACAAAGCTTCACTTCAAGGTGAGGTTCAGACCCAGGAGATCACAGTGCTGTGAGAAATTACTTGCAAAGGTGTAGAGGAGCAATGGGAAGTAGAACCGCGGCTAAAACGGCAGCTGGCATCTTCAAAGGCAGCAGAACCTTAGGATGTGGCAGCAGAATGGGCAAATCTTGCAACAGCTTTAGTTGCCCAAAGACTTTCCCACCCTGTATCAGGCAGATGAGACTGAAAATTTTAACGCTGACCCACATCTGGACACATCTGGAGCCTTGGGTCCAGTTCTGGACTCCCCAGTTCAAAAGAGACAGGGAACTGCTGGAGAGAGTCCAGCAGAGGCTGCAAAGCTACTGAGGGTCTTGGAGCAACTCTGTGAGGAGCAAAGGCTGAGAGTCCTGGGGCTGACAACCTGCAAAAGAGCAGCCCCAAAGGGCACCTGAGCAATGCTCAGCAAGAGCTAAAGGGTGAGGAGCAAGAGGATGGGGACAGACCCTTGTTAGTGGTGCCCAGTGACAGGCCAAGGGGCAGTATGCCCCCAGAAGCCACCCAGGAGGTTCCATCTGGAGATGAGGAGAAACTTCCTTGGTGTGAGGGTGCAGACTGCCCAGACAGATTGTGGAGTTTCCTCCAGAGAGATTCCAAACCCTCCTGGCCATTGTGATCCTGAGCAAGCTACTGTGGGTGCCCTGCTTGAGCAGGGGGGTTGGAATGGATGATCTCCAGAGGTCCCTTCCAATCCCCACTTTGTTGGGATTCTGTGATTCTGTGACCCTGTAGACCACCGTGGAGTGCTCCATGAGAGACCACTCACATGGACATCAAGTCCCAGAGTTTTAAACCTTGTTTCAGGTTCCCAAACCAGCAGAGCAAAGGGAAAGGTAAAAGCAGCAAGGTTTGCAGGCCAGAGGGCAGGATACAAACACAAGATGAGTACTATGTGACTTCTGACTCCTCTTTAGTGTGTTGAACAGACTCTGCTGGAGTTTTCCTTTCCCTGCCAGACCGGTATCAGCCCAAATTAAAACTAGAGGATATTTTTCACAATGCTGGATTGGGTTTTTTTTCCCCTGATCCCATCCCATTCCTGTTATTGGCCATGGGTAGGTAGTACCATCAAGAGACTAAGCACCAGAATGAAACTTGCAGTAAAGCTCAGGCAAGCAAAACTTGCCTTGAGGGAGGAATGGCTACTGGGTACTCAGGCAGCTTGCCATGATTGACCCCAGCAGGAAGAACAGGCCTGAAAAACCTAAAAGAGGAGCCACAGGGTGGCAAGGCGGGGAGAGGGAGCCAAGGAGGCTCCTTCCCGTCCACAGGAGGTGAGCTTAAGTCTGCATGTAGCAAAGCTGGGTATGGGTCAGGCTGTCACCTCAAGTTACATCACAGAATCATAGAATTAGTTTGGTTAGAAAAGACTTCTAAGTCAAGTCATCAAGTCCAACCTTCTACCCAGCACCTCCGTGACCACCAGGCCATGTCCCAGAGTGCCACATCTACTCGTTTTTGTGAACACCTCCAGGATGGGGACTCCACCACCTCCCTGGGCAGCCTGTGCCAATCCCTGACCACTCTTGCAGGGAAGAATTTTTTTCCTAATCTCCAACCTAACCCTCCCCTGGCACAATTTCAGGCCACTTCCTCTTCTCCTGTTGTTAGTCACTTGGGAGAAGTCAACACCAGGCTCACTCCAACCTCCTTTCATGAAGCTGTAGAGAGCTGTCTTCCTCTCAGCCTCCTCTCTTTTCAGGCTAACCAACCCCAGCTCTTTCAGCCTCTCTCCTCCTAAGCTGTGCTTTCCAAACCCCTCCCCAGCTTCACTGCCCTTCTCTGTGCCTGCTCCAGCACCTCAATGCCTTTCTTAAGAAAGATGCTGAGGTGCTTGAACATGTGCAGAGAAGGGCACCAAGGCTGGTGAAGGGACTGGGGTGCAGCCCTGTGAGGAGAGGCTGAAGGAGCTGGGGGTGTGCAGCCTGGAGAAGAGGGGGCTCAAGGCAGACCTCATTGCTCTCTACAACTACCTGAAGGGAGGTTGGGGTTGGGCTCTTTTCTCAGGCACCCAGTGACAGAACAGGAGGACACAACCTCAAACTGCTACAGGCAGGTTCAGGCTGGACGTTAGGAAGCAGTTCTTGGCAGAGTGATTGGCATTGGGATGGGCTGCCTGGGGAGGTGGTGGAGTCACCATCCCTGAAGGTGTTTAACAGGAGGCTGGATGAGGCACTTAGTGCCATGGTTTAGTTCACTAGAAGGTGTTGGGTGATAGGTTGGACTTGATGATCCTAGAGGTCTTTTCCAACCTGGTTGGTTCTGTGACTGGGATTCTTACACCACAGTGCCCAAGCCTGGAGGCAGTGGTTGCAGTGAGGTCTCAGGGGTGCTGAGCAGAGGGGCACAACCCTCCTGCCTGGTGTACAAACAACAGTCTCTTGCTGGCTAACTTTTCCCCTAAACCTTTCATTTCTCCTCCAATCAGTTTCTGCTCCAAGGGGTAGCTTTCCACACAAGCACAAATGGATGGGGTTTGGGGTTTTTTTATGATTAGACTTGCAAATGCCACAGCTCCCCAGGAACCACAGCAGCTCCAATGTTTACCTGGCAAGGAGGCTATTTAAAAAACCTTCTGCAGAGGGAAAAAAAAAAAGGAATAATAATAATAATAATAATAATAAAAGGAAAGACTAAATCCAGGCTTAGACAAAAATCTGCAATAAATAGCAGCCAGCTTGGTGTCATTATCTCAAATGCAGAAAACATTTGGGGACTTCTTTCATGTGCTGAATGTTCCATTCAGTCCTGCAGTGCAGTGACTCCCTAAACCTTTGCTGAGCTCTGCTTTTGAGGCTCTAATTTGCTGTTGCCATGACATTGTTAATGTCTGATTTGCTTTTTTTAACCACTCTTCCCCTTTCTTTTTTCTTTCTGTGGTTTTGTTTTGGGTTTTCGTTTTATTTTCCACTCTCTTGCAGAGGTATGCTGAAATAGTAGGCACGAGCTGGTGCTGTGGAACAGCCTGTGTGTCCTCAAAAATAACAAAGGAGTGTCTCTTTGTACAAACTGGGCGGCCAAAGCAGTCACAGTATCACAGTATCACCAAGGTTGGAAGTGACCTCAAAGATCATCAAGTCCAACCCAGTCCTGATGGATGGCTGCTTAACTGGAGAAACCACAATGAAAATGTCACAGAATTAGAGGAGCAGAAGAATTAGAGAAAGTTAGAAGGGACCTTCAGAGGTCAAGGAGTCTAACCCCCCTGCCAGGGCATGATCACCCAGGGCAGGTCACACAGAAATCATAGAATGGTAAGGTTGGAAGGGACCTCAAGGATCATTTACTTCCAACCCCCTGACGTAGGCAGGGACACCTCCCACTAGCACAGCTCACTCAAGGCCTCCTCCAACCTGGCCTNCAAGGCCTCCTCCAACCTGGTCTTCAACCCCTCCAGGGAGGGAGCAGCCACACCCTCCCTGGGCAACCTGTGCCAGTGCCTCACCACCCTCACTGGAAAGAACTTTCTCCTGACATCCAGTCTAAATCTCCCCTCTGCCAGTTTAAAACCACTGCCCCTTGTCCTGTCATTGCAAGACCTTGTCAATAGTCCCTCCTCAGCCTTCCTGTAGGCCCCCTTCAGATACTGGAAGGCTACTAAGAAGGCTAGTCCTGGAAGCCTTCTCTTCTCCAGGCTGCAGAGCCCCAACTCTCTCAGCCTGTCCTCATAGCAGAGCTACTGCAGCCCTCTGATCATCTTCGTGGCCTCCTCTGGACCCGCTCCAACACTTCCATGTCCTTCCTGTGCTGAGGGCTCCAGAACTGCACACAGCACTCCAGATGGGGTCTGACAAGAGCAGAGCAAAGGGGAAGAATCCCCTCCCTTGCCCTGCTGGCCATGCTGCTCTTGCTGCAGCCCAGGACTTGGTTGCTGTCTGGGCTGCATGTGCACACTGCAGTGCATCCAGATGGGGCTTGGAAGTCTCCAGGGAAGGACACTCCACAGCCTCTCTGAGCAGCCTGCTCCAGGGCTCCAGCACCCTCACTGTAATGAAGTTTCTTCTTATACTGAGGTGGATCTTCCTGGGTTCTGGCTTGTACCCACTTGCTCCTTGTCCTGTCACTAGGCACCACCAAAAGGAGCCTGACACCTCCAACCTGACCCCCACTCATCAGATATTTATAGACACTGAGGACTCCTCTCTCAGCCTTCTCCAGGCTCAGCAGATTCAGGGCTCTCGGTCTTTCTTCATGTGCTGGTTTGAGGCTAATTTGAATATTTTAATAAAGAAAATGACACTATAGGCTGTAAAAGGAAAACATGGTGATGTCTACTTCACTCATAAAATGAAAAATTTTTTGGGAACAATAACCAAAACACTTCATAGCAGAGATGTTCAAGTCCCTTCATTGTCATCATAGCCCCTGTTGGACTCTCTCCAGTACCTTCCTGTCTCTCTTGAACTGGGGAACCCAAAATGGACACAGTATATCTGATCAGCTGAGACAATTTTGGCTTTGGGGGTAGAGGGTCAGGGGCTATCTGCTGGCTTGTTTTTCTTTTTCAGTAGTGACCTTCAGAAAAAGTGTCACTAAATAAGGCAAAATTCCTTTTCTTCCTCTGATGATTCACTGGGCTTGCAAGGTGAGTGGAGTGTACAGAATAATTTTCAATTGCTTGGCAGAGAGTTTGATAGCATCCTTGCTTCCCAGACCCAACTGAGAATGAAGAAATCCCTCTCAAGGTCAACCTTAGGAGAACAGCATGGCTTCCTTGGGAAGCAGGAGATGTATTCCTTTAGTGGGATCATATCTTCCAGTTGCTTGGCTTCTTAACACTACAGCAGCCTTTGCTGCTCAGGGCTTTCAAGAGAATGTTTTAGTCATTCCGAAGAACAGGTCACATCAGCTCACCCTCCCTGGGCTTCAGCTCTTCCCTTTGATCAGCCTACCTGGATGTGCACATCCTGCCTGCAGCACATGTCCTCGGAGGCTTGCAGGGCAGCAAACCCCCCCCATCATTACCAGTACCTGCAGCTACCCTGAGCCGACAACCCCTCCTTTGCCAGCGTGGGCGAAGAGATGGGGACCAGTCTGTACCTGCCACTTTCCTGAGGGGCAGATCTCAAGAGCCTTGTGAGTTCAGACCTGAAGTGACTCACAGAATGGATTAGCTTGGAAGGGTTCTTAGAGATCATCCACCCCAACCCCACTACCATGGGTAGACACCTCTCAACTAGACTCGGCTGCTCAAGACTTCATCCAACCTGGCTTTGAACGCCTCCAGGGAAGGGCCATCCACAACCTCTCTGGGCAGCCTATTCCAGAGTCTCATCACACTCATAATGAAGAACTTCCTCCTAAGAGTCAGTCTAATCCTGCTCTCCCTCAGCTTCAAACCTCAGCATCTATGGGGCCCTATGCAGCCTCTATGGGGCCCTATGCAGCATCTATGGGGCTTGTCCCCTTGTCCTTGTGAAAAGTTCCTCTCCAGCCTTCCTGCAGGATCCCTTCAGGTTCTGAAAGGCACCTTAAGGTCCTCCCACAGCCTTCTCCTCTCCAGGCTGAACACCCCCAGCTCCCTTAGCCTGTCCTCACAGCAGAGCTGCTCCAGGTCTTGGGTCATCTTTGTGGCCCTCCTCTGGACTTGCTCCAGCAGCTCCAGTGCTAGTTCTGGTCCCTGCTCCAGCATTAGCCTGAGCCAGATCCATAGGTATTTGGATATTACCTTTAGGGTATGTCCTCTGATGACCAAGACTGGAGCAATGTACTCTCTAAACGCACTGTCAGAGTTGTAGGTGAGACCTTAGCAGAGGTACTGCTGCCTTTCCTGCAGGTCATAGGGTGACTACCATGCTCAGAGCTGACCTTGGCTCCCAGGCCTGGACCCTGCTGGCACCCAGGAAAAAGTTGACCCTGGGCAATGACAGATCTTGTGCTTGTGAACTGTAATGCAATGGGATGTGCTTGGCTGTAGTGATGACTCTTTGTGGCACTGGTTTTAATTCTGATCTCTGGGTTGAGATCAACAGCTGCCAAATGCTCAGTGTTACAGGACAGACTGCATTCCTTGAATGCCCTGACCAGATGTAGTTGGTATCATTCCAGTCTGGTCTCTGCTGAGGTGCTGCTGGGGTTTTTTGTGTGTAAAGACTCCTTTCTTTCCAGGGTTTTCTCCAGTCAGTGATATAATTCCCATTCAATGGTACACAAGTCTTTGGGGGCCATACAGAGTGCAAAGTGCTGCTTAAAGCTCAATAGGCCCATAATAGCTTTGGCTATTTCCTTGCTTCAGCCTCAGCTTTTATAGGTACATCTCTCTCAAAATAAATAACAACCTTGGAAGGCACTAAAAGTGACATCTGAGTGTTTCCAGGAACCATGACTATAAAACTGCCTGCCCACCACTGGAAGGAACAGAGATTGACACTGCAGATAGCAACCAAATGCCTTTGGTCTTCTCTCCATGCCAGGAACACAGCTCTGCTCGCTCTCTCTCCTGGCCATTCCTCAGTGTGCCTCATCAGGATGCTAGGAAATGTTGCTCTCTTTGTTCTGTTGTAAAGCAGCAAAACAAGCCTTGGGGTCAGGCTGCCTTCAGCAGAGCTGGACTTGCCCAGGCTGAAGATCTGCCCTCTGTGTGGGGATGCTTCTGTCTAGTGTGTACTGGGGGAAGAGCAGGGAAAGGAGAGGCAATCTCGTGGTAACCTACAATTGTAGAACTGTTGAGGTTGGAAGAGACCTTTGAGATCATCAAGCAAAGGGATGTATGACTTCAGTGAGGGCATAGAATGGAATCAGAGAACTGTTGAGGTTGGAAGAGACCTTTCACAGAAACATAGAATGGTCTGTGTTGGAAGGGACCTCCAAAGCTCACCTAGTCCAACCCTCTCTGCACTCAGCAGGGGCATCCTCAACTAGATCAGGCTGCCCAGAACCCTCTTGGCCTCAGCTTGAATATCTTCAAGGAGACCTTATAGTAGCCTTCCAGTATCTGGAGTGGGCCCACAAGAAGGTTGGGGAGGGACTATTTACAAGGTCTTGTAATGACAGGACAAGGGGCAATGGGTTTAAAGTGGCAGAGGGGAGATTTAGACTGGATGTCAGGAGAAAGTTCTTTCCAGTGAGGGTGGTGAGACACTGGCACAGGTTGCCCAGGGAGGTTGTGGCTGCTCCCTCCCTGGAGGTGTTCAAGGCCAGGCTGGACGAGGCCTTGAGTGACCTGTACTAGTGGGAGGTGTCCCTGCCTATGGCAGGGGGTTGGAACTAGCTGATCCTTGAGGTCCCTTCCAACCTTACCATTCTATGATTCTACCTCCAGGCATGGGGTTTCAACCACCTCCTTGGACATCCTGTTCCCTTGCTTGAACTTCTCACTGTTTGCTTCCCACAGCTCAGCTAAGGAAGGCTCTAACCTAGGGCTGCTGCTGTCTTTAATGTAGAGGCTTAGCAAGACCATCTCTGCTGTGACAACACACAAAAGTTGTAGTCTCAAAGACAGAGGTGGAGGCACGGGAAGATACAGAGCACTTCAGAAACTGCTGCTGTTCCCAAACTGAAGCTCTGAAGCTAAACAGGTTGCTGACAGTAGCCCCCTGGAAATATAACAGCAACTCTGTGGTCTTAGAGTGGCTTTTCACTCTCTGAACACCATGGAAACATCTGGTTCTTCATGTTCTTCAATAAACACTTGCAAAGAGCATACCAGAGGCCAGAGGTTAAACCATGCATGGAGAATCTTTCTGCAGCTCCTTTTGTCAGTGCATTTAGCAACCTGTAGGTGACCACACCTACTTCTGTGTGAGACAGCTGTGGCTGTCTGATCTCCACCAGCCAGGCAAGCATGCACAGCCTCACTGAGGGCAGCACACAATATCAGCCCCCACCTTTTCTGTTGCTGCCAGGGCACCTGTGGGGAAGGGCAGACAGCGTGACAGCGTGGGTTGGATTGGAAGGGACCTTAAAGAGCATCTAGTTTCAACCCCCAGGGACACCTCTCACTAGCCCAGGCTGCTCCAGGCCCTTTGCTAATCCAGCCCTGCTTGCTTAACCACACAGCCCAGTTGCTCCTAAGACCTTTCCTTCCGTAAGGAATAACTTCCAAGTTCAAGTGGTGAAGGCCCATTTCCAATTTTAGAGATTTGAATGCCAGCCACAAACTCAGATGTAGATCTACCAAATATGGGCTCTTGACAAGCCAGTCCTCTTGCAAAGGTCAGAAGGCACTGGGATTGCACAATTCCCTCTAGCTGGGCAAGGATGCTCTGAGCTGCCATGCTGAGGGACATGGTTTAGTGGTAACTTGGCAGTGCTGGACGTAATGAGGTCTCCTCCAACCAAAATGACTCTGTTCTGTTCTGTTCTTTGGCCTAAGTGACCCCCAACTCTGGGCAGGGCTTTAAGAAGTGTCTTTTAATCCTTGCTTTGCAGACATCATGATGGGATGTGGCCACGTTAGCTCTTCACCAGCTTCATGTGCAAATCAAATTGCTGGCTCCAAAGCCCTGGAGAGTCCTCCCTGCATGATGCAGTTAATATAAAACTTGAAAACACTGAGATGGAGCAAATGAGAGTGGTGTGAAATGGGATTGTGGTTACAACAGCTAATTAGAAAGCTGTGTGAAGGATACATTTTTATAACACAGAAGGTGGTTATAAATAGGACAGCTGGAGAGAGCAACAAAGGCTTGCTTCGTGAAATCTGGTGATGGAAAGGACTATTATAGGATAGGCTGGCATCACAAACCACAGATTCACATGGTGTTGGAAGGGACCCTTGAAGATCAGCTCATCCCACCCCCCTGCACTCAGCAGGGACATCTGTAACTAGATCAGGTTGCTCAGGGCCCCATCAGGTTTGACCTTTAATGTCTCCAGGGATGGGGGTTCCGTCACAGCCCTGGGCAACCTGTTCCAGTATTTCACCACTCTCACTCTGCAGAACTTCCTTGTGATGTCCAACCTAACTCTGCCCTGCTCCAGTTCCAAACCACTGCCCTCAACCTATGCCCACATGCCCTTCTGAAAGTCCTTCCCCAGCCTTCCTGTAGGTCCCCTTAAGATCTTGAAATGCAGCTCTGATGTCTCCCTGGAGCCTTCTCTTCCTGAGGATGAACAACTCTCAGCCTGTCCCTACTGCAGAGGTGCTCCAGCCCTCTGACCATCTTTGAGACCCTCCTCCAGCAGGTCCACGTCCTTCTTGTTGGGGATACCAGAGCTAGACCCAGTATTCCAGGTGAGATTTCAGAAGAATGGGAGAATAGGTGGCAGAGCCATCTGAGCCTCATCTGCCCATCTCTGCAGAGTGGCTCTGCCAGTTTGTCCACTGGGCCACCAGGGCTGCAGGACCCTTCTGTTGGGTCTTGGTATGAGAGAGAGAAATGACACAAGACAGGTTCTTTCCTGACCTCTCACCTCAGAGAACGAAGAAGCAAACCTAACTGCAGATAAATACTCTTGGGCAGTGTCTACAGAAGGAAAGGCTCCTGGCTCCTGCCCAGGTTTCCAAAGGGGTGCTGCCCAGGAGGGGTTGCTCAGTGTATGCTGGCACCGCACACCACCGCATCGCTGCTCTCCCCACAGAGGGGCACTGTGGCATCTGGGAGCCCAGGGGTGAAGGCTTGGTGCTGAGGATGGTCCACGTGAGCCATCTGCCCTCTTGGGCTGCTCTCTGCCATGCTGTGTGGTGTATCTGCAGAGGCAGAGCCTGCTCTTGGAGACCTGCCATTGCCAGCGATAAAGGCCGGGACAGCTTTAGCCCTGCTTATTTCAGCCTGTCCTAGTCCAAAGCTCAACTCGTGGAAGGGAGGAGCAGCTATTCACAGAGCTGGGAGAGTACATGCAGATCTGACCTTCAGAACAACCTTTTACAGCCATGGAGATGCTACTTTTATCTCTCCACTACTTGCTATACTCTTCAGCATTCAGCTAGAACCTGCTGCCCCTTTATTCCCTGCCAAGAGCTGGGGAAACAACCATCTAAGAAACCTTCTTGGTGGTCTTGCATGTGAAATTGGATCTCCTTTCCCTCCACACATCAACTGCTGCATTTCTGCCTGCTCCTGGCTTACATTCATCCAGATTTAGGAGCCAGGCACCACTTCAGATGCCCTGGATTTAGAGCTGTAACTCTCTGTGCGTGCAGCAAGGTGCCGGAAGTCCAGCAAATGGTTTCGTGCAGTGTCCTGATGGCTGGTTTCAAAGCCACTGTTGTGGGAGCCCACAGTTGAGCTCTCCGTGGCTTTGGAAGGATTTCACCTCTCAGAGCTAACACCTCTCTCACAAGCAACAATGCTCACCTTTCACTAGCAGCTGCCCCTCCCAGGACAACTGAGGGGAAGCAGATATCAAGTCAGTGCCTCCCTCTGATGTGCCAAGACTCAAACTGCCTTTCACGGAAAGGGTTTCAGTAGTTCACCAGAATCCTGCCACTTGCCAAGGACAGACCAAGAAGGCCAACAGCATCCTGGCTTGTACCAGGAATAATATTGCCAGCAGGACCAGGGAAGTGATCTCACCACTGTACTGGGTGCTGCTGAGGCTGCCCTTAAGTACTGGCCACAGTTTTGGGTCCCTCACTCTAAAAAGGACACTGAAGGGTTAGAGCAGGTCCTGAGCAGGACCATGAGGCTGGTGAGGGGCCTAGAGAACAGGTCTGGTGAGAAGCAACTGAGGGAACTGAAGTTGTTCAGCCTGGAGGAGGCAGAGGAAGAACCTCATTGCTCTCTACAGCTCCCTGAAAGGAAGTTGGAATGAGGTGGGGGTTGGCCTCTTCTCCTAGGTAAGAAATCATAGAATAAGAGGAAATGGCCTCAAGTTGCACCAGGGGAGGTTTAGATTGGATATTAGGAAAAAAAATTCTTCACCAAAGAGTCATCAGGCACTGGAACAGGCTGCCCAGGAAAATGGTGGAGTCATCATCACTGCAAAGCTTTAAAAGACACTTGGATGAGGCGCTTAAGGCACATGGCGTAACAGTGGGGTACAGGCAGATCATAGAATCATAGAATGGTTTAGCTTGGAAGGCACCTCAAAGATCATCCAGTTCCAAACCCCTGCCATAGGCAGGGACACTTCCCACCAGAACAGGTTGCTCAAGATCTTGTAAGTAGTCTCTCCCCAGCCTTCTTTAGCCTCCTTCAGATACTGGAAGGCTACTACAAGGTCTCGCCAAAGCCTTCTCTTCTCTGGGCTGCAGAGCCCAAACTCTCTCAGCCTGTCCTCACAGCAGAGCTGTTCCAGTCCCCTGAGCATCTTTGTGGCCTCCTCTGGACTGGCTCAAACAGTTCCATGTCCTTCTTGTGTTGGGGGCTCCAGAACTGTACACAGCACTCCAGGTGGGGTCTCATCAGAGTGGAGTAAAGATGTTAGGTTATGGATTCGAGGATCTTAAGATCCTTTCCAACCAGGCAGTTCTATGATTCTGTGAGAAGGAAGCTCCTTGACACAAGGCAACATTGATGCTTCCCTCAGCTCCTGCCCCAGAGACCTATCTGATCCAGCCAGGAAGACGCAGAGCAAAGCCAGCATTGCCCCTACCCACTTGGGAAAACCCCACTTTTTAACCTCTAGAGGATCCCCCCTCTGCTGGGACAACCAAGAGAAAAACACAGGTCAGTGCTGATGGGTGAGACAGGGACAAGGGGTTCACTGGAATCCATCCTGGCACTACTAAGCCTCCTTTGCAGTGCTGAGTGCAGCAGTCCTGGTCTGAACCAGGAACCAAGCACCACTCTGAAGGGAAAACTGATTTTTCTGGCTCAAGGAACTTGCTGGACTCTTAATTCTTCCTGCTCCCAGGCAACACCTCCCCCTCCACTCTGCCCTTGTGAGACCTCACCAGGAACACTGCATCCAGCTCTTGGCTGCCCAGTTCAAGAGGGACAGGGATCTACTTGAGACAGTCCAACAGAGGGCTACAAGGATGCAGAAGGGACTGCAGCACTGCCTGGTGAGGACAGGCTGAGAGCCCTGGGGCTGCTTAGTCTGTAGAGGAGAAGGCTGAGAGTGAATCTGAGCAATGTCTGTAAATACCTGAGGGCTGGGGGTCAGGAAAGAAGGGACAGGGACAGCCTCTGCTCACTTGTGCCCTAGCGTAAGACAAGGGCAATGGATGGAAACTGCAGTACATGAAGTTCCACCTCAACATGAGGAAGAACTTCTTTACTATAAGGGTCCCAGAGCACTGGAGCAGGTTGCCCAGAGAGGCTGTGGAGTCTCCTTCTCTGGAGACTTTCCAGCCCTGTCTGGATGTGTGCAACCTGCACCAGATTCTCTTGTCCTGCTCTGGCAGGGGGGTTGGATTGCAAAATCTCCACAGGTCCCTTCCCACCCCTAACATGCTGTGACCCTGTGAACACCCTGCAGCTCCTCACAGATGAGGGCTTACACCATGTGGTGTGCTGCTGTTGCTGGATGTGTGCATTAAGGTTTGTAAGGGCTGCTGGGAGAACATCACTCTACGTCTGGAATTCAGCTCACACAAAGCTGGTGCTCTGCAGTGACCTTGGCTGTTGAGCTCAGTTCTCTTCCTAGAGGGTCACTGGAACCAGTTCCTGGTGATCTCTTGGATCCAGGAAAGTCAGAGAACGACAGCATGGAGTGATCAGCTTCCCCTGGCCATTTGATGGCAAAGGAGAAAGGGACATGGTGCAACAGTCTGTCCACTGCCTCCATCCTCTGTGCTCTTGGACTGGCCCAGAGTAGTGAAGCTGAAAATTGATGCTGACAAGCAGCATGACCCCAGAACTGCCCAGGATGTTAGGGGACAGATGATTAGTGATGGAAAGGCAACTCAGAGCTGCTGTCTGTGTGCACTCCTATTAGCAGCTTTGTCCTCAGCATCCTTCCTCTTTCTCCAAATAAATGTGTCAGCTGAGCATGGATGTGATGGAAAGTGCTGGGCATGGCTCACTCCTCGGCCTTGCTGTGCTCAGGGAAGGGCCACAGCAGATGGCTGCATGCAGAGGTGTGGCTGGGTGCAGGCTGCTGGAGGGCACTGAGTGTGACAACTGCCTGAGCAGAGCCAGGCTTTTCATCCTGTAGCTCTTTCAAGAATGGGAAGAGGGGAGCCAGAAAAGGGGTGTCAGCCCAGGAGGTGGTTTTAAAGCTGATTCAGTGTGGGAAAGCATCTGTGCATACAGCTCATGTCTGTGAAATAAGCACATCTGGAGTCTGGCTCCAGCAGCTCTTGGTTGGTCAAAGTGCATTGCCCAGCAGCCTGGATGCTGACACTGCTCAGAGTCCTTGTGTTGGGGCAGAAGTATCCTCCTCCTGGTACACAATTCAGGGCTTTGGGGTTGGCATAGCTTTGTGCATGTACATTTTTGGCTTGGGTCACCAACAAGACCTAGTAGGTGCTGATCTCTTGATCCACAAAGAGACAAAGAGCAGCTGAGCTGAAGGCTCAGCCCTGCAGAGCCCTGGGTGCTGCTGCAAACCACCCTGTGGCCTGCCCTGAGGTTTTGTTCTTGGAGAGAAAGTCGAGGAAATAAGGAATTTTTTGCCTACTCACTCATCACAAGACCAGCCTGAGCTTGGCTCGTGATCCCCTGTAATGCTGAATGTGGTCTTTTGGGCCTCTGGAGCAGATCAAATAGAATCACAGAACCACAGAATGCATGGGTTGGAAGGGACTCTGCAATTAGATCAGGTTGCTTAGGGCCCCATCTAGTTTGACCTTGAATGTCCCCAGGGATGGGGCCACAACCACAGCTCTGGGCAACCTGTTCCAGTATTTCATTACTCTGATTGTGCAAACTTCCTCCTGATGTCCGATCTAAACCTCCTCTGCTCCAGTTTCAAACCGCTGCCTCTGGTCCTATCCTCACAGGCCCCTCTGAACAGTCCCTCCCCATCCTGCCTGCAGGTACCCTGCAGGTATTGAAATGCAGCTATAAAGAAATCTGGGAAAGGAAGGGGAAGAGAAAGGGAGAGAAGGGGAGGGATAAGAAAGAAATAAAGAAGCCTGCAATGGTGGAAGGAGCACAGCAGGCACAGACAGCAAATTTAACCTCATGCCATTTCCCAGGTGAAGGATCTCTCTGGTGGAAGTGAGCCTGTCAGGACACACATGCCACAGCAGCTAAGAGAAGCAGAGCAGGCAAAAGGCCATGTACCTCGGGAGGGGTTGCCTGCAATGCACACTGAGGGCAGCTCCAGCAAAACAAAACTTCCCTTACAAGCTACAAGGCTCAAGCAAGGACAGCACAAAGATCACCAGTTAGAAACCTTTGCAAGCCTCATCAGCCTGGCAGCAGAACTTGGCAAGAGAAAAGCTTCCCAAAGCTTCTAGTACCAATAACGGGACTAAAAAAGCTGGGAAAAAAATGGTTTTGAGACCTTGGGGCTAAGGTGCTGGGGAGGTGGTGAGGAAAAAGCAGCCTAAAATTCCCCTGCCTTTGGCATCCCCAGAAATGTCACAGCGCGCCTCCAGAGAGGCTGGGCTGCCAAACCTGCCCTGCAGCAGAGGCAAAGAAGTACACAAATGTGATGCCACACAGGGAGGAGGAATGGAGATGAGACCTGGCTCCCACTTGGAAGAAACTGATCCCTAACTTTGCAGAGCTACCTCAGGCTCACTGGATGCTGACGACTGAGAAGAACATTCCCCCTTCTCACCTGAAATACCATCTACCAGCACGGAAAGCTCCTGTAACTTTGGATAAAACCTCAATGGAATTGGCAAATCAGACCTCACAAAATGCTCTTTGCTTCTCCTGTGCTTGGCTTTGAGCCCGTGGGCAGCCAGGCATGGATGGGAGCTGAGTTGAGCTTCTCTGCTCCCAGGAAGGCAGCACTGCTGTATCCTGCTGCACCCTTCCCGAGGGAAGCTAAACAAGGATGCATCCTCCTCTGGAGCACAGGGTGGAATACTTTTGGCTTCTCAAGCCTACAAAGAGCTATTTGGGACCTGTAAGTCTGTTTGCACCTTCTCTCATTAATGGATGCCCAATGTGCAACGCATTCCCCTCCCATCCCTACCTATAAAACCTCTTCAGGCTGGGAGCAGTTTCTCTGCAGGACAGTCTCACTCCTCTTTTGCCATCAGCGTAACTATAAAGCACATGCCTGTATCCTTGGCATTGCCCAAAAGCCTTGGTACCTGACTGAGCAACTGTGACACAGATAGAATCACAGAACTGTTTCAGTTGGAAAAACCCTCCACGATCATTGAGTCCAACCATTGACCCAACCCCACCACGGCCATCAAACCCTGTCCCACAGTGCCATGGCCACAGATTTCCCAGACCTCCAGGGATAGGGACTCCACCACCTCCCTGGGCAACTTATTCCTGCTACAGCACCTCTCCTCTTCCCCACTCATGTTCTTTCTTTGCTGAAGTGCTGTTTTCTGTTCACAGAAACACCATTAAGGCTGGAAAAGTCCTCTAAGATCATCGAGTCCAAGCATCAACATGACACTACCACAGCCACTAAACCCTGTCCCCAAGTGCCATGGCCACACAGATCTTCAACACCTCCAGGCACAGTGACTCCACCACCTCCCTGGGCAGCCTGTGCCAATCCCTGACTGCTCTTGCAGCATAGTTTTTTCCTCAGCTCCAACCTAACCCTCCCATGGCACAATTCCACGACATTTCCTCCTGCCCCATCACCTGAGACTAGAGAGAAGAGCCCAACCCCACCTCAATGCAACCTCCCTTCAGAGAGCTGTAGAGAGCTGTAACCACTCCCAGTTCCCTCAGCTGCTCCTCCCCAGCTCTGTTCTCCAGACTCTTCCCCAGCTTTGTTGCCCTTCCCTGGACCTGCTCCAGCCCCTCAATGCACTTCTTATACATCCAGGAGTTCAGACTGGATTAGCAACTCTCCTTCCCACAAAAGAGCAAACCTCTGTTCAGGAATAACTTCAAAACACAGAGGAATGGCTTCAGAAGGGGATGAGAGCCACACAGCTACTGGAGCTTATTACTGTGGCATTGTTCCTGTCTGTCCCTTAATTCTCCATTCCCACAATCTCAGTGCAGATCAGGAGTAATTCCCCTCAATCAATGGAATTAATCTTGTTTTAAACCAGTCCATAGGAAAAGGAGGATTTCATTGTAAGTAGCCAACCTAGGGGAATTGTTTCTCATCAAGGGAAAAGCCTCTAGCAACAGCCACGCCATCCACACAGATGCCCTGTGCTGCCAGCCAGTAGCTCCTATAGCCCTAAGGAAAACAGAGCACAGCAGAAAACTGTTCAGGGCCCGTGGGTGAGATTTTCTCTGGCTCCTGTGTGGGTTTTGACACTCAGGAGGGAGGTGCTGTGCTTCCTGGAGTGATTGCAGAGAGATGTGCCATGGATGCGGGTCTCTGTTGGGGAAGAATCTGGCATCCTGGGGCCCCTAGGGACTCTCTATCAAACTCCCCTAAACCAGACACGGACTGATTCCCATGCCCTGGGCTTTTGTCCTGCATGTTTTTTCTCTCTGTCTTTGAACACGAGGCTAAACATGGCCTCAGTGCAAAATGCCACTGCATTAGCAGCTGGTGGAGGCAAGGACCATGCTTCCATCCCTCTATTCCCACATTCCTGGGCAAAGCAAGGCACAGCTTTGGCTCTCCTCCTTCCCAAGCTGTCCCAAGCTCAGCCTGCCTCTGCCCGTGCTGTTGCAGAACAAAAGTCTGCACCATTCCTCACCACAAATAAACACCAAACAACAGAGCCAAGCGAGGAGTCCCTTCCCAAGACATTTGTTTTATGCCTTTTTTGTGAGTTACACCCCAGAGATCTGCCCAGGCCAGGGATGCCCTGCACGAACGTTTTCATTCACAGCTGGAGGCATTCAAATTATAGGGACACAATGGAAGGCATTTGGAAGACAAATGTCTTAAATGGCACTCCTAAAACAGTGGTGAGCAAGCAGCATGACTCAGCAGCACTTCCCAATGCTTCCCAGAAGGGATGGAAATAAATCCACTTAATAACTGACATGTGTCTGAAATGTGCTGAGTAGTTGGCAGCTACCTGCAACCGCTGCTGGGGGAGCTGACTCGCAGCCCTACCTGAAGGCAGTATCCTGCCTGCAGCAAATTCAAAGTCAGCGTTGGGCTCTAAGACCACTTCTGCTGTCCCCAGCACAGGAAGGGCACAGAGCTGTTGGAGTGAGGCCAGAGAAGGCCACAAAGGTGACCCAAGGGCTGGAACAGCTCTGCTGTTGAGGACAGAGTTGGGGCTCTTCAGCCTGGAGAAGAGAAGGCTTCCAGGAGACCTGATAGTAGCCTTCCAGTATCTGAAGGGGGCTACAGGAAGGCTGGGGAGGGACTATTTACAAGGTCTTGCAATGACAGGACAAGGGGCAATGGGTTTAAAGTGGCAGAGGGGAGATTTAGACTGGATGTTAGGAGGAAGCGTGAGGGGGGCGAAGCACTGGAACAGGTTGCCCAGGGAGGTTGTGGCTGCTCCCTCCCTGGAGGTGTTCAAGGCCAGATTGGATGAGGCCTTGAGTGAGCTGTACTAGTGGGAGGTGTCCCTGCCTATGGCAGGGGGTTGGAACTAGATGATTCTTGAGGTCCCTTCCAGCATTACTGTTCTATGATTCTATGACAGGCTGATGGAGCTGTGGGTGTGCAGCCTTGAGAGAAGGCTCCAGGGGGACCTTATTGCTGCCTGCCAATAGCTGAAGGGATCCTGCAGAAAGGTTGCTGAGACTTTTGCTGAGGGTGCCTAGAGACAGGCCAAGGGGGAATGGTTTGGAGCTGAGGCAGAGCAGGGTTAGAGTGGAGCTGAGGATGGAGTTCTTCAGTGTGAGGGTGGTGAGAGCCTGGCAAAGGCTGCCCAGGGTGGTTGTGGCTGCCTTCTGCCTGGAGGTGTTCAAGGCCAGACTGGCTGAGACTTTGAGCAGCCAAGTCTAGTTGAGAGGATTCCCCATGGCAGGGGGTAAGCCTTGATCGACTTGTTCCAGTGGGAGGTGTCCCTGCCTATGGTGGAGGGGTGGAACTGGATGATCTTTGAGGTCCCTTCCAACCTAAGCCATTCCAGGATTCTCTGAGGTTGCTTCCAATGTAAGTCACTCAATGATTCTGTGAAATACAGTGGTGACTTTCTGGAAAGCTTTTAGCCCCATCATGCTGGAGCATGTTCAGAGAAGGGCAACAAAGCTGGGGAAGGGTCTGGAGAATAGGTCTAGTGAGAAGCAGTTGAGGGAACTGGGGTTGTTTAGTGTGGAGAAAAGGAGGCTGAGGGGAGACCTCATCGCTCTCTACAGCTCCCTGAAAAGAGGTTGGAATGAGGTGAGGGGTGGACTCTTCTCTCTTGTGTCAGGTGATGGGATGAGAGGAACTGGCCTGAAATTGTGCCAAGAGAGGGTTAGGTTGGAATTTAGGAAAAAATTCTTTGCTGCAGGAGTGGTCATGGATTGGCACAGCCTGCCCAGGGAGGTGCTGGAGTCACCATCTCTGGAGACATTAAAGTAATGTGTGACCATGGCACTTCGGGACAGGGTTTAATGGCCATGGTGGTGTTGTGTTGCTGGTTGGACTGGGTGATCTCAGAGGGCTTTTCCAAGGCTAACAGTTCTATGCTTGTGTGATTTTGTCTTCACCCTTATAGTCATAAACACCTATAAGCACCTTTGGAGCCTCTGCTGTGGTGTGTGTATAGGCTCAGTGCCTCAGCTGTGCAGCACATCCAATAAACAGATCTATTTTTTGTTCTGGCTGACAGGCCCTTCAATCCCTTTATGAACAGAAAGGTTCCAGAGAAGGACAAACAGTATCTGGCTGTGTTCACCAACACCAAATGCTACCCAGGGCAAGGCCACTGCTGTCAGCTCTGCAGGGAGCGGCTGTGCCGAGTCCCATCAGACAGGCTGAAATCTGCCTTGCCAAGGCTTTGCTGTCCTTCAGGAACAAGTGCATGGTGGTGTGGAGACAGCCTTCACCTAAGCTGCATCCCACCCTGGAACAAGGAGCTGCCAGGAAGCCCTTTTGCAGGCAGCAAGGTGGTTTTCCTCTTAGAGTTCTGCTCCAGCTGTGCTCTGCTAAATAACTTCCAAGCACCTCGGGTTTTGTGCCATCCTCTCTGGCACTTTCCACGAAGTGGAAGCCATCTCCCACCAGGATCTTGTGGGAATGGAAAGCAGCACCCCACCTCTCATTAACCTACCGCTAATGCCATGGTCCTGTGGCTGCCCTGCTCTTCCCTACGTGCCCAGTGCTTCCCTGTCACACCACCTCCCTGACAGCCCTGACTGCGCCTGCATTTGAATAACAAATCTCCCAGGGGAAGACAAGCAGCCTTTCTTCCAAGGGAACAAGGGTGGTGGGTTTTCTTCTTTTCAGACTAAAAATACTCCCTGCATAAAAAAAAAAAAAAAAAAAAAAAAAAAAAAAAAAAAAGAAGAGTATCTCAAACACCTAAAGCTCATGGAGGAAAAATACCTCCCTTGCTCAGGGAAAGGAGAGAGCTTGCAAGCAAGGGGCGTGAAAGATTAACATCCCTGCTGCCCAGGGGCTGCACCTTCACAGGTGACCAGGGATGTTGGACAGTCTAAGGGAGGTGGGGATCCTTTTCAAGGGTCCTCTGGAGGTTTAGTGATGTTCTTTACTCGGAAATCAAGCCCAAAATGGAAGCCAAAAGCAGAAGCCCTAGGGAGAACAAGAGAAGCTTTAAAGAGGGATTTGCACCTGAAGAGGCTGGGCTTGCCCCCAGCCAGGGGGCACACAATGCCAGTAGAGTTCACCTGACCAGCAGAGGAAGAACAAGAGGTAAGGACAAGGAGCAGTGGATGTAAGCTGCAGCACAGGAGGTTCCACCTCAACACAAGAGGGAACTTCTTTACTGGAAGGGTCCCAGAGAACTGGCACAGGCTGCCCAGAGAGGTTGTGGGGCCTCCTTCTCTGGACACTTTGAAGGCCTGTCTGGATGCATTCCTCTGTGACCTGAGTTGGATTGTCTGGTCCTGCTCTGGCAGGGGAGTTTGACTCGATGATATCTTTGGGTCCCTTCCAAACCCTGACATCCTGTGAGCCTGTGATCCTGTGAAGAGGAGCTTTAAAGATGGATTTGCACCTGAAGAGGTTGGGCTTGACCCCAGCCAGGGAGCACACAACACCAGAAGAGTTCACCTGAGCACCTTCTCCCATGGTAGCTACCTGAAGGGGAGGGCAATAGCCATGATTTTAAAATCACCTTTCAGATATTTTCTGCTCAATGATTTCTTTGCCTCAGTCTTTAACAGCAAGGGCTCCAACCACAATGTCCAAGTTGCAGAGGGTGAAAGTGAGGACTGGGAGCAGGCAAATCTGCCTACTATAGTAGAAGATGATGTCTATGAGCTCCTAAGAAACCTGAATGTGCACAAGTCCATGGGGCCTGATGAGATCCACCCACGGGTCCTGAGGGAACTGGCAGATGAAGTTGCCAAACCACTGTGCATCATATTTGAAAAGTCATGGCAGACTGGTAAAGTTCCTGCTGACTGGAGAAGGGCAAACATAACACCCATCTTCAAGAAGGGTAAAAAGAATGACCCTGGAAACTACAGACCAGTCAGCCTCACCTCTGTGCCTGGCAAGATCATGGAGCAGATCCTGCTGAAAGTCCTGCTAAGGCAAATGGAAAACA
>VWZE01024082.1:78382-99665 GCA_013396675.1 Eubucco bourcierii | reverse complement strand
ATTCTATGATTCTATGATTCTATGATTTTGTCTGTCACTGATGCTCCTCCACACAAACATCCTCAGATCTGTGTTACCCCTCCACACTTCTAAAGCCCAAAGGGCTGGGTGGCCCCTCAAGAGTGCATTGTCCTCAGCTCTCCTGATGGCGTGGAGAGATGAGGGAAAGCATTATGACCTCCAGCCCACGTCCAGCTGGAATTCCCTTTCCTGGAGCCAGTGACCACTGCCTTGCCTTCTCATTGTGTCTCTCTGCAAAGACTCAGACCCCATCTTCTTCCAAGGCCAGGCTGGACGAGGTCTTGTGCAGCTGAGTCTAGTTGAGAGGCATCTCTGCCCACGGCATGGATGTTGGAGTAGATGATCTCTGAGGTCCCTTCCAACCTAAGCCATTCATATGATTCTTTAAAGACCTTCTTAGATGCTGAAAGATGTGATGAGATTGCATTTGGAGCTTGGAGGTAGAGACTAATTACTGTGGTCTCTCTTATCAATGATCCCCTGAGACCCCTCTTTCCTTCCTCTGTTTTTATTCCAAAGAAAATTAAAAGGCTAATTTTAATCAATGACATCTGCTCTGGTCAGTGGGTTTACAGAGGGTTAGCTAGAAAGCTCCTCTCAGGACTGGGAGAGCAGCAGGTATGGGAAGTGGCACCAGCCTACAGTGCCTGGCTGGTGCCAAGTGCTCACCACAGAAACATATCTGAGTGGCATTTTAAGGTGTGAATGCCTCACTTATTCTCATCTGGCTCTCCTAGAGATGATGCTGAAGTGAATTAAAATTGTTTGTTGTCCCCCCCCCAAAAGGTCACAGGATCACAGAATCACGGGGTGTTAGGGCTTGGAAGGGACCCCCATAGATCATCAAGTCCAGCCTCCCTGACAGAACAGGACCATAGAATCTAGCTGAGATTGCACAGGAACGCAACCAGACAGGACTTTATAGTCTCCAGAGAGACAGAGGTGTTGCCTAGGAACAGGCTTTGGACCGTGCAGAAGGACTGGAGGACCAAGTTTACTTCTCTCCCGCCCCAAACCCTGACTGCTGCCCATTCACCACCAGCCCACGGTGCCTGGGAGGACCTCAAAAGCAGATCCAGTGTTTACTTTGGAACAAAGATTGAAGCATTGCCATGCCAACGCCACATCTCTCATCTCCAAGCAGGACCAATGTGCTGGCACCCCAGCAAGGTGGCACCTTCCAGAGAGCAGCCTTCCACACCACATGTGTTCCTGACTTGCCTAGCGGCTGCCGCCCACTCTCCCCTGCCTCCTTGCGGCTCCATTTCATGCAGCCTTTTGTCCATTCTGGAGGGATTTTAACTAAAACTGGGCACACAGAGGCTCCCTGGGGAAATTTGGGTCTTTAAACCTTTGTTGCTGATCGAGATCTGCTGCTGGAAGAAAAGGTTGGCTGCTACCATCTCTGGGTGCAGCAGAGCTGGTGCAGTTCGGCCACTCGCCTACAGCACCCAGCTGCTTCCACTGCTGTTGTATTTTTCAGGCTCTCTCTCTTTGAGTCCACATCCCTCCCCTTTTCCTCAGAGTCACTGTCATCTTTCTTGCTCACAAGCACTGTGACATGTTTGCAAGTGACTGGGAAGCTGCCTGTGGTTCCTCAGCACTCCTGCTGCCCTACAAAGAACTGTAAGCTGTGTGGCACCAGAGCTGAGATCACATTTTGAGCCCTCAGTCCATTACCAGTTTGCTATCATAATTACCCAGGCTGGAAAACAGGAGAGGCTGAGGGGCTCAGCCTAAGTCAAGCTATCCAAAGACCTTCAACCTGTTTATTTAATTGGATGGTTCTTCTAGGTCAGCTTCTGCCTGTGAGAGCAAGCAATCCTATGTCTATAACCATGACACAAGCTTATTTTCCTTCCCTTCTAAAACAGTCTTCGTTACCAGCATGGCTACAACCAAGCAGCCACTGGGTCTGGAATGACCTTTTCTGCCCTTTGAAGATCACCATATACCATTGATTTGATGGTTATGTCTTCAGCTTTGTAGGAGCACAGAGCTGTGCCACTGCTGCTCAGAAAAGCAAGGTCTGCTTGGCCTGGTGTCAGGTCTCAGCCAGTTTAGCTGGGATCTCTCCTGGTGATGAGTGAGTTTGAGTCTCCTTAAGAGGAAGAGCAAAGGTGTGGAAGGAAATTGTTTTGCTTGGAAAAGCCGTCTAAGATCATTGAATCCAACCATCGACCTAACACCATTATGGCCATTAACCCATGTTCCAAAGTGCCATGGCCACCCGTTTCTTGAACATCCCCAGGGACAATGACTCCACTACCAACCTGGGCAGCCTGTTCCTATTCCTTTTTGGGGCTCTCTGAGTTGGCACAAAGAGCCGTTGCAAACTGTCTCTGCTGTTTCTTTACTGTGATGGTTATTTAGTGGAAGATTTTGTCTTTTCAGGGGCTCAAAGGACTTCTAAAGCAGCAAAACACACTGGTGGGATGTGGACAGTACAGCTTTGGGTGAGAGAGATTCTAGAACTGGTGCTGTAGGGCTTGTGAGCCATGCACCGTTACCATGCAGGCAGAGCTTCCTCCGGGCTTTCCCTGCTTCTCTGCTGCCTTCCCCTTTGTCCTGCACCCTCATTTTGCAGCAATGATTCCCAAGACTTGGTCATCTATGCCAGCAACAATCAGTCTTCCTTGAACAAGCCAACCAGCTCCCAAGCAACAAGACAGGTTGTGACAAGTGCTTGCATCTGTGGTTGACGTTTCCAGCTCTCAAGAAGTGCCCAGCTGTGGCTTTCTCTCCTCTGCTCAAAGCCATGAATGATGGTGACTGGAATGCAGCTCGTGGAGGGATGATGAGGGAGGCACACACAAAGGATGGCTTTGAGCTGCATGTGTGACAGACCTACACACCTTGGCAAAAGGCAGGCTGAAAGATTCGCCCTGCGCTGTTACAGGGATGAACTCAGCAGCTCCAGGGTGGCAGGAATGATGAGATGATGCTGTGGCTATTGCAGCAGTAAGCCAGCAGGCTTCAGCTGCAGCTGGACACCCAGATAAATGAAGGCAACAACGGGGTGGCTAATGCCCACCTTATTCCCTTTCCTTCTCCCACTCCATCCTGCTTCTCTACAAAGTAGCCCTAAGTTATCCTTCACCGTGGTGAAGTTCCCATCCCAACCAGCAAGGGTTGGCTGTATCCTCACTGCAGAAGCAGACACCCTGGAATCACAGAATTATGGAATGTCAGGGGCTGGAAGTGACCTCAAAAGCTCATCTAGTCCAACCCCCACTGCAGACCAGGATCACCTATACCAGATCACACAGGAACACATTCAGGTGAGTTTTGATTATCTCCACAGAAGGAGACTCCACAACTGCCCTGGGCAGGCTGTTCCAGGGTTCTGTCACCCTCACAGTGAAGAAATTCCTCCTCACGTTTCGAAGGAACTTCCTATGGCTCATCTCCCAACCATTGCCCCTTGTGCTGTCACTGTGCATCACCCAACAGAGTCTGGCTCCATCATCTGGGCACTCACCCTGCACATCTTTATAAACATTGATGAGGTCACCTCTCAGTCTCCTCTTCTCCAAGCTAAAGAGCCTCAGCTCCCTCAGTCCCTCCTTGTAACAGAGATGTTCTCTTCCCTTAATCATCTTTGTGGCTCTGCACTAGATTTTCTCAAGCAGTTCTATGTCTTTCTTGAACTGGGGAGCCCAGAATTGGACATGGTACTCCAGATGCAGCCTCACCAGGGCAGAGTAGGATCCTGCATCCATCCCTCAGAACATCCCAGTCAGCAAAGAGAGCCTTCCTAGCAGCATGGCAGTGCCTCCCCTGCCCTCCCCAAAATTGCTAGCAGCATTTTTGTGTTTCTCAGGGAGCCTGGGCTAGGGACAGGCAGCAGGAACCAGTTGCTCTAAACAGGTACCTGCCCGAAAGGAAGGAAAATCCCTAAGTATTCAGAGCTGACAAGTAGAAAAAGGCAGTTACAGAGGAGCAGGCCTTACGAAAGAGAGTTCCTCCCACACACTGCCACTGCTTCCTCCCTGCCAGCAGCTGGAAGGCAGCAGGTGACAGCAGCTGTGTCCCTAGTCCTTCAGCAGGGGCAGAGGGGACAAAGCAGGAGGCATCCTTGCTGCTCAGAGGCAGCTTGGGCACAGCTGCAGTGGCCGTGGGCACCTCTGCTGCTTATGAAGGTAAGGAATGAGTAGTGTCCTACTGGCCAGCTGGAGGGTTTGGAGCAGCTGGGTGAGACCAAGCCTCTGCTCTTTTCTCTGCACAAGCCCTCTCCTTGTATAGGTGGGGATCCAGACCTAAGGGCAGCAATGGGCCCGGGGATGAGGAACACCCATAGACGTCACTGCTCCTGCAGCCAGCTCCTGTCTCCACGCCAGCTGCTCCTTTCTCCTGCAACACTTGAAGGATTTATGACTTTGCACCTGCAGAGCTCTTCTGGAGTATCAGACTGACCCTCAGGCTGCCTGCGGTGATAATGTACCATGGGCAGGCAGGATGTGCTCCTGCCTCCCTGCGCAGCAGGGCAATAAACAAGGCCTAGGTGCTGCTGCCTGCAGGCCATGAACCTTCTGGGAGCCAGGCACTGCTGCTCCCCTGAAGCAGCAGCACACACAGAAGGGAAATCCTACACTCAGACTGTTCTGTTCTCAGCCTGGGGGTGGGTTCTTACCAGCAGACAGGGTCAGCGAGACCTGGGGCATCTGCTCCTCGCGATTTATTTTGTCTTTGCCTACACTGCTCTCACTTCAACTGACAATAAAGGGCTTAGTCTGGCCTCTTCTTCCAGCCTTTCGTTTCTGTTAGACTAAATATTGGGGGTGTAATTCCAAGCAGGTGAAAAATGGGGACACTGAGAGAGGATTGGGCTATTTTACCACAATAACAAGAGCAAAAATCAGTTCAGTCACATTTAAGAAGGAGGGGAGAGGGTTTTTCACTCCAAGCACTGCCAGGTTGCCACATGTAAAGCATACAGAGGTAGAGTTCAGGGTGGGGGAATCTATAATAACAAAGCAATCACTGGGGAAAACCTGTCCTGAGCCTGTGCCCCTTACTTCTTGGGGAGATTCCCATTGGACTCCAGAAGAAAATGTTTCCCTTTCAGCACAGTCGGACACTGGAATCACCTCCCAGGAGAAGCAGTGGATTGGGTGGTTTGAAGACTCAGCTTGCCAGGGTGCTGGGCCACCTCCTGTAAACTATACTGTCACCTAGAAAGGTTGAACCAGATGATCCTTGAGGTCTCTCCCAACCTGGCATTCTGTGACTCTATGTCTCTGTGATTCTTCCCTGCTGCTGCTGAATCAGGCTCCATCACTGCAGCCCCACTCCCCTTCCCCAGCTCTCCTCTCTTGGGGGCTTAAGCGATGAGTAGGGGAAAATCCCCCACTAAAAGATTTGCATTAGAAACCCTTGGCTGAGGAATGGCTTCCAAAATAGAAAAGCTTTGCTTGAAAAGGGATGAACCATGCAGCATAATGCTCAACAAATCGCCTGTTTAATGGCCTCTCTTTACAGCAGCTGTGCACTAATCACAGAAGCAGGGTAGCAGCCTTTGTGAGATTAAAATAAATACTGCTTGAGACTACTAACAGCAACCTGCTCTGGAGGTGGACTAGTAGAAAGAAGCAAGAGGAACACCACAGCCTGAGAGACTTGGCTGCTTTCCCCTTTGCCTGCTGCTGGATGGAGGAATTTTACGCTCATCCATGAGAAGAAAATCTGAATTGACCCTTGGAATTCCAGCATGGCAGGGGTTCAAAGACACCTCTGGAGATCATTAAGTCCAACCCTCCTGCTAAAGCAGGGTCACCCAGGGCAGGTTACACAGAAACAATTCCAGATGAGTTCTGAAAGTTCTAGGGAGGGTAGCCTGCTCCAGGGCTCCAGCACCATCACAGTAAAGATATTTTTCCTCATGTTGAGGTGGAACCTCCTGGGTTCCACTTTGTGCACATTGCCCCATGTCCTATCAATGGGCACCACTGAAAAGAGCCTGGCCCCATCTTCTCTACACCCATCTTAAGGTGTTTGTAAACATTCATCAGATCAGAAGAGCCTTCTCTTCTCTAGGCTACACAGCCCATGTTTCTCAGCCTTTCCTCGTAGGAGAGATGTTCCCATCCCATCATCATTGTCCTCCACTGGACTCTCTTCAGTAGTTCCCCATCTCCCTTGAACTGGGACCTTAGAGCTGCCTTCCAATACCTGAAGGGATCCTGCAGGAAGGCTGTAGAGGAACTTTTCATAAGGTGCCTAGAGACAGGACAAAGGGGAATGATTTGAAGCTGAGGAAGAGCAGGCTTAGAGTGGAGGTTAGGAAGAAGTTCTTCAGTATGAGGGTGGTGAGACTTTGGAATAGGCTGCTCAGGGAGGCTGTGGATGTGTCCTCCCTGGAGGTGTTCAAGGTCAGGTTGGATGAGGCCTTGAGCAGCCAAATCTAGTTGAGAGGTGTCCCCGCCCACAGCATGGAGGTTGGAGTAGATATCTCTGAGGTCCCTTCCAACCTAAACCATTCCATGACTCTATGCTAAGGAGAAACCTTTCCACCATGAGGACTGCAAAGCTGTGGGGCCAAGGCTGCCCAGAGAACTTCTGCAGTCTCCCTCCTCGGAGGACTTGAGACCCAAGTGAATCAAAGCCCAGAGCAACCTGGTTTGACCTCAGAGCTGTCCTTGCTTAAGCAGGAGGTTGGGCTAGATGCCTCCCTTGCAGCCTGAGTTACTGCATCATCCTAGGACCATTTGGCATCTTTCCCACAGGAATACGAAGGGTCATGGCGTTTTGTGCAAGCTCAGTGCTCCACCTCTCCTTCCTGGCAGTCCTGCTAACAGCTTTCCCTCTCCACACCCCACACTTTGACAGGCACTAAAGAAGCAGTGCTGAATTTTCCTGCTTGAATTAGGACTTCAGGCATTAAACCAAAACCAAACCAACAATGAAAAACCTCCCCCGCAAACAAANGTGAGGGGGAGAAAGGGGAATTGTACATTTTAAAGCTATCTGCCACAGACTATTTATCAGCCATGGAGAATGATTTGTTTGTGTTTTCCTGGGCATAGGTTTTAAGCTGAGACAAGCTACGTTGCCTGGCTGAGAGCTGAGTCACTCAGTGCTCAACAGATTAACGTATTCAGTTTGAAAGCCACCAGCATTAGTTCACAACAGCTCCATTATGGTATCATCTCTATGTCTGGGGTGGAAGTGGCCTCTTGGATTTAGAGTTCCTGTGGGAAAAATCCCTAGATGCAAAGAAATCAAAATGCCCCTTTGCCAGTGGGAGAAAATAAAGTAACCTCTCCAAACAGCAAGGCCACAGCAGGATTTTGGCATCCTTGCCAGTGAATACTTTCCTTATCAACCCTCAGACAAGGAGTTTGGGGGATGACATATGGTTGGCAGTTGATAGCCACCTAAAAATAGTCAGGACAAGCTCAGTGCCACACAGGACTTTGCCTTTACCAGGTCTTTATTCTGAAATTATTTTGTTTCATAGAATGGTTTGGATTGGAAGGGAACTTTATGATCATTGGGGGTTGGACTGGATGACCTTTGGAGATTCCTTCCAACCCAGACCATTCTATGATTTTATGATCATCCAATTTCAACGTCACTGCCATGGGCAGGGGCACCTCCCATCAGACCAGTTTGCTCAAGGCCTCATCCAGCCTGGCATTGTACACCTCCAGGGAGAGGGCATCTGTAACTTCACTGTGCCAGTGTCTTCCCACCCTCAGTCATGAATTTCCTCCTCATCGCCACTCTCAATCTCCCCTTTCCCAGCTCAAAGCCATTGCCCCTTGTCCTGTCACGACAAACCTTTGTGAAGAGTCCCTCCCCAGTTTTTCTGTAGCCCTCTCTAGATACTGGAAGGCTGCTCTAAGGTCTCCTGGAGCCTTTTCTTCTGCAGGCTGAACAGCCCAAATTGTCTCAACTTGTCCTCACAGGGAAGGTGCTGCAGCCATCTGATCATCTTTCTTTCATCTCCAGTAAAGCCAAGTAGCTTTCCTTTCTCTGGGATGGCAGCATGCAAAAAAGGATGGTCTTGGGCCTCTGGGGTTCTGAGCTTCTCCATGTGGGCTTGATCTGAGCCAGAAATGCAGAAGGGCAAGGCAGAGGCTGGCAGGGGTACCTGCTTAAAAATAGGTATCTGGTTAAAGTAACGACGGAGCAGTGCCTGTACAAGGGCAGGCCTGGCCGCGTGGTGTGAGAAGGCTGCCAGACATCTCAGACCTGTTCAGATAAGACCCACACTGGTACTGCTGCCCATGCAGCACACTGAGGGGCTGGAGCCTGTCCAAAGCAGAGCAACCAAGCTGACCAAAGGCCTTGAATACAAGTCCCATGTGGAGCAGCTGAGGAAACTGGGGTTGTTTAGTCTGCAGAAGAGGAGGCTGAGGGGAAGACCTCATCGCTCTCAGCTCCCTGGAAAGAGGTGGGAACTGGTCTCCTTTCATAGGCAACAAGTGGCAGGACAAGGGGAAACAGCCTCAAGTTGTGCCAGGGGAGATTCAGGTTGGATATTAGGAAAAATGCCTTCCCAGAAAGAATTCTCATGCTGTGGCACAGGCTGCCCAGGGAAGTTGTGAAGTCACCATTTCTGGAGGTGGTTAAGAGCCACCTGTATGTGGTGCTGAGGGAGGTGGTTTAGTGGTGGTGGCTAAGCAGTAGCGGTGGGATCACACTCTCCAGGTGAGTGGTTGGACTTGATGATCTCCAAGGTCTCTTCCAACCTCAACAGTTCTAGGAGCTCATTCTATGATCTCACTGAAGCCACAGATCCCTTTGTGTGCAAGTGCAATGTCTGCTTGGGTATGCTTGAGCGGGGGGAGGTGACAAGTAAAAGCTAGTCAAGACCCCACAAAAGCCAAGTTAATCCTAAAACCTTCCTTACATTAGGGATGTAAAGAGCAGAAAGGTTTCTCTTTAGAGGTCGCTTCCAACCCAAACCATTCTGTGCTTCTACGGCTCTCCCTGGGCCATTTCCACTCTCATGCTGCCAACCCAACACATACACACACAGAGCAGACAGGACACAGGTTCTCACTGTTTCCCCCACATCTGCCAGTACCTATGTCTGGGCTGTCCTTAGGCAACAGAATTTCTTTTGTACTGGCCTGGCTAGTGCCAGGGCAGGAGGGATGGTGACTGGTGTGACACAGATGTGCTCAGGGCTACACTTCTCAGCACAGGCACACAAGTGGCACTGCCATATCCCTGTTTATTGCACACACAATAGGGATGTAAATCTTTCCCCCCCCTTCCCTCCCCACGCTCCCCCACACCTCTTCCTTCTGACATATTTGGATGGTGCAAACTGTTCTTGCTCGTTCAGCCTCCAGGTGCTCAGCTCACTGTGGTGGTCTGAACTTACCCTCCGCTCCTTGTCGCCGTATTCGATGCCCAAGGTGTCCATGGCACGTACAATAGCAGCCAGGGACTGTATAGTGTTGCTGTAGACCACTGGCTTGTACTGCTTCACGTCTTCTCCAGAGAAGCCATCCTCGTGGATGATCCTGGAGAAGATGCAAAGGACAAAAACCTCTTGAGAATGTAATTTCAATGGGAGAGACATTGAAGAGAGCGAGAGAGAGCTGTGCTCTTTTGAAGAGCACATCTGCTAGCTCAATTCACTTCATCTAGTCATCAATTCTTTTTAAACCTCCCTGGTAGCTCTCCAGTGGTGGATCTGAGCCCAGTGCCTGCAATTGCCATACTTTCTGCTCCCTCTCAAGGAGGCTTTGTGAGGGGTCAGTGGATATGAGGGTGGTGAGACCCTCAGCCAGGTTGCCCAGAGAGGTGGGATATGCCCCATCCCTGGAACCATTCCATGTCAGATTGTTGGGGCAGTGAGTAAACCTGCTGTATTTGCAGATGTCCCTGTTGACTGCAGGGGGATCGGACTGGGTGGCCCTTAAGGGTCCCTTCCAACACAAACCAGTTGATGATTCTCAGTTTCTGTAGTGTGGTACCTCCCTGCCAACTGAGCTGCGGACACCAGAGCCTGAAGGGTTGTGCTGGTTTGAGGCGAATTAGAATATTTTAATAGAGAAAATTACACTCTAGGCTGTGAAAGGAAAACATCATGATGTCTACTTTACTCATACGCTTGCTAAGAAATTGTTTGGGAACACTAACCAAAACAATAGATAAGTCAGTCTCTCTCTGACTCTTGCAGGAACAGGAGCTGCTGGGGCGACCTAGCAGTTTCTGGGCTCTGACTCCTCTGCCGATTAATCCTCACTAACCACTTTTCTTCTAACCCCCTTGGCTGATCCTCCTAATTCACCTCGTGCTTAAGGCAAACCTTGGGGTAAGGTACAGGGGTGGGGAGAAGGTGGAAGGGTGGTTGGGAGCCCCTCCTGGGGTCTCTGATTTCTGGGAGGGGAGTTGTGTTTCTGTATTACCTTTAACTTGTCTATGTCTGTAACTATTCCTGTCTATAGTGCATATCTCTACTTGTACATTGTGCTGAGCTGTAAATAGAGCTTCAGTCCTTAACTTCCAGCTGGCTGAGTTCTAGTCTGGGTCATTTTACAAAGTGTGGGGGGGCAGGGAACTCCCAAACCGTCACAAGGGTCTTGCAGTCACAGTGGGGAGGCTTCTAGGTCCTATGCCACTTTTAATGTGCAGGTCTTATGTTCAGTGCTTACAACAGCCATAAGATCAAATCTTAACCAGCAAAACAAATGATAGAAAACCCTAGCTCTTGTCTAGTCCTTTTCACAGTAAGTCCTGGTGTGCCTTACAGAAGGAACTGGATTCAAAATCCCTCTATATAGACAGGGACACAGACATGGAAAGAGGACATGACTTAGTTGTGTACCTGAAGTATCTACAGCCCTTCACACCTTTTCTCTCCTTCCCTCTCCTCTAAAGACAGTGCTGGGAGTTTTTCCACCTTAAGGCATGTTATGAGTCAGCCATGAGAAAGCCAACAGCATCCTGGGCTACAGCAAAAGCAGTGTGAACAGCAGGAGGAGGGAGATGACTCTGCTCCTCTGCTTTGCTCTGCTGAGACCCCACCTGCAGCACTGTGTCCAGTTCTGGTGCCCCCAGCATAGGAAGGACATGGAACTGTTGGAGTGGGTCCAGAGGAGGCCACGGAGACAATCAGAGGGCTGGAGAACCTCCCCTGTGGGGACAGGCTGGGAGAGTTAGGGCTCTGCAGCCTGACAAGAGAAGGCTCCAGTGAGACCTTAGAGCAGCCTTCCAGTGTCTGAAGGGAGCTCCAGGAGAGCTGGGGAGGGACTTTGGACAAGGGCTGGCAGTGCCAGGATGAGGGACAATGGATTTGAGCTAGGAGAGGGGAGAGTGAGACTGGAGATGAGGAAGAAATTCTTGCCAGTCAGGGTGGAGAGACACTGGCACAGGTTGCCCAGGGAAGCTGTGGCTNAACAAATGATAGAAAACCCTAGCTCTTGTCTAGTCCTTTTCACAGTAAGTCCTGGTGTGCCTTACAGAAGGAACTGGATTCAAAATCCCTCTATATAGACAGGGACACAGACATGGAAAGAGGACATGACTTAGTTGTGTACCTGAAGTATCTACAGCCCTTCACACCTTTTCTCTCCTTCCCTCTCCTCTAAAGACAGTGCTGGGAGTTTTTCCACCTTAAGGCATGTTATGAGTCAGCCATGAGAAAGCCAACAGCATCCTGGGCTACAGCAAAAGCAGTGTGAACAGCAGGAGGAGGGAGATGACTCTGCTCCTCTGCTTTGCTCTGCTGAGACCCCACCTGCAGCACTGTGTCCAGTTCTGGTGCCCCCAGCATAGGAAGGACATGGAACTGTTGGAGTGGGTCCAGAGGAGGCCACGGAGACAATCAGAGGGCTGGAGAACCTCCCCTGTGGGGACAGGCTGGGAGAGTTAGGGCTCTGCAGCCTGACAAGAGAAGGCTCCAGTGAGACCTTAGAGCAGCCTTCCAGTGTCTGAAGGGAGCTCCAGGAGAGCTGGGGAGGGACTTTGGACAAGGGCTGGCAGTGCCAGGATGAGGGACAATGGATTTGAGCTAGGAGAGGGGAGAGTGAGACTGGAGATGAGGAAGAAATTCTTGCCAGTCAGGGTGGAGAGACACTGGCACAGGTTGCCCAGGGAAGCTGTGGCTGCTCCCTCCCTGGAGGTGTCCAAGGCCAGGTTGGATGGAACCTTGAGTAAGCAGGGCTAGTGGGAGGTGTCCCTGTCTATGGTAGGGGTGGGTCAGAGCTAGATGATCTTTATGGTCCCTTCCAACCCAAACCATTCTATGAACCTGTGAGGCCCACAGAACCTCTCAGCTCTGTGCTCTGGACACTTTGCAGAGGTCTTTACCACAGGAACAGTTGCATGGAGCAAGTTCACGCAGTCCCTGCAGTCAGGTCGTAAGATTGACCTCTGTAATTTCCTCATCTCTAAAGTAACTCAAGAACTAAGCCTGGGTGTTGTCCAGAAAACAGTTGGGCTTGGCAGAGCTAATTGCGTTTGACAATCACTCCTGCCACTGAAGACATAAGTTATGATCCTGTCTCTTAAATACTGGCAGAGAGGATGATCTGCTTAGCTGAAATGAAGTCCTTGCCTGCTCATCCTCAGGTCCCACTGGACAACAGCAAGTCTTCCAATAGCCGGTCTGGGTGCTGAGAAAACCTGTCTGGAACAGGAATTTTGTTTCCTTTTTTGTTTAAAGCAGACACACAGAGGCCAAGGTCCTGGCAGTTCTGGCACCCCCCTGAGAAGGAGCACTAGCAGGGATCACAGGGAGCTTGCAACAGCTCCAGTGCTGGGATGGTGGTGGAGGCTGCGGCTGGCTGCCAGCCCCGTGTTATTAACAGATGAACTACACGAAGAACAAGGCTGACAGAAACATGCTGACAGAGACGCAGATCTACACCCTGTGAGAAGAAGCTCAGGGGAAGGGTTTCTAGCACGACCAACCAGCACTGTGCTCTTCTCACTGGTCACCGAACACCGAGCTCGGGGGAGGAGCTGCTCTGACACCCTCCGAGCACTGGACAACTACGACTGCAAGCAAAAGCAGCCTAAGACAGGCAGTGGTTCAAATTAACTGATGCTCAGGAAATTTTTAAGCTACTGATCTGAGCAACTGGGCAGAGCCTTCTGCTCCAGGAAGGGGGAACAGTGTGAGTATCCTGGAAACAGCAGAAGGGGCTGGAGCAGGTACAGAGAAGGGCAATGATGTGGTCCTTAGGGATGGTTTAAAGTAAATCTTGCAGAGTAGGGTTATAGGTTGGACTTGGTGATCCTGAAGGTCTTTTCCAACCTGGATGTTTCTGTGGTTCTGTGAAGCTGGTGAGGGGTTTGGAGAGCATTGCTTATAAGGAGAGGCTGAGGAAGCTAGGGTTGATTAGCCTGAAGAAGAGGAGGTTGAGGAGACCTCACTGCTCTCTACAGCTATCTGAAAGGAGGTTGGAGTGAGGCGTTGGCATCTTCTATCAAGTACCTGAAAACAGGGGAAGAGGAGTGATAGCCTCAGGCTGCAGCAGGTTGGTAGGTTGGATGTTAGGAAGAATTCCTTTGCTGCAACAGTGGTCAGGCAGTGGAACAGGCTGCCCAAGGAGGTGCTGGAGTCGCTATCCCCAGAGGTGTTCAAGGAACAAGGAGAAGTGGCACTTCAGGGCATGCTCTAGTTGTCATGGAGGTGTTAGGTTGGACTTGATGATTTTAGAGGTCTTTTCCAACAGGAATGAGTCTATGATTTGTCTCGTCTGGGCAGAGAAGAGCAGGGGTGATTTGAAACCTTTCTGACTTAGGAAATCCAGACATGCCAACCTGCCAAATAGTTTACTACAGCTAGTTTGGATTTTGATGAAGAGTTTTGGGCAAGAGCAGACCTTGTATTTTGTGTGAACCCAATGCCTGTGCTGAGGTTTAGGAGCAGTAGCATTTGAGTGATGGGGAAAGGAGGGGGAGCCGCAGAGCCATGGATCTCATGGATCATTTGCTGTTACTCAGAGACATTGGTGAACTGCTGGGAAATGCATTCTTTGTTAAAAGCTGTGGGCAAACCTGAAGAGTCATGGTTGGCACGAAGCAGAAGGATCCACATCAATCCTGTGTGGATTCAAGAGAGACTCCCCAGCACCAGTTCCTCCCAGCTATGAGCACAGCAGCAAGAAGCTCAACAGAGAAGGGGCCCCGTGGGAGGCAGGCAGGAGGTTAGCAAAAGCATCACCAGGAGGGATTGATGCCTTCTGCTTGGGTGGTTCAGGGTTGGATTTGGGGGCAGGGCAGCCTCAGGGGAAGCTAAGAGAATGTAAGGGTTAAGAAAAGGATGAACATGAGAGGCAGTGAAAACGCTGCAAGAAGATGCAACTGAAACTTGTTTGGTGCAGCCACGCCCAAACGTGTTGCCTCTTTTAGAAGGGCAACAAAGCTGGTGAAGGGCCTGGAGAACAAGTCTTAGGAGGAGAGGCTGAGTGAACTGAAAATGTTTAGTCTGAAGAAGAGGAGGCTGAGGAGACACCTCACTGCTCTTTACACCTCCCCGAAAGGAGGTTGCAGTGAGGTGGGGTTGGGCTCTTCTCCTTAGGCTGAGGTGATAGAAGGAGAGGAACTGGCCTGGAATTGTGCCAGGGGAGGCTTAGGTTGGAGAGGAGGAAAAATTTCTTTGCTACAAGAGTAGTCAGGGATTGGCACAGGCTGCCCAGGGAGGTGCTGGAGTCCCTGTCCCTGGAGATGTGCTAGAACTGTGTGGCCATGGCTCTTGGAGAGATGGTTTGATGGCTGTGGTGAGGTTGGGTTGATGGTCAAACTGGAAGATCTTGGAGGGCTTTTCCAACTGAAACCATTTTATGATTCTGTGACCATACTGGTGGAGATTGCAGTGGTGGCCACTTCTTGGGCTGGCTTTGTGCTTGCTTTTCACTGACAGATACCAACTAGGGGGTTGATGTGTCAATAAAAAAGAGGGTTGGAACAGTCTTAGGTGAGCTTTGGTCTTCTTCAGAGTTAAACCCACCTCTGGTTCCTGACGTTTTCACATGTAAATATTCAGTGCTGCTAAATGCCCCAAGTAACTGAGCTCCCTGTGCTGAAGGGGTGGACTTAAGTGATGAAGAGTGGCTCCAGAATTCCTCAGGGAACATATTGCTGACTGGGCAGCAGGCTGCCATCCTTCAAAGCAGCCATAAAAAGCACTGCTTCTAAAGGGGTCAGAAAAGAGCATGGTGGGGGAAAAAAAAAAAAAATCCTCCCTGGCTGTTCTTCTGTGAAATCTCTCTGGGAAGGAAGCCACAGCAGCTGAAAGCAGCAGAGCAGATGCCAGCACTGAAGTTTTGCTGTGGGGCTACAGTGATGCTGAGGGGACTGGAACATATCTCTGATGATAAAAACCTGAGAGAATTGGGGGGTTTTATCCTGGAAAAGAGCAACCTGAGCAGGGGAGCTCATCAGTGCTGATCAATACTTAAAGGGTGGGTGTCAGGAGGATGGCACCAGGTTTTGTTCAGCGGTGCCCAGCGACAGGGCAAGGGGTAACAGGCACAAACTGGAACGTCAGAAGTTCCATCTGAATGTGAGGAGGAACTGCTTTAATTTAAGAGTGGCAGAGCACTGGAGCAGGCTGCCCTGAGAGGTGGTGGAGTTTCCATCTCTGGAGATATGCAAACCCCACTGGCTGTGTTCCTGTGTGACCTTCTCTAGGTGAAGCTGCCTTGGCAGGGGGGTTGGCTCAATAACCTCCTGAGTTCCCTTCCAACCCCTACCATATTGTGATTCTGTGAATTAACTTATGATGAATCAGTTAGCACATTACCTAATCACTGAGCAGATCCTCACTGACTACTGCCATCCCGAAGCCTGCTAGGGCACTGTGGACTGGTTTCTTGCCCTTTATGCTTTCAGCAAGTGTTTCACCTCTGCCTTGCCCTGGTGATCTGATGGCTCAACTCCCATGGCAGCTCCTTCCATAGTCCTTTGGAAACGATCATGGTGCTGCTCACCCCTTTGGGGGCACACCTTTCTTCTTGCCTGCTGCTGTGCTTTGCTGCCCAGAAGACATCTCAAGCTCCAGCAAGGCTCTCAGGATGTGTATTGTTATGGGAGATGGCTGCAGCCAGCTTGCTTGCTGCAGGACATGAAGATGGAGTGAGGTGTGGATGGAGCAGTGAGCCAAGACAAGTAAGCAGTGCTTCAAAACTGAGAAGTCTTCTTTAATTTGAGGGTGTGGGAACATTGGACCAGTGTTGTGAGAGGTTGTGCCCAGAAAGATTGTGGAATCTCCTTCTCTGGAGGCATTTCGAACCCACCTCGACACTGTGAGCCCAGGTGACATGCTGTGGGTACCCCTGTTTGAGCAGGGGGCTTGGACTGGATGATTTCCAGAGCTCACTTCCAACCCCCACCACGCTGGGATTCTGTGTGATCTCCTAAAGGTTCAGGCAGGGTGGGCTACTCCTTAAACAACTCTCAAATGAATGGGAACAGAGGATTTTCAGCACTAAATGTGCAGCCACTGGTTTCTAAGTGCCTTGGATTTTTTTTTCTGTGCTTGGCACACAAAGGCAACTGCTGCAGGCAGGCTCCTCTATGCCATGCTCTCTACGGGGCAAGGGAAGAAAAGAGATTTAAGAGGCTCCCCAGAGGCTCTGGAGTAGGGGGAGACAATGCTGTGCTTTAAAGAAGCAATTCTGAGCAATTAAAAAGCTGTTTCATTCACATAGTGCCTAATGAAACACTATGCTCTAAATGGAATGGTGAGAGACAACTGAAGCAACCTCACTGTCTGCTCTACCTATTCACACTGCTCTCCATCCCTCAGCTGCTAACTGCAAACCCCATGTGTTTGCCTGTCATGGTGTCATACTCACTTTGGAATGGAATCATAGAATGGTTTGGGTGGAAGGGACTTTGGAGATCATCCAGTTCCAACCTCCCTCCTATGAGCAGGGACACTTCCCCCTAGACCAGGTTGGTCAAGGTCCATCCAACCTGGTACTGAATAATTCCAGGGAGGAGGCATCCATGAGTTCCCTGAGCAACCTGTTTCAGTGTATCCTCACCCTTGCTGGCAAGAGTTTCTTCCTCATCTCCAGTCTCAATCTCTCCTCTTCCAGCTCAAAGCCATCATTCCTCATCCTGCTACTACAAGCCCTTGTCAAAAGCTCCTCCCTAGCTTTCTTGGAGGCCCTTTCAGGTACCGGAAGGCTGCTGTAAGATCTTCATGAACAGGTATTTGCTGGTTCTGCTGTAGGTCAGCTCTCCCAGCAGCTCCTGAGGGAGTGCCCAGTGACTGTTGCTTAACCACAAAATGAATGAGACCCTTGGAAAGCAGGAGTGTGCTCTGCATGGCAACTCGCTCTGGCCACTGTTCAGCACAACACTTTGGTGCCTTCAGCCTCTCGCTGCTAACCCAAGGCACTGAAAAGGCAAAGCCAGAGATCATTTTGCTTTTGTGTCCCTGCTGACAGGCTTGGCCCCAGCGGCTGACGTCAGCAGCTCGCGGCAAAGCACGCGGCAGGCCCAGTGTGGTGTGGGGCTGGATCTTGGTCAGAGCTGATCCGAAGCACAGTATGGGAGAGGCTGGAAGGGACCTCTGGAGCTCATCTACTCCAACCTTCCCTGCTAGAGCAGGATCAATTAGAGTAAATCACTCAGGAACACATCCAGATGGAGTCTGAATGCTTCTAGAGACCTCTCTGGGCAGCCTGTTCCAGCACTCTGCCACCTTCAAAGTGAAGAATTTTTTTCCCTTAGGGCTACATCAAACCTCCTCCCTTCCAGTCTGTGTCCACTTCCCCGTGCCCTGTCACTGGACACCACTGAGAGGAGTCAGGCTCCACCCTCCTGACACTTGCCCTTTAGATCTTTGTAAGCACTAATGAGATCCCCCCTCAGCCTCCTCCAGGCTCCCTCTTCTTAAGCTTGGCTGTGAGATGCTGTGAGAGACTAAAGTCAAGGCAGACACCACCCACTGCCCTTGGGTGAATCCATGCTAACCAATGTCCCTTGGGTGAATCCATGCTAACACCTTCTTCCTTGCTGTGCTTTGCTACAGCACCAAGAACTGTCCCACCACATGGAGGTGAGGCTGACCAGCCTGTAGTTACCCAGGTCCTAGGGCAGGATCACCTAAGGCAGGTCACACAGGAACATAATGTTCAGGTGGGTTTTGAAAATCTCCAGAGAAGGAAATTCCTTTGAAAATCTCCAGAGAAGGAAATTCCATAACCTCTCTGGACAGCCTGCTCCAGGGCTCCAGCACCCTCACACCAAAGTTTTTCCTCATGTTGATGGATGTAACCATCCAGCACAGGAGGTTCCACCTCAACATGAAGAGGAACTGTAAGGGTCCCAGAGCACTGGCACAGGCTGCCCAGAGAGGTTGTGGAGTCTCCTTCTCTGAAGACTTTCCAGCCCTGTCTGGATGTGTTCCTGTATGACCTGTGCTGGATTCTCTGGTCTTGCTCTGGCAGAGGGGTTGGACTGGAAGATCTCCAGAGGTCCCTTCTAACCCCTAACATCCTGTAATCCTGGATTCCAGTTGTGTCCATTGCTCTTCATCCTATCACTGGGCACCACTGAAAAGAGCCTGGCCCCATCTTCTCAATACCCACCCTTAAGGTGTTTGTAAACATTGATGAGCTTCCCTCTCGGCCTTCTCTACTTCAGTCTCTCAGCCTTTCCTCATATTCTCTTAATCATCCCTGCAGCCCTTTGTTGGATACTCTTCCTGGTATCTACTGAGCTGGGGAGCCCAGAACTAGGGCCAGTTTGCTCAGCTGGCTCTTGAGGGGAACTCTTGTCCATCTGTCCTGAAAGCCACACCCAGCAGAGGCTGCAGCTTCCCCTGCTCCAGTCCCAGACAAGCTACTCTGATGCTTTCCTTCCAGCCCTTCCAATCTAAGGCAGCTTTAGCACCTTCTCTAAGCAAGTCCTCCTTCTTGAGGCACAGCACTCCAGACTACACCCAGTCCTCACGGCTCTACTTTGCCAAGAGCATTTTAAGATGTAAAGCTGATCCTCCAATATGCTGAAGTGCCTCTCCCAGCTCCATGCCACTTACCAGGTGTAATTATCTATTTTCATCCGTTTTTTCACTCATGAAAGTTTTGAAGGCAATCAACCCAGAGCCCTGCAGAGCTGACAAAGTCCTCTGCTCTGACCACGAGCAAAGCCCTAACTGTATTCTTTGGGAAGGAGCTGTGCTGCCTGTCCATTTTTATGTCAGATCTGGAGTGGTTTTACCTAGACTGCTGTCCCAGCTCACTCTACGGAAGTCAAGCAGCTTTGTGTCAAACCCTTCCCAAACTCCACAGCACCAACCATTCTTCTGCTTCTGCTGAGGAACCAGAGGAGGAGAGCTGAACATGCCTCATCTGGGTTTAATCCACGCTGGGTGTCACTCGGCTCCCTTTTTTATCTCCTGCGTGCTTGCAAACTCTTTGCTTGATAGTTCAATTCTCTTGAGAGCTTCTAGAAGTTGACTGGTCTATAATTCTCACTCCTCTTTTCTCCCTCTATATTTAGAGATAGACACCATGTTTACATTTTCCCTCTGTCTTCTGGTACCTCACCTGCCCTCCAAGAGCTCTCCAGCAGTGTTTGCATTTCTGAGGTGGCGCCAGCAGAGCCTGGAAGTATGTAGCAAGAGGTCCCTTAACCACGGCTGCTCTGAAGACATTAAATCTTGCAAACCTTCCCCTTCTTGTGCCAGAGGGAAGGAGATGGCAATGCTCAGCAGCCTGTTGTGGACACCTCTCCTCTCCCTTTTGCTTCCAGTGCTAGGTTACAGAATCACAGAATTGTCAGAGTTGGAAGGGACCTTAAAGATCATCCACTTCCAACCCCACTGCCATGGGAAGGGACACCTCACACCAGATTGGGTTGCACAGAGCCAACATCCAGCCTGGCCTTAAAAACTTCCAGGGATGAGGCTTCCACCACCTCCCTGGGCAACCTGTGCCAGTCTCTCACTGCCCTCATGCTGAACAACTTCTTCCTAACATCTAAATCTCCTCTCCTCCTGCATTCATTCCCTCCAGTCCTGTCCCATGTGACATCCTAAAAAGTCCCTCCCCAGCTTTCCTGTAGCCCCCATCAGACACTGGAAGGCCACAATAAGGTCTCCTCGGAGTCTTCTCTTCTCCAGACTGAACAGCCCCAACTATCTCAGTCTGTCCCCACAGCAGAGCAGCTCCAGCCCTTTGACCATCCTTGTGGCCCTTCTCTGGACATCTTCCAGCACCTCCAGATCTCTAGATCTCTCAGTCCTCTAGAACTGCACACATTGCTCCAGGTGGGGTCTCACCAGAGCAGAGCAGAGGGGCAGAATCCCCTCCCTCACCCTGCTGCTCACACTGCTCTTGATGCAGCCCAGGCTCTGCTTGGCTCTCTGGGCTGCAACTGCACACTGCTGGCTCACAGAATCATAGAATGGTCTGAGTCGGAAGGGACCTCTGAAGCTTATTCACACCAGCCCCCTCTGCAGTCAGCAGGGACATCCTTGACTAGATCAGGTTGCCCAAAGCCCTGTCAAGCCTCACCTTGGATATCTCCAAGGATGGGATGTCAGCTACCTCTTTGAGCAACCTGTTCTTATGGTAAACAATTTGTTCCTAAACTGATCCAAGGTGGATTTTCCATGGAGAATTTTGGAACAAACACACACACACGAATCTGTTTTGACTCAGCAAACTCTTCTGATGCTCTTTGCTCCCTCCTTCCCTCTTTCTTTTTCAAAAGTCATATTTTCTTTTTCATACCAGAACCAAGCAGGTTGTTCTGGGGAGAGCTGGGCAATGCTTGAGCCCGAAGGGCCAAAAAACCCCCAAAGAATAATTTGGAAGGAAGCATTACAGAGTTTTGTTTGCAAATTGGGAAAAAGCAAGGCCAAAGAAAAAAAGAGTAATTTAGAAGGAAACTTTACAGAGTTTTGTTTGGAAATGGGGAAAAAAAAAAGCAGTGCACAAATCTACCTTTAAATATGTAGGGAAAGGAAGGGGTTGATCAAATTTTAGGGAAAATCTCCTGCCAGAGGTAATCAGCTACTCTGGGATTTATTTTTATCTCACTATGAGGTTAAAAAGTTTGTTTACAGGGGAGTTATGAAGCTAAATTCCAGTGATTCTCTTCTCATTTAATAGCCTGAAATGCGATTAAAACCTCCTGGATTATGTTAAACTAAATCAACACAGATGCCCACGACCTTGTGTAGCAAAGGCTGCAAAGGCACAGTTCAGCCCTCCGTGACAGGGCACAAGTCTCTCCTTCTCATTCTTCATCCCCTCTGGCTGTGCTCTACATCCTATCCCCACCAGAAACTCTCTGACAGGCAGATTAAGATGACTCCCTGCTTCTGCTT
>VWZE01024082.1:13044-62936 GCA_013396675.1 Eubucco bourcierii | reverse complement strand
AAAAAAAAAAAAAAAAAAAAGGCTTCCAAGCAAAACACTTGTCCATGAAGGATGTTATTAAAATGTCCTACTTGAACACTGGTGCTCAGCAGACCAGAGCTGCAGAATGTGAGTTTTTCTCCCTCCCTTAGACAAGCTTTGTCTAAATGCAGAATGTTTGTCAATTATGGCCCATAAACACAATTGCTATCATCAGAATTAGAGCTGGCTTGACTTGTCCTGCCTGATTTAGCACCCACTTGAAGAGGGTGGGTTTAGAAGTTCAACGAGAACTTGAGGGTTGTTGGGATTTGTGGCAGGCTTAGGAAAACAGCAGGGAGGGGGAGGGAACATATGGGGAATGTATAGAAAGTGGGGGTGAAAACCAGAAAGTGGTCAGAGAAATGAGAAAAAAAAAAATGCAACCCAAACCAACCTTCTGGGGATCAAAAATCCACTGAAGAAATGTGGTGCCAGAAGGATCTGACTGGGGTGAGCTTCTCGTGCTCACAGCTGCACACAGACCTGGTTCCCTGTGTTGGGTGAAGCTGGAAGCTGTTCAGCAGAGAGTTTGGCTGGAGGTCTGCAGCAAGGTCAAGCTGGTCAGTTTTGAGCAGAGCAATTAGCCCTACCACTCTCCTACAGAACCTCCTTTGATGGGCTGGCAGCACTGTCTTGTCCTCACGTGTGCACTGCAAACAAGTTGGGTGTCACAGAATCACAGAACTAACCAGGTCGGAAAAGACCTCTATCACCTAACCCTTCTAATTAACTAAACCATGGCACTAAGTGCCTCATCCAGCCTCTTAAACACCTCCAGGGATGGGGACTCCACCACCTCCCTGGGCAGCCCATCTCAATACCAATCTTTCCGTGTAGAACTTCTTCCTAACATCCAGCCTAAACCTGCCCTGGCACAGCTTGAGGCTGTGTCCCCTCATTCTGTCCCTGAGTGCCTGGTTGAAGAGCCCAACCCCACCTGGCTACAACCTCCTATTAGGTAGCTGTAGAGAGCAATGAGGTCTCCCCTGAGCCTGCTCCTCTCCAGGCTGCACACCCCCAGCTCCCTCAACCTCTCCTCACAGGGCTGTGCCCAGCCTCCTCACCAGCCTTGGTGCCCTTCTCTAGACACATTCAAGCACCTCAACATCTTTCTTAAATTGAGGGGCACAGAACTGGACACAGGACTCAAGGTGTGGCCTAACCAGTGCTGAGTACAAGGACAGAATGGCAGCCCTGGTCCTGCTGGCTACACTGTTCCTGATCCAGGCCAGGATGCCATTTGCCTTGTTGGCCACCTGGGCACACTGCTGGCTCATGTTCAACTGTTGACCAGTTCCCCCCCAGGTCCCTCTCTGCCTGGCTGCCCTGTCCCCAGCCTGTAGCACTGCATGGGGTTGTTGCAGCCAAAGTGCAGAACCTGTCACTTGGCCTTGTTAAAAGTCATGGCACTGGACTGCGCCCATCTGTCCAGCCTGTCCAGGTCCCTCTGCAGAGCCCTCCTGACCTCTAACAGATCCACACATGCTCCCAACTTGGTGTTATCTGCAAACTCACTGATGGAGGACTCAATCCTCTCATCCAGATCATCAACAAAGACATTAAACAGGACTGTGCCCAGCACTGACTCCTGGGGCACACGACTAATGACAGCTGCCAACTGGATGTGGCACCATTCACCACCACTCTCTGGGCCTGGCCCTTCAGCCAGTTCTTAACCCAGCACAGAGTGCTCCTGTCCAAACTGTGAGCTGCCAGCTTGGCCAGGAGTTTGTTGTGGCAGACAGTGTCAAAGGCCTTGCTGAAGTCCAGGCAGACTACATCCACAGCCTTCCCCACATCCACCAGGCAGGTCACCTGGTCATAAAAAGAGATCAGGTTGGTTAAGCATGACCTGCCCTGCCTGAACCCGTGCTGGCTGGGTCTGATCCCTTGCCCATCCTGCAGGTGCCCTGTGATTGCACTCAGGATGATCTGTTCCATTACCTTGCATGGCACTGAGGTCAGGTAATGGTGTCCTGTGAGACAGGAAAATATGGGGGGATTGAGGGGTTTGGGACTTTATTCACTGCAAGATTTCAGAGCCATGGGCTTCCCAAGGCATTCCTTGTGAGGCTATCAATGATATCGCATCAGAAAATCAGAAATTTGTTTCACTTGAAAAAAGATCTCCAAGATCATCAAGTCCAACATTCAACCTAAGACCATTATACCATGTCCCACAGTGCCATGCCCACATGTCTTTGGAACACCTCCAGGGACTTCACCACCTTCCTGGGCAACCTATTCTAGTGCCTGACCACTCTTTCAGTACAGATCTGATCTGTGGAGTCTGACTTCATCTCACTCTGTCCTGCATAAGCTTTTCTTCAACCTCTGCTTTATCTGGGGAGGGAAAGTTACCATAATTCTGCAGAGGTGGCTTCTAAGGGGGTCCAGAGGAAGGCCACAAAGATGATCAGAGGGCTGGATCACCTCTCCTACAAGGACAGGCTGGGAGAGTTGGGGCTGTTCAGCCTGGAAAAGAGAAGCTTCCAGGGAGACCTTAGAGCTGCACTACAGCATCTGAAGGGGGCCTACAAGCAGGCTGGGGAGGGACTGTTCAGAGGGGCCTGTGGGGATAGGACAAGAGGCAACGGTTTGGAAGTGGAGCAGGGGAGATTTAGGATAGACTCTGCACAGTGAGGGTGGGGAGACACTGGAACAGATTGCCCACAGATGTGGTTGAGGCCCCATCCCTGAACACATCCAAGATCAGTCTTGCTGTATCCCTGGGCAGCCTGCTCTGGTTGGAGGTGTCCATGCTGCTTTCAGGTGGGTAGGACAAGATGCCCTTGGAGGGTCCCTTCCAACCCAATGCAATCTGTGAGTCCTCTGTTCATTATGTGAGCAACAGCAGCATCCCCAGCATGCCAGGGCTTTTTCCCTGCTGAAGAAGACTCTGTCCCTTCCCCTAAACTCTGTCACTGTGACTGTGTTGGGTTGGTGTGCTCAGTGCTGAATGGCCAAAGGAGAACACTGTCCTGGCTCTGGCTTTTTCCAGCTGCAGAAAGGACAGTGGCACAAAGGCAAACATAGCCTCTCCTGTGGACACGTGACAGTCACAGCCATCCAAATGCCTCATTTCTCCTGACAGGTCTTGTCCTAAAACAGCATCTTAAAGTCTGCAGCTGGGCTGGGTTCTCCACATCCAGCTGGAACTGCCAAAGGAACAGAAAAAGCCCTGCCAGCAGAAAAGATGCCTCTCGGCTGGCAGAGAAAAGCCCTCCCCAGCAGCCTGTCTCTGAGCAGTAGACACAGTTTGCCACCTCCTCCCGGGTGGATGTGCAGCTGTGGTATCTTGAGGCAGAGTATGTTTGAGGAAGGCTGGCTGCTCTTCCCCCAGGCCTCTGCAGACCAGCAGGTCAGGAGTGTTTCAGAGAGAGGGAAAGTTGCAGCACTATAGCCAGCGAGGACAGGTTTCCCCTGCCATATTCACTCGGGTCCAGGCTCTTGGCTCCAAAGCACTGAGTCTCTTCCCTGCAAGGCACCTGCCTGGTGCAGGGCACCTGCCTGGTGCAGAGCACACCTCCAGAAGCATTGGGCTTAACTTGGGTGAAGCAGCTTTGGAACAATCTAGGTTCTGCCTCTGGAATGCTGCACCTTTGTGTTTGTCCCAGAGTTTTACCTCTGAGTTTTCAGCAGCTCTCTTTCTGCTGCTGTCATCCTCGGGCCTCTCAGCTCCTCCCCAGTATGTTGGAGCCATATCTAATTCTCAGCTGTAGTCTCTTCTTCTACCGCCCCAAACGTGAATGGGAATACCGAACGGCACTGGGAGCAGGACCAGGTCACGTCAGGAAAAGCATCCCCTCAGTCTGAAAGCCAACACGAACCAACATGGGCACTCAGCAGCGCACTGCAAGCTCACTCTGCTCAACACCACACCTTACACACAACCAGAGAACGATTCTGTTGGAAGGGACCTTAAAACCCATCTAGTTCCAACCTCCCTGCCATGGACACCTCCTGCTAGACCAGTTTGCTCAATGCCTCTTCCAGCCTGGTCTTAAAACATTTCCACTCCAGAAGTTCTTTGGGCAACTGATTCATGTGTCTCACCACCCTCCTAGTAAAGAGTTTTTCCTTAATGTCCAGTCTAAATCTATCCTGCTTTAGTTCAAAACCATTGGCCCTCATCCTAGCAACCCTACCTCTTACAAAATGTCCCTCCCCAGCTGTCCTGAAGGCTCTTTTAGATACTGGAAGGCTGCTCTAAGGTTTCCCTGGAGCCTTCTTCTCTCCAACAGTTCCATGCCCTTTTTGTGCTGGGTCCAACATGGTGCACAGCTCTTCTCCTTCCACATCCCCCACACACGCTGTGTTTGAGCAGGTCACTGGAATGCCACAGTGCTAAGCATGCCTATCCTCAGGCCTGAGCCAAGCCTGCAAAGGCAGCCACCAGCAAGGCTGCTCTAAGGTCTCCACAGAGCCTTCTCCTCTCCAGGCTGCACAGCCCCAACTCTCCCAGCCTGTCCCCATTAGGGAGGTTCTCCAGCCCTCTGATCATCTTTGTGGCCCTCCTCTGGACCCTCTTTGGACCTATAGACACGGTGCTGTCTGCGGGGCTGCTGGTTCATTTTTGATGGCTTCCCTCATTGCCAAGTTCAGGTACAGCCACACACCCCTCTGCAATCCCTCACTGTTTTCCTAAGCTGGTGGTCTTGCTTTATCCCTCCTGCACTGAGAACTTCAAGGTAAAGCACAGGACAAAAAGGCGGACTTCTCCATCTGCCCTCCAGAGCTGTTCTGCCATAAAGAAGCCATCCCTTACAAATGAGTGAGAGCACTCCAAAGGCAGCTAGCAGCCACCCTTTTCACTCTGTGTCTCTAAGTGAGGGAGCAGGGGAGAAAAAAGACAAAAATCCCCAACAGTCCAGGAAGCAGCCAGCCCCCCTCAAACCCTGAGGACCTCTGGCTTCTTTCCAGACGAAAAGAGCAGTGAGCACCAACTCCTTGCTGAGTAGGCTGCCTCCAAGCCTGCACTGCTGAAGTGAGGGAAGTGTTGACACCGAGTGCTGTAAGGAAACAGAGTCCAGCTCAGCTGGCTGGCTGTCAAAGTACTGCTGGCAGCCTGCTTGCTGCAAGGGCAGGCAGCGTGGGCTGGCTGGCTGAAGGGACGTGGCTGAGCTCTCACAGAGGACAGGACCCTGTGCCTCCTCATACAAGTATGGTGGAGGCTGGAAGGGACCTCTGGAGATCATCCTTTCCGAGCCCCTTGCCACAGCAGGTTGTAGAGGATGGGGTCCAGGCAGGTTTCGAATGATGACTCCAGAGATGGAGATTGCACCACATGTATGGGCAGCCTGTTCAGTGCTCCACTGCCTTCAGTGCAAAGTTCCTCCTCACGTTTATGTGGAATTTCCTATGCTCAAGCCTTGTGACCATTACTTCCTGCCCTGTTGGTAGGCAACACTGAAAAATACCTGCTGCCATCCTCCTGACACCCACCCTTTGAATATTGATCAGCATTGATGAGATCCCCCTCAGTCTTCTCAACATGAGGAGAAACTTCTTTACAGTGAGGGTTACAGAGCACTGGAGCAGGCTGCCCACAGAGGTTGTGGAGTCTCCTTCTCTGGAGACTATCAAACCCTACCTGGATGCATTCCTGTGTGGACTACCTTGGGTAATCCTGCCTTGGCAGGGGGGGTTGAACTCAATGATCTCTGGAGGTCCCTTCCAACCTCTAAGGTTCTGTGATTCTGTGATTCTCCAGGCTATTTTAAAAAGCCTCAAGTTCCTCAGTCTTTCTTCATAAAAGAGAGATTCTAGTCCCCTAATCATCTTTGTAGTCCTTTGCAGTACCTTCCCGAGCAGTTCCCCTTCTTTGCCCCCAGTAACATGCCATTTTTGATGGCTGTGGTGGCCTTGGTGAGCAACAGGGAGCCAGGCTGGCAGAGGAACTGCAGGGAGAAGCAGGAGACAGCAGGGCAGGAGGAGTTAGCCCTGTTAACTAGCAGACATTCCTTATAGTCAGGTCACAGGGAAATCCTGCCTGGCATTATGCAGCTTTGTCCATCCTGCCATGGTTTCCACCCTCACTGTTGTTTACAAGCTTAACATGCTGAAGACTGTGCGGCAGAGATCACTCCTTTAATCTGGCTTGTCCTAAGACCAATAGGAGAGGAGGAAGGTAAGGTCATGCACACCCAAGGGCAGCACAGAAGCACCCTTCTTTAGCTTCCCTAAGCTATTCTAGGTTTTAACTCCTTCAGGATACATGGACATAAACAAGATCAGAAGTCAGTGGTGATTGCGACCAGTGGGGAAACGCTGGCACCCTGGTATCAATTGGTTATCACAGAATGGGTTGGCTTGGAAGGGAGCTACAAAGGTTATCCAGTCCACCCCCCCTGCAGTAAGCAAGGACAATCTCAACAGGTTGTCCTGCTGAGCCTCACCTTGGATATCTCCAGGGATGGGGCCTCGACCACCTGACTGGGCAACCAGTTGTAGTGTTCCAGCACCCTCAAAGTCCAGAACTTGTTCCTAACATCCAATCTAAATCTGCTTTTCTCTCATTTCAAACCACTGCCCCTGGTCCTATCACCGCAGGCCCTCTGCAGCTTTCTTGTAGCCCCTTTCAGGTACTGGAAGGTTGCTATTAGGTCTCCTTGGAGCCTTCTCTTCTCCAGGCTAATAGGGTTCAAGTTTCCTCCTGGCTTGGTTCCTTTGTGCAGGTCTAAGTCCAAACATACAGCAAAACCCCAGATGAGGATCTCCTGCCTCCTGCTTCCTACTCAGGTACAAGCTGTGAGGTAGTTGCAGGGTGTCATGAGATAAAGCCCTGAAGGGAAGAAGGGTCCAAGAAAGCTGGTCACTATTTAAGGACCATGTCCTTCAAGCCCTGGAGCAGTGCATATCAATAAAGAATGCAGGCAAGAATGCCAGGAGGCTGGCATGGATGACCAAAGCGTTGCTGGACTATAAGGAGTGGAAGCAAGAACAGGCTACATGGGAGAACTAGAGAAAAGATGTTCCAGCAGCCAGAGTTCAGGTTAAGAAAACAAAAGCACAGAGATTTAAATTTGTCTAGGGGCAGAAAGGGGAAGAAGAATTTCTTACCTGAAGGGAGCCTGTAAGAAAGCGGGGAGGGACTTTTGACAAGGGCTTATAGTGACAGGAGGAGGGGCAATAGCTTTGAGCTGGAAGAGAAGAGCTTGAGTCTGGAGATGAGGAAGAAATTCTTGCCAGTGAGGGTGGGGAGACACTGAAATAGGTTGCCCAGGGAGGCTGTGGATGCCCCCTCCCTGGAGGTGTTCAAGGCCAGGCTGAATGAGGTCTTGAGCAACCTGGGCTGGTGGGAGGTGTCCCTGCCCATGACACGGGGGTTGGAAGTGGATGGTCTTTAAGGTCCTTTCCAACCCAACCCATTCTAGGATTCCATTCCATGATTTTAAGCAGCACTGCAAGGTCCTGAAGAAAATAACCTCCTAAGGGTGTAATTATGAATCCCTGCCAGGTCCTAGTGAAAATCAAGTCTCTAAATATCTTCCTGGGCAACATGAATCCAGGGAGTGAGACACAGCTGACCAGAAAGCTAATTTTTAGAAGCTGAGTTTAAGGTTGGCTAAAAATATGGCCTGTGCCTTTCAAGGGTGATTTTGCTCCCTGTGTTGACAAGAATAAAGCTCTTAGTAACGGAGCATTCCGAGTATTTGAGGCTGGTGTTTGTCTGTCAGTCACTCATCCTTCAAAACAGACTTGTCAGCATTTGGAAGGCAAGTGGGATGCATGCTCCAGCCCCCTCCTGGGAAGGCTGGAAGAGGGTGATGGAGCTGGAAGAGCTGTGAAAACCTGTGGCTAAAGAAAGCAAGAAGGAGGAAAGAAAGAAGAAACTCTGGTAAAGAGGAAAAACATCAGAAACCTTCAAAATGTCTGGAGGCCACATCTTAAATACTGAGTTCACTTTTGGGCCCCTCACTCCAAGGACTTTGAGGTACTGGAGCATGTCCAGAGAGGGGCAATGAAGCTGGTGAAGGGTCTGGAGAACAGAGCTGGGGAGAAGCAGCTGGAAAAAAGGAGGCTGAGGGGAGACCTCATTGCTCTCTACAGCTCCCTGAAAGGAGGTTGCAGTGAGGTGGGGTTGGGGACTTCTCTCTAGTCTCAGGTGATAGCACAAGAGGAAATGTCCTGAAATTGTGCCAGGAGAGGGTTAGGTTGCAGAGGAGGGAAAATTTCTTTGCTGGTGGATGGTCAGGGATTGGCACAGGCTGCCCAGGAAGGTGGTGGAGTCACTGTGCCTGGAGGTGTTCAAGAAACCTGTGGCTGTGGCACTTGGGGACATGGTTGAAAGGCCATGGTGGAGCTGGTTTGCTGGTTGGACTCAATGATCTTGGAGGGCTTTTCTAACTGAAACAGTTCAATGACTCAGTTGCATGGAGGAGCAGGAAGCAGAGCAGTGACCACAGCAAAAGACAATGATCAGCTTTTCTCGGTGTACTGCAAGAGTTGTGCCCACACACTGTGAACACAAAGAGTATCAGCTGGCCCTGCACAATGGCACAAGGTGGGCCTGACTGTCCAAGAGTCACTTTTGCAACTGAGGGATTCCAGGGATTGGCACCTAAAAAAGCAAAGCCAGGTGAGACACTTCTCTCCTTAGCAAAAAGAGCTCTGTGCCAAAGGTGCCCTAGAGATGTGAGACTGGGTGTGTACCTGGGACACCAGCCCTTGCTGTCTGCTCTCTAACCCAGTTTGCTCCTTTGCCAGCTAGAAGGAAGGGACACAGGGAGATTGGCTTGCTGCTTGTGCTCCTCCTTGTCTCCCCCTGCCACGACAGGACCTAAGCAGTCTGCACTCCCTAAACCAGCTCTTCGTATCCTTCCTCTGTGCCTCTAATGGATCCTGTAGCAAGAGCACCTCATCTCCTCTCTCTCAGCTCTTCAGAACTAAGCTTTTAGTGTCACTATTCCTTTTCCAGACATCCTTGCATTTCACTCTGGGGTTCCCCAGACATGGGAAGTGTTCTGCTGCTTAGCAATGTTAAACATGAGCATACCTGCTTGGAAAGGGCAGCAGGACCTGGTGGAACTCATCGTGCAGGGCGAATCACTTGTTGGCCTACTCCTCAATCTCAATACTAGCTCCAGCCTCTTCCCTACATCTCCACCATCAGAGACCTGTGGAGCCAAGTGATACTCAGTGCTCACCACAGCAATTTCTGTTATGACTAACCCTGCAGTTAGACATTTTTTCCCAGGGCTCCCATTGCAGGCACACACTCAGCTCCCTCTCTGCCCAAATCCGCGGGAGGAGGCTGAGTGAGCTCGGCACCACGGAACAGCTAAACCGAGGTGCTGCAACCTGCAGCAGAAGCCATGGACGAGCCCTGGGGGTGCAGATCCTCTCACAAGAGCTGTGTTGGGAGGAAGCAGCTCAGCTAAGGGTACCAGGCAGCAGCTGTGCGCTGCAGAAGCAGGGCAATAATCCAGCAGCACAGGAAAAGGCTGAAGTGCACAGCATTGCCTGTAGATGCAGGAGATGATTAAGTGAGCAGTTCCAAGCCAAAGGGTTTTGCCATTAAGGCACCACTTGTGACAATGAAATGTGCACAAGCAAAATGTTGCTTTCCAGGCATAACCTGGGGCGAGGGGGGTGGGTGGGTAATGAGGAGTAACTTTACTTGGGCTTAATTTCCACCTCCATCCATGAAGCTGGTCTAAACAGATTGAGAGCTGAGTCACTTAGAGCTATCTTCACAAGGAGCTCATCAATCTGAGAAAATCATCAGCTCCAGGCTATATAGCATGTGGCTACCCTCACTTTCACCCTCCAAAGCAGTGCTGCTGAGGTCGGTGGAGCTCTGTGGCTCTACATCAGGAATACCAAGAGAAAAAAAGAGTCTCAGAGCACAAAAGTGGTTCTGGTCCTGTTACTGCTGAAGTTCATCTCCATGCTCTGTGATGTAGCCAGGGATGCTTGCTGACCTGACCAGCTGTGCCCTGTGAGCAAGAGCACAGCTCAGAAGAAAGTCTTGATATCACAGAATCATAGAATGGATTGGGTTGGAAGAGACCTTAAAGATCATCTGGTTCTAACCCCCCTGCCATTGGTCACCTTCCACTAGCCCAGGTTGCTCTAGGCCCCATCTAGCCTGGCCTCAAACACCTCCAGGGACAGGGCATCAATGACCCAAACCTGCTTCACTGTTTCGCCACCCTCACTGTAAAGAATTTCTTCCTAATCTCTAGTCTCAATCTGCCCTCTCTTAGCTCAAAGCCATTGTCCTCATTCTGGCACTCCCAGCCCTTGTCCAAAGTCCCTCCCCAGCTCTCCTATAGCCAACTTCAGGTACTGGAAGGCTGCTCTAAGGTCTCCTCTCCAAACCAAACACCCCCAATTCTCCCACCCTGTCCCCATAGGGGAGGTTCTCCAGCCCTCTGATCATCTTTGTGGCCTTCTCTGAATCTCTTCAACCGTTCCATGCCCTTCTTGTGCTGGGTCCCAATATGTTGTACAGTTCTTCTCCTTCCACACCTCCTGCACCGTGCTTGAGCAGGTCTCTGGAATGCCACAGTGCTAAGCATGCCTATCCTCAGGCCTGAGCCAAGCCTGCAAAGGCAGCTACCAGCAAGGTGCACAACCCAAGCATGCAGGGAGAGGCTTTCCCTGCCCAATCGAACTTGCTCTCCAGCAGAAGCCAGCACACAGCACAGGAATAGGGGGAATGGTGAGGAAAGGCGGCAGGGAGTGGGACAGCTATAAACTGAACTGAGATCTCCACATTCTGTACCAGTTCGCATGTGCCCCACAGCAGGACCTGGAAGAAAATTGGGGAACGAAGGTCTTTTGTGAGCAAAGACCCTGAAAAGCCTCCTTGCTTTGTCATTAGCTTTCAGAAGAGAGGAGTTTCTAGAATTAACACTGCAGCTCATCCAAGCAGCTCTGCAGAAGGAGTAGGGGCAAGGCTGCAGGCTCACCAATCGAGGGTGAGATCTTCAGTGCTTTACTTGTGGGCCTTAAACCCTTCAGGCAACAGGCTGTAAATACTGCTCACAGCAGGTTTACAAGTTGGAAACCCTTGTGAGACCTCTTCCTGCAGGGAAAGTGGGGTAAGCACGCCAGTGAGATCAACAAACCCTAAATATTTAGGTGCTTAAATAAATAAAGCTTTTACAAATTTGTGGGATCTATTATTCATGGTGTGCTAGGGGCTGCCCAGACTGTGCACCATGGCAGAAAACTGTCTCAAGAGGGTGGAAAAATCACTTTCAGTCTCAGAGAGTTGAATTAGTTTGTGTACTGAGTGCTGGTCAAAGCCTTCCTCTCACTGGGCAGATGAACCTCAAACGCTTCACTAGCAAAGGAGCCCAAATTTGCTGGGCATTACTTCACTATCAGGAGAGCCCCAAATTCATACAATTATAGAATGGCTTGGGTTGGAAGACATCTCAAAGATCATCTACTTCCAACAACCCTGCAGAGAGCAGAACATGTACTGAGAGCAGGATCAGGTTGCTCAAAGCCCCATCCAACCTGCTTCTGAACACTTCTGGGCTTGGAGCCTCCACAACAACAACCTATTCTAGTGCCTCAACACCCTCACAGGGAAGAATTTCCTCCTAAACCAAGCTTCTTCCAGTCTTATGCCATTACCCCTTGTCCTGTCACTCCATGCCTTTGTGCAAAGTCCCTCCCCAGCTCTCCTGTCATCCCCTTCAGGTACTGGAAGGCTGTTCTAAGGTCTCCCTTGGAGCCTTCTCTTCTCCAGGCTGAAAAACTCCAACTCTCTCAGCCTGTTTCGTAGCAGAAGTGCTGCAGTTTTCTAATAAAAAATGCTGGGAATTGTGATCAAAGGAGAAGCAATAAGGCCAGAAGAAGACCATTTTCTTTTCTAGGCATGCTGAGCATGTCTCTGTCAGCCCTTAACATCCCAAAGTCTAAAAATGTGTCCCTGGGCAGAGGGTTGGCCAAAGGTGGAAGTGTGCAGCCACGCTAATTCATTGACCGCAGGTGAAATCAGGCTGGAGAGGACCTGGTTTTCAGCATCATAACAACAGGGAACATCCGAAGTGCTTGGGTGAAATCGATTGGGGCACCTGGAGGAGCAGAAGAAAGGTCAGTGCAATCCTTTTGGCACATGGCTTTCCAGTTAGCAGAGTTTCTGAAGCACAGAATCACAGAACTATAGTTCTGGGTTGGAATGGTCTGGCTTGGAAGGGACCTCTGAAGGTCATCTGGTCCGACCCCCTCTGCAGCAAGCAGGGGCAGCCTCAGCTGGATCAGCTAAATGTGCTTCCTGACTTGACAGACACCACCACACCTCCCTAAGACATGAAAGTGCCTCTCAGAACTCAGTGTTTCCTGCACTCACACTGGGTGATCTCAGACTAAGCACATCCAGCTGAAGATGAGCTGCTCTAAGCTGCCTCCTCCTATTTGTGCTTTTCATCTTGCCTTTATTTTTTTCCAGCAGGGTTACAATTAATTAAAATTCCTGATTAATTAAAATGTTTTACAACAGCAGCAGTAAGAATGTCTTGGAGGAAAGCCTGTGTGAAGTGAAACTGGAGGCTGGTTGATATGCTCCAAGTACACTGTGGTGGTGTGTGTGCAGCCTGCCCCCAAAGTCATCATAGAATGGCTGGAAGGGGCCTTAAAGATCATCTAATTCCACACTCCCCCTGCCATAGGCAGGGACACCTTCCACTAGACCAGGTTGCTCAAAGCCTCATCCAGCCTGGTCTTAAACACTTCAAGGGCTGAGGGGCCCACAGCCTCTCTGGGCAGCCTGTGCCAGTGCTCTGGGACCCTCACAGTAAATAAGCTCTTGATCACATTGAGGCGGAACCTCCTGTCCTGCAGTTTGCATCCACTGCCCCTTGTCCTATTCCAGGGCACAGCAGAGGGGAAACTGAGGCCCAGAAGGAGGAAGCAACTTGGGTAAAATCTTTTGGTTTATGGTGGCCACAGCAAGGAGCAGGGGCAGTGGCCAAGCTCTAATTTCCTGGCAGAGCCACACATTGAGTCAGCTATGGTGAGAGCTGCTCTAATTCTGTGCACTTGAACAGTGAGTTACAAGCAAAGGGGGAAATACAGAGAGTCAAGCAAAATGTTAGCCACCAAACCTCTACTTCCCTCCTCCTTTGATGTATCAGTGACTTCAGGCAGTGCTAAGTTCTTGACAGGGACAGTCTTCTCTGGAGACTTTCAAGGCCTGTCTGGATGTGTTCCTGTGTGACCTGAGCTAGATTCTATGGTCCTGCTCTGGCAGGGGAATTGGACTTGGTGATCTATGGAGGTCCCTTCACAGGCTCACAGGATGTCAGGGGTTGGAAGGGACCCAAAGAGATCATCCAGTCCAAACCCCCTGCCAGAGCAGGACCAGACAGTCTAGCTCAGGTCACACAGGAGTGCATCCAGACAGGCCTTGAAAGTCTCCAGAGAAGGAGACTCCACAACCTCTCTGGGCAGCCTCTGACAGTGCTCTGGGACCCTTACAGTAAAGAAGTTCCCCCTTGTGTTGAGGTGGAACCTCCTGTGCTGCAGCTTACATCCACTGCTCCTTGTCCTATCCCAGGGAGCAAGTGAGCAGAGCCTGTCCCCCTCCTCCTGACCCCCAGCCCTCAGATATTTATAAACATTTATGAAATCCCCTCTCAGCCTTCTCTTCTCCAGACTAAGCAGCCCCAGGTCCCTCAGCCTGTCCTCATCAGGCTGTGCTGCAGTTCCCTAATCATCCTCATAGCCCTCTGCTGGGCTCCCTCCAGCAGATCCCTGTTCCTCTTCAACTGGGGAGCCCAAAACTGAATACAGTACTCAAGATGAGGTCTCTCCAGGGCAGAGTAGAGCTGGAGGAGAACCTCCCTTGATCTGCTGGACACACTCTTAATGCCCCCCAGGATCCCATTTGCCCTCTTGACCACCAGGGCACACTGCTATGCCATGGATGTTCTCCAACAGCAACCCCAGTCCCTCTCCACAGGGCTGCACTCCAGCAGATCACCTCCCAGCCTGTACTGCTGCAGTTTATTATTCTTCCCCAGATGCAGGACTCTGCACTTGTCCTTACTGAACCTCATTTACTTCCTCTATGCCCAACTCTCCAGTCTGTCCTTCCAACCTCTAACATCCTGTGATCCTGTAAAAACACAAGCAGCACCACTTTTCTGCCTTGTAGGATGTGCTCTGAGAAGCAGGGAGAAAGAAACTCAGGGCAGAAAGAGAGCTGCACATTGGGCAGTGCCTCTGCTTCCTCCTGCCTTTGTCAGACCTTTGCTGTGAGGGGAGCCAGCTCCACAGGCTCGCAGCTAGGAAGTAACTCTTGTGTCATTGTCAAACCAGCTGATGGATGGTTCCACTGGGGATTCAGAGCTTGCTCCTGCAGAAAAGCAGCAAGACTCCACAAATAGCTGTTGCCGTGGTTCAACCTGGATAATCAACACTTCTGCAAGTCTATAATGAGAAGAGGGCTTCAGTGCAAAGGAGGCGTGGGGCAGTTAGTGGCAGCAGTCCCAGCCCTGGCTCTGCCTCTGAGAAGGCATGGCCTCCACTAAATGACAGCAAAAGGGGAGGATGATTCCTCCCCTCCCCCCCCTCATCCTCTTTTAAAGGAGTTGGTTTTGGCAGGCACCACTGCCCCCTTTAGCGCTTTCAGGGCTACGAGGGAAGAAATTGTATCATAGAATCATAGAATCATAGAATGGTAAGGTTGGAAGGGACCTCAAGGATCATCTAGTTCCAACCCCCTGCCATAGGCAGGGACACCTCCCACTAGTACAGGTTACTCAAGGCCTCATCCAATCTGGCCTTGAACACATCCAGGGAGGGAGCAGCCACAACCTCCCTGGGCAACCTGTTCCAGTGCCTCACCACCCTTACTGTAAAGAACTTCCTCCTAACATCCAGTCTAAATCTCCCCTCTGCCAGTTTAAGCCCATTGCCCCTTGTCCTGTCATTGCAGGACCTTGTAAATAATCCTTCCCCAGCCTTCCTGTAGGCCCCCTTCAGATACTGGAAGGCTACTATCAGGTCCCCTCGAAGCCTTCTCTTCTCCAGGCTGAAGAGCCCCAACTCCCTCAGCCTGTCCTCATAGGAGAGCTGCTCCAGCCCTCTGATCATCTTTGTGGCCCTCCTCTGGACCCGCTCCAACACTTCCATGTCCTTCCTGTGCTGAGGGTTCCAGAACTGCACACAGTACTCCAGGTGGGGTCTGACGAGAGCAGAGTAAAGGGGCAGAATCACCTCCCTTGCTCTGCTGGCCACGCTTCTCTTGATGCAGCCTAGGACTCGGTTGGCTGTCTGGGCTGCATGTGCACACTGCAGGCTCATGTTGAGCTTTTCATCAACCCAGACTCCAAGGTCCTTTTCCTCAGGGCTGCTCTCCAGCCATTCACCACCCAGCCTGTATTTGTGCTTGGGATTGTGCCTACCCAGGTGCAGGACCTTACACTTGGCCTTATTGAATTTCATGAGGTTGGCCTGGGCCCACCTCTCCAGCCTGTCCAGGTCCCTCTGGATGGCATCCCTGCCCTCTAGCAAGTCGACTGTGCCACACAGCTTGGTGTCATCTGCAAACTTGCTGAGGGTGCACTCCATTCCTCTGTCCATGTCACTGACAAAGATGTTAAACTCACTGACAAAGATGTTAAACAACATTGTAGTGGGGAAAAAAGCCATTTCCAAGGAGGTCTGTCTGCAAAGGCTGCAGCTCTCTTCCTGGGGGGTGTGCAGGCACTGCTCTGCTGACTTTTGGGGCCAAGTATTAAATATGGCACCTGCCAGAGCAGGAGGGAGCCTTGAGAGCCCTTTTCCCCAGGACATGTCATCCAGCTGAAGAGAGGGATGAGACATATAACAACCATGCAGCCACGGGCACTGGCAATAGTCTGTACACGAGTCCAGGGAGGGGAAGGAATAATCCTGATTATCAAATGTTTTGCAGGTTTTCAGGCCTTTAAAGAGATGGCTGATAGCAAGTTGCTGCTCTAAAACATCTAAGAATTGCATTTTCCAAATCCCTTCCTTAAAAGCATGATGAGCACATGGATCTCTTTCTAGCTATAATTGGATTTTCAAGGTTTATTTTCCTCCATCAATTTCTGTGCTGCCACAGAGGATGAGATTATTTCTTCCCTCCCCCCCCCAAAAAAAAAACACCAAATAACCCCCAAACAAACAAACAAACAAACAAAAAAACAAAACAAAAAAACCAACCCACCCTGGAACTGAGGTCTCTCAAAACCCTTCAGGGGCTTTTAAGGAAAATCCAGGAGTTAGCCCAAAGGCTGGAGAAGAAGAAGAGGTAGAAACCCTGCGGTGGCTTCTGAAAAATGATCGTAGGGTAACCACAGAACCTTCACAGTAGAAAGAAGCAAATAACCAAGCTCAAACTGATCACTGTGCACAATTGTTTCCTTCTGTTCACTGACTGCTCCAAAATGTTGGCTGTCAAACTGAAATGCAGAATCCCTTATGCCTGTTTTCAGGATGACCAACCCTGCTTCTTCTTCATTTCATACATTTGGTTAGATTAGGCTTCAAAGAGGGATTTTTTTTTTTAATTTGTTTGTGTTTTTTTCCTTTCAGTTACTTAAAATCCAGCAGGTAATCAGCCAATAGGCTTCCAGGCCAGCCACAGCTCCGCAGCAATATGTGATGTGAAAGCTCAGTGAATCAGATCCATTTCCTCCAAGACCCAAAGGTAGCAAGAAGTCATGCTGGATCTTCCCTGAGAACATGAGTGACGGTGACAAACAGTGCCTCCAACCGGAGAGGCACCAACCTCTCCTTCCAAATGCTGCACGCTTCCCTGGCACTTCACTGCTTCTGAGCCTTCACAGTTCCTTGTCTAAAACACAGTGGTGTCAGGCACCCTACTCTTCCTCTTCCTTAGGCTCAGCTTTGCAAACAGCTCTGCTTTTCTGTGGGACAAAAGGAGGGTCAGCTGCTAAGAGCTACAAAGCCTCTCCAAGAGGCACTGTGTGTGAAAACTCTTTTTCACGTGCCCCGAGCTTGCTGAAAGGAAGGCGACATGCCTGGAGAAGTAAGGATTTGCAGTTAGGGTGTGGAGGTGGGAGGGGATGGGAGACCCTCTAGGTTCACTGTGCTGGCTGCACAGGCAAGTCCCTCAGCCTCTTCCCACCTCCACCTCCCTGCCTGTGAAATGGAGCAATGCTGCTGGGCTGACTTGGTGAAGCTGCAAAGCACGATGCTGCAAACAGGTGTTCTCCTCAGCTCTCCATCTAGCCTTGCCCCATCAAAGGACTCATGAACCAAAATGTCCTGCTTGGTGAGTAGTGGGGTAATCCCATTGGATTGCAGGGATGGAAATGAGGAGAATCTCTGTCTCCAAATGGGCTCAGCAGATGTCTCTGCCTCGCTTTTCCAGAAGGCAGAGCTCTCCCACAGACAGCCTAGGGATTCTGCAATGGTTTTGCCTGTGTTCAAGCACAAAACAGCTCAATCCTGCAAACATAAACCATGGAATCATAGAATTCTCTCAGTTGGAAAAGCCCTCTAAGACCATCCACTCCAACCACCAACCCAACAACACCATGGCCATTAAACCCTGTCCCACAATGCCATGCCCACACGTTTCTTAAACACCTCCAAGGATGGTGACTCCCCCACCTCCCTGGGTAGTCTGTTCCTATCCCTGACCACTTTTTCAGTCAAGTATTTCCTGCTAGCCAATCTAACTCTTCCCTGACACAATTTCAGGTCATTTCCTCTTGTGCTACCTCATTTTAGCCTCTGAGCAATCCTGTGGGTTTCAGCAGGTTCAGATATGTGAGCATTTGCATATGTAAAATGCTCAACGTACTAAGGAAAATATTTCAATAATATTAAGCAGGAAGTTATGTGAAATATTAATTTATAGAGGTATACAATATTTAGGTATATTTTGGTCTGTATAGAATGGAGCAAGTGACTGGCAGAAGGGAAACCCTCATTAAAGTGACAGCCTTTATTCACTTCCCAGGTTTCACTTCCCCATTCTCTTCCCCTGCTTTTTTGATTAGGAAATAATCATCACATTACACAATATTTTCCTCATTAAACTACAAAAGCAACAAAGATCCCTGGCTCCTTTGGCCTATTAGTGCCCCTGTACAATCATCAACACTACAAATCAAAGCTTGTTCCAGCCCTGACCTAATAAGCCATCTATACAAAATCTAAGCTCTGCATTTTCCTGTTATTACAGCAATTATTTTATTCCCCCCCTGCCTCTTCTCCAAAGCCATCAGCCCTGAGCATTTTTCCTTCTCTTTAGGAATCTACAGAACAAAAATCACAGGGGCTGGGGGCTGCCAATGGCCTCCAGATCTGGCACTGCACTTCCCCGATGTCGTTTTAATCAACGAGCCCTAAATGACTTCTTCTGGGCTCTGCTCCGGTGTGGGGCTGGCAGAAGGAGAATGGCAGCAAAGCAGAGGAGAAAGAGAGGAGCTCTGGGAGGCTGGAACAGATCTGCATTTTCCTCAGGGCACATCCTGCAAACAGGGCTCTTTGTTGCCGGGGGCTGGTACTCGCTGCTCACCACAAGCAGATCCCTTCCCGGCCTCCCCTTTTCTTCTCTGCTAAGAAAAAGGCCATTTTCAGAGCTGGTTCTGCTGCAGCCACCCCCGCCCCAAAGCCCTGTTAAGTTCTTCTCACTTAAACCAATTTCGCTCTCCCACTGAGTGCCCAAGTGTTGTGAGTGGCACCGTGCCACGCTCCTCACGCCCACCCCACATCCATTTTCTGACCAATTTCCTTCTGACACCCTTCTCAACCATCCTCAGCCACTCCTGGGTTTGGCCTACACTGGAGAATAATATCACAGAATGCATTGGTTTGGAAAGGACCCTCAAAGCTAACAGTAAGTAGGGACATCTCCAGTGTCTGGGAGGTGATCTGCTGGAGAGCAGCCCTGTGGAGAGGGACCTGGGGGTGCTGTTGGAGAACATCCGTGGCATAGCAATGTGCCCTGGTGGTCAAGAGGGCAAATGGGATCCTGGGGGGCATTAAGAGTGTGTCCAGCAGATCAAGGGAGGTTCTCCTCCAGCTCTACTCTGCCCTGGAGAGACCTCATCTTGAGTACTGTATTCAGTTTTGGGCTTCCCAGTTGAAGAGGGACAGGGATCTGCTGGAGGGAGCCCAGCAGAGGGCTATGAGGATGATTAGGGAACTGCAGCACAGCCTGATGAGGACAGGCTGAGGGACCTGGGGCTGCTTAGTCTGGAGAAGAGAAGACTCAGAGGGGATTTCATAAATGTTTATAAATATCTGAGGGCTGGGGGTCAGGAGAGGGAGACAGGCTCTGCTAACTGGCTCCCTGGGGTAGGACAAGGAGCAGTGGATGTAAGCTGCAGCATAGGAGGTTCAACTTCAACACAAGGGGGAACTTCTTTACTGTAAGGGTCCCAGAGCACTGTCAGAGGCTGCCCAGAAAGGTTGTGGAGTCTCCTTTGGAGACTTTCAAGGCCTGTCTGGATGCACTCCTGTGTGACCTGAGCTAGATTGTCTGGTCCTGCTCTGGCAGGGGAGTTGGACTGGATGGTCTCTTTGGGTCCCTTCCAACCCCTGACATCCTGTGATCCTCTGATCCTGTGAATTAGATCAAGTTACTTAGGACTCCATCCAGTTTGGCCTCAAGTGTCTCCAGGGATGGGGAGTCCTCCACATCTCTGGGACACCTGTTCCACTATTTCACTGCCCTCACTATGTAGCACTTCCTCCTGAAGTCCCACCTAAATCTACCCTGCTCCAGTTTCAAACCACTGCCCCTTGTCCTGTCACTCCACCGCCTTCTCAACAGTACCTCCCCATCGTTCCTGTAGGTCCCCTTCAGATACTGAAATACTGCACTGAGATCTCCTCAGAGCCTTCTCTCCTCCAGGCTGAAACATCCTGAAATTTAAGAAGCAGTAGATAACTGATCTTAGCCAGGAGATGGAATTTTGTTCATTTTCTGGGCAAAACAGAGGAGAGGGTGCTAGAAACGGGGTTGTGAGTCTGGAGTTTCCCCTCCTGCTCTCTCTTCTAGAAGGCAGTTGTGCAGTCTCTGCTCATCAGTGTGAGTCTATTTATTGAAACTGCTTAATCAGCCCAGAATTAGTTTTCCTTGTCAAAAAAAAAAAACAAAAAACAAAAAACAGGTTTCAGTGGGGAATGTTTTCAGAGTGGCTTTACTATGTTTCCTTGCCTATAAGTAATTAGGTTTAATATTTGTCCAGTGGTTTTGGAAACCCAGGCGATAAGTTCTCCTGATGTCTTAGTCCGCTCTTCAAGGTCTCCTAGTTTAGTGCATCACCTGCTGTGTGCTCCAGCATAAGCCTCCTGCCCCTCTCTCTCCACAATGCTTCTGTTTCTTGGCAAGTTCTGCTCAGGCCTCAAAGGCACTGAGATCCTAGAAGTTATATGAAAAGGCTGTGTGGAGGAGAGAACTTCTCCCTGTTTCCTCAAACAGGTCTGGGAACAGAATTACAGAATCGCAGACTGGTCTGGGGAGGAAGGAGACTTTAAAGCTCATCCAGTTCAATTTTCCTGCACTCAGCAGGGGCATCTGCAACTACAGCAGGTTGCTCACAGCCACAAACAACCTGACCTGGAATGGGTCCAGGCATGGGGCAGTTCCCACCTCTCTGGGCAACCTGGGCCAGGCTCTCATCACCCTCAGTGTCAAACATTTCTCCTTTCTCTCCACTCCGAATCTCCCTCTTTCAGTTCAAACCATCATCCCTTGCCCTGTCACAATAGGCCCTGCTCAGTGGTCTCTCTCCATCTTTCTTTTATCTGCTTTAGGTACTGAAAGTCTTCCCAGAGCCTTCTCTTCTCCAGGAGCTTCCCATCAAGACCTGAGTTTGCATGGTCCTTGTCCATAGCCCTTTTGTTTTCCAAGGAGAAGACATAAGGACACACCCCTAAGGAATCAGTTCAGTGCTCACTCTTGAGAAGACTCCCTGAAGCTGGAACTCACCATTTCCACTGCTCAAGGTATCATTTCATTAATCTGGAGAGTTAAAAGGAGAGGAGAATCAGCAAGAACATGTCCCTCTACAGCAGGCACCATCCTCTGTGTCCAGTTCTGGGCCCCTCAATTTAAGAAAGATGTCGAGCTGCTAGAATGCCAAGAGAAGGGCACCAAGGCTGGTGAGGGGGCTGGGCACAGCCCTGTGACAAGAGGCTGAGGGAGCTGGCGGTGCTCAGTCTGGAGAAGAGCAGGCTCAGGGGAGACCTCATTGCACTCTACGAGTACCTGAAAGGAGGTTGTAGCCAGGTGGGGTTGGTCTCTTCTCACAGGCAGTCAGTGACAGAACAAGAGGACACAGCCTCAAGCTGTGCCAGGGGAGGTTCAGGCTGGTGTTAGGAAGAAGCTCTTCACAGCAAGAGTGATTGGCATCGGAATGGGCTGCCTGGGGAGTTGGTGGAGTCCCCATCCCTGGAGGTGTTTAAGAGGAGGCTGGATGAGGCACTTAGTGCCATGATTTAGTTCATTAGAAAGATTAGGTGACTGGATCATCATTGGACTCGATGATCCTAGAGGTCTTTTCCAACATGATTAATTCTGTGATTCTGGATGTGTAGTTCCTAATGCTAAGGCAATAGGTTGCCCAGAGTGGTGGTGGAGTCACCATTCCTGGAGGTGTTCAAGAAATGTGTGGACATGTCACTGTGAGATGTGGTGGTTATAGGTTGGACTCAGTGGTTTTAGAGGTCTTTTCCAACAGAAACAACTCCATGATCCTATGCTCAAGTCACAGCTTCTGAGTGCTCCAGAGTACCTCAAGTTAATCACTGTAATGGAGCTGCCCTCCCTTGCTAATTTCCGGTGGGTGGTTCTCTTCCAAGGAGGAGAGGCTTCCTCCATCACTCTCAATTTCTCTAATCTAATTGCTACTCATCAGAAGTGTGAAGAAAGGCGTTTCCTCAGGGTCTCAGGTGCAGAGCAGGCAGAGCAGACACCTTGTCCAGCACACGGATTGCTTTGCTTGAAGGAGTGGAAAGAGCGACGCGAACCCTGCGGTGTGCCACAACCCCCTCGCTTCAGCCCACACCTTCAAACAGCATGATCTGGCCTGGAAGCTGCATAATTCCTCTGAATTTTCTGGAAAGGGCTATGGGAAATTTAGTGATGGGGCAGAAGTTCATAGGTTCGTAGAATGGTTTGGGTTGGAAGGGAGCTTAAAGATCATCCAGTACCAACTCCCCTGCCATGGGCAGGGAGAGCTCTCACCAATCCAGGCTGCTCAAGGCCTCATCCAGCCTGGCCTTGAACACCTCCAGGGAGAGGGCATCAATACCCTAAACCTGTTCCAGTGTCTCCCCACCTTCACTGTCAAGAATTTTCTCCTCCAGTCTCAATCTCCCCTCTTCAAGCTTCAATCCATTGCCTCTCATCCTGCCCCTCCCAGTCCCTCCAGTAGCCCCTTCAGGTACTAGAAGGCTGCTCTAAGGTCTCCCTGAAGCCTTCTCTTTTCCAGACTGAACAGCCCCAAATCTCCCAGCCTGTTCCTACAGGGGAAGTTCTCTAGCCCTCTAATCATCTCCATGGCCTCCTCGGTACCTGCTCCAACAGGTCCACATCCTTCCTACAGAACTGGACACAGAGCTGTAGGTTACCTATTTCTGCTGTGACCTGTGTCTCTGCTGAGTGTGTAGCACCCACTGTGCTTATCCACTGAACCCATCCAACCACCCTTGCCACGTGCCCCCATCTTCCAGCCCAAATTAGTGGTGGCTCTGCTGCTCCAAGTGGAACAAATGTCACTGTCGTGTTTCGCTTGGTCTCCTGCTGCTGCTGTGTTTTATTTTGGGTCCTGCTGCCTGTCAGGGAAGAAGCACTGAAGCTGGTGCTTTGAGGTTCAAGTGAGGAATCTCACTGTTAAGCAGAACAGCCCATGGACAAATGGTTAATGACCTTTTTATGGGTATCCTGGAAAACAGCATCTTCCTCCCAAAGAGAGATCTGCAGGGCTTCTTCCAGCCTGCTTCAGCCAGCAGGCATCTCTTACTGTCCTTAAGCAGTGTGGGCAGTGAGGGTGTGAGCACAGAATCACAGAATTACTGAGGCTGGAACAGACCTCTGAGATCATCAACTCCAGCCTAGGACCTAACACCACCACAATGACCAGACCAAAGGTACTGAGTGCCACATCCAAGTTTTCCTTAAACACCTCCATCACCTCCCTGGGCAGTCCATTCCAGCATCTAATTCCTCCTTCCATGAAGAAGTGCTTCCTAACATCCAACCTAAGGCAACTTCAGGCCATGCCCTCTCATCTTGGCACAAGCTGCCTGGGAGTGGAGCCTCACCCCCACCTACTACACCTTCTCTTCAGGTAGCTGTAGACTGTGATAAGGTCCACCCTGAGCCTCCTCTCCTCCAGGCTAACCACCCTCAGCTCCCTCAGCCTCTCTTCATCAGCCTTCCCTTCCAGTCCCTTCATCAGTCTTGTGGCACTCCTCTGTGCCCTGTGAGCCCCGAGTTGGCAAACCACACTTCCCTCTATGCAAATCCACCCTTCCAAGGCACCACAGAGGCAAATCCTTCCACTGACACAAAGCCTGGCCACTAAACAGCAAAGCCATGGAGGGCAGGCAGGGCTTTGCATGCTTGGGATGCCTCCCCAGGGCCGTTTGCTGTGCTGATCAGTGCCTAAAAGGAGACATCCTGGACTAGGTAGAGCAGAAACCTGCCAGACGTGAACCAGACAGAACGAGGAGGGAATTTTGTCAGCCTGCCACAATCTCAGCATAGCTAAACAGGGCCCAGCAACAAGGATTTGTGCTCAGATCCTGATGATGTTTATTTACCAGGACAAATATAGCTGAGGGTAGCAACTTATCAAGGCTTGCTTTTATTTCAAGAGCAAATTGCTACCATGGAACCAGACATTTGATGTTTCCCTGCTCTTGCCCAACAAAAGGAGCTCGCTTTACTAACTCGGCTAATGACCAGCAAAGTCGCCTCACGTGGATCAGAAAAATGAAAAGGACAAAAGGTTCAGGATGAAAAATAACTATTTCCCTTGCTTGCCATTGTGAACAAACAGTGGGGAGCTCACAGCAGCAAGCTCTGCTTTGAAATAGAAAAATAATAGTAACGGTGAAAACAAATGACAAGGTCTTGGTTCCGTCGAGCTTTAGCCAGCCTGAAAAGCTACAAGTTTGGCTGCTGGAGAGAGTGTGAGGATTCATCCAAAAGGCCATGAGCAGTGCAAAGGGATTAGTGCCTTCCAATAACTGCTGCAGAGGCAGAGGCAGTAAGAGGCTCAAGCCACACCCATCATCTTCTGCCTTTATGCTGGCTCATGGCCCCACGGTTCACATGTACCATGTCTGTTACTGTGGCAGCAAAGCAAATCAGAGCAGAGAACCAAATAATCCAACAGCACCTTTGGATAAAATCTTCCTTGGCACTACATGAATTTGCTGAGTTCCTGGGTTCCAATCTGCCTTCTCCAGAGTGTGGAATCTGCTCTGTTCTGTACTGCATCTCTGCCCTGGCGAGGCCACAGCTGGAGGACTGGGTCCAGTTCTGGACTTCACAGTTCAAAAGAGACAGGGCACTGCTGGAGAGAGTCCAGCAGAGGCTGCAAAGATGCTGAGTAGCCTGGAGCCGCTCTGTGAGGAGGAAAGGTTGAGAGCCCTGGGGCTGAGAGCCTGCAGAAGAGCAGCCCCAGAGGGGATCTGAGCAATATTCAGCAAGAGCTAAAGGGTGGAGAACAAGCGGATGGGGCCAGACTCTTGTCAGTGGTGCCCACTGATAGGACAAGGGGCCATAGGCACAAATGGGAACCCAGCAGGTTCTTCTATCTGAACAGGAGGAGAAACTTGTTTGGTGTGAGGGTCCTGGAAGCCTGGGGCAGGCTGCACAGAGAGGTTGTGGAGTCTCCTTCTCTGAAGAGATTCCAACCCCTCCCAGGGCATTGTGATCCTGGGCAAGCTGCTGTGGATGCCCCTGCTCTAGCAGTGGGGTTGCACTGCATAATCTCCAGAGGTCCCTTTCCAACCCTCACCACGTTTGGATTTTGTCTGCAGCTGACTCCTGCATACACTGGCACACTTTGGGCCTTTGGGACAGGCTCTCCTTCCAGTTCCTGGACTGACCCAAGAACCCTCCATACCTCAGCTAGGCTGGACAGGCTGAGGATGCTTACAGTTTGTTCTGTACAGGCTTATAACCCCCCAGATTATTCTCCTTCCCCCACTGTGATAAGAGCTCCGCTTCCCCTTCTTTTGAAACAGACAGATGTGCTTAAAAGATTCATAATGTAAGAAATCAGCTTGGAAATGGAAAGTTCAGTATCAGATGAAATTGGTTTGAGTATCTGTCAGCCAGCCCATCCATCTGCTAGGTTCCCAGAGATGTCAAGCCCTGAATCGGTTATCTTAGCACAAATCTACAGCCCCTAAGTTCTCTCATTTTGAGTTTGAAGTCACACTTCCAGCCTGGCCAGCAAGCAGCATTTTCCAGCTATCACTGCTAGCCACATGATTAACTACTCTGCCCTTTTTGCTTTGCCACTGACATGTTTCTAGGATCCAAAAAGGATAAGCAAAAGCAGTCCACATGCTCACGTATTCTCCCCTCCATGGAAAAAAATGTATTTATAGCAGAACCTCTTAGCCGAGGAATGCAGAACTCCTTGGTGAGCTGCTTGGTGAGTCACCTGGCCCTCTGCATCTCTACCTGAGCAATCACCCTAACAAGACAGAGGACTGAATTTATCCAGGAACAATGTAGGTGCCCAAACCCTGTTCTGAAGCATGCTGCAGACCTCTGCAGCATTTTGGGTCCTGGGAGCTGATCCACGGACTGGAGCTCCTGGAGCCTTGCAGCAGCGAGATGAGCAAGCACGGGGAAGGAAGTCTGGCTCTGTGTGGAGGGTGACTGCACGGCTCTTGCAGCCAGGCTTCCACTTGCTTGGCAGAGAAAAGCAGCAGCTGATCCTCCCTTTTGGGTTTGTGTCTTGGAGAAACTGCCCTGCAAACCTCTAGGCCAGAGCGGACTCTGAGATTAGTGTCTCTCCATTCACCTCTGCTTTTGTATTTCCAAACCGAAGGCATTTCTGGGATGAGCAAGCCCTGAAAAATGCTGCCCTTGGGCCAAGTTGGGCTGATTGAATGATGAATTTGTCACACAAGGCTAGCTTAATGCTTCCCTGATGCCAGAGAGAAAAAGCTGCTCGCGTTTGCCACACCGCCACTGCTGCCGGCTCAGGACTTGACATCAAACCCCCAAAGCTTGATTTGCCTGAGTTTGGAAGCAAATCCAGTGCAGCCTGCTCTCTGCTCCACGGTGTCCCCATGGTTTGTCCTGTGTTCAGATGGTGGCCCTCAGGGTGGGCAACATGCGGGCAGTGCCCGGGCTGTGACTGCACCAGCTGGCTTCCACCTCAACACAGACCTGGCAGGGGATGAGGAGTGTTACAAGGGCTCTGTGGTGAATACGAGGTCGCGGTGCTCTGCTGCAGCTTTGGTGCAAACCAGTAAGCCACAGCCCTTCTTGCATGGGTGTTAATGCAATCCTGAAACCAGCTCACGCTGCCTGCTGGAGCAGCGCAGCCCATTCATGGTCTGCAGATGGAGTGGAGGAACCCAATGAGCTAAGGCAAGCTGCAGCAGGACAGCTGCTGTCTCACTCTGAGAAGTTTGGGATGTTTGCCACCAAAACATGAGGAGAAACTGCTTGGCTGGGAGGGTGCTGGAGCCCTGGAGCCGACTGCCCAGAGAGGTTGTGGAGTCTCTCCCTCTCTGGAGAGATTCCAACCCCACCTGGACATTGTGATCCTGCTGTGGGTGCCCCTGCTTTAGCAGTGGGGTTGGACTGGGCTGCGAGGAGGCTGGAGCACAGCCCTGTGAGGAGCAGCTGAGGGAGCTGGAGGTGTTCAGCCTGGAGAAGAGGAGATTCAAGGCAGACCTCACTGCAACTGCCTATAAGCAGGCTGTAGCCAGGTGGGGTCAGTCTCCTCTCCCAGGCACCCAGTGACAGAACAAGAGCCTCCAGCTGTGCCAGGGCAGGTTCAGGCTGGATGTTAGGAAGAAGTTCTTTGCAGAAAGAGTGATTGGTATTGGGATGGGCTGCTCGGGGAGGTGGTGGAGTCGCTGTCCCAGGAGGTGTTTAACAGGAGACTGGATAAGGCACTTAGTGCCATGGTTTAGTTAATTAGAAGGGTTAGGTGACAGGTTGGACTTGATGATCCTAGAGGTCTTTTTCAACCAGGTTAGTTCTGTGATTCCATGATTCTGTGACTGGATGTTCTCAAGAGATCACTTCCAAGCCCCACCCTGTGATCTCAGGGAAGGGGCTTTATGGAGACCCCTAAGCTGGAAAAATACAAATCCTTCTGTTTCTATGCCTGTGGTAGAAAAGCAGAGGGTCTGGGAGAAACGGAGAGTCTGGATCCACCTTAAACCCCACCAAAGAGAGGCAGAGGAAAAGAAAAGATGAACCCAACAAAGGCTCTGGCTGAGAAGCCAACATCTCAACAAAGCCCAGCTACTGCAGCCTGCTGACTACTGCCCAGTGACTCCTGGGCAATAAAGGGCCAATTCTCCTCCCTCTCAGAAAACAATGTCTTCCACACACTGCAATAAAGAAGAGCCCCTCGCCAAGCCCCCGGCAGTGTCAGGGGATGTCAGGCTCTGCTGGGCGGATAACAAAGGCGCCAGCACTGCAGCCAATCTCCTCCTGCCATCTCTGTCTGCCCTCAATGAAAATTCCCTCCCCCCTCAATGGAAATCAAGAAAACCCCCAGTGCAGATAATCCTCTGTTATAATGGCAGGACATAGAGGACAGGGGGCAAGCAGTGTAAAGAACAAGCCAAATCTCTTTTCCTTGAAGCCTGGCCTCAATGTGATAATGTAATGACTTGGGTCTGGCTGTTTCAAATGCCAGTCATTGGGATCCCCTTAGCACAGAGATGGGATCAGCTCAAAGAATTAAGAACCAGGAACTGATCAAATAGCATCCCAGAAGGACAGGGGTTGGAAGGGACCTCTGGAAGTCATCCAGTCCAACCCTCCTGCCAAGGTAGGGTCACCTAGAGAAGGTCACACAGGAACATGTCCAGGCAGGTCTTGGAATATCTCCAGAGATGGAGACTCTGCCACCTCTCTGGGCAGCCTGCTCCAGTGCTCCATCACTTTTATATGAAATAAGGTCCTCCTCATGTTTAGATGGAATTTCTGGTGTTCAAATTTGTACCTGTTATCCCTAGTAGCTGATTTCTACTTCCCAAAAGAGTTGACATCCCCTCCCTAGTGGTCTAGAAGACCCCTTAGTCTAAACAGCTTAGTCCAACCCAGCCAGCACCCATTCACTCCTGTTCCCCTTTGCTTTCTGTAGAAGGATTAACAACACCTCTCTCAAACACAGCCTGAAGGCCTGAGCACCTTCTTTGCAAAGTCAAAGCTCCTGACAGTTTTGTGCCTAACTTCTGTCTGGCCACTGCTGATCACACTTTGTGTTCAGAACCTGATCAGAAGCCCATGGAACTCACAGAATCTCAGAATATCCAGCATGACAGGTGTTGGAAGGAACCTCTGAAGATCATCTAGTCCAAGCCCCTGCTAAAGTAGGACACCCAGAGCATGTGCCCAGCAGTAACAATGGCCAGGCAGGATTGGAGTCTCTCCAGACTTTCACAGCCTCTCTGGGCAACCTGCTCCAGGCTTTCAGCACCCTCACAGCAAAGAATTTTCTCCATCAGTTCAGATGGAGCCTCCTGGGTTCCAGCCTGTACCTCCTGCCCCTTGTGCTGTCACTGGACACCACTGACAAGAGTCCAGCCCCATCCTCTTGCCCTCCACCCTTTAGGTCTTGCTGAGCATCGATCAGATCCCCTCTCAGGCTGCTCTTCTCCAGGTTAAAGTCCAGATCTATCAGGATCTGGATCTAGTCTATTGACTGAGTTTCTTCTAGCAGTGGAGGTTTCCAAAAGCGTGGTAGCCTTGGCTGTTGTTTAGCTCCCTGCTGTCTGTCAGAGTTCACTATTATCTCTGCTTTACAGAAATAAAACACAGCTGAAGCCCTGATACTACATGCAAGCTTAAAATGGGTTTCAATTACTATTAGCAGGCGTTGAAATGGGATTGTGGTGACACCCCCAAAAGAAGCAAAATGCTTATGGGAGAAAAGCTGTTGGAATGAGTGGTTACATTGAACATGCTCCTCATACAGCTGGCAAAGAGCAAACCAAAGCTGAAATAAATTGATGACAACCACTTTCTGGAGGACTGACAGTTTATCTGAAGAAAAGAGCATTCAGCTTCTTTGCTGCAAGAGATTACACCAAGCACTTGCAAGCCCCTTCCCACAAAAAGGGAAACCAGAAGCAACCAGAATAACCCCCAAGGATCCGTTTCTCTACCCCATACCAGCTAAACTGAGGGCAGCAGGTAAAGGGAGTGGAAAATGCCACCATCCTGGGTTTCACATCTCCAGTTAGCATCATTCTGACGGCTACATAAGGTGTAAAGCAACAGGGGATTATGTTCATTGTCCACTTCAAGCCTTCCAGTTGGCAAATAAACTCAGTCCTTTAGGATAGAAAAAAATTCCTGCGCATCGGACACGCTTTGGAATGGTTACAAGGCCAAGAGCTATTGTTCTGGTTGAATTTGTTACAAGCCCTAGGCACCTCAAAAAAGAAGATCCTTATTTGAATGTTTTTATCTTCCTGGTCATCTAATTCAGCTCCTTCCAGGGCAGTCATTTGTTTTCTTCACCGCTGCCTTCTTCCTCTGCTCGGCTCAGAGGCAAAATGAAGACTTCGTCGGCAGCCTTGAGCAGGGCGTCGGTACTGGTTGGAATTTTCCTTGTCTTCTGTTTAATTGAATTTTCATTTGTATCTCCTCAGCTGTTTCCCCTCCGAGGCCTTTCCCCCCCACCACCCTTCCACCCCCTCCTTCTCTCCACTCATCCATATAGATGGTACAAGCGTTTCTGGCAAGCACCAGCTGCAGACACAGCGACTTCTTGGGCAGCTTCTACTTTTAGAATACCACCAAGAGGCCAAATAATCCCCACGTTTGTGCTGTGAAGCTTGAAGCCTGCTCTCCAGAAAGCCTTATTAACTCCACCGCTCTCTGGGAAGCATGTGTGGAAGCCATGGAGGGCTGCAGAGCTGTGCACCTCTTGGCGCGGAGGATGAGGAGCCATGTGTGGGGTTATGGGCTTTACGTTGCAGGCTCAGCCAAGCCACACTTTGAAAGGGCATTAAAAAGAGGCACTTCTAGATTTCTCCTCCATGCTCTCCACAAGCTGCAGTGAGCTGCTGGCAGACCAGCATTCAAAATGCACATTAGCACAATGAGGGTGGTGAGACACTGGAACAGGCTGCCCAGGGATGTGGTTGAGGCCTTGTCCCTCGAGACCACGATCAGACTTGATGTGGTCCTGGGCAGCCTGCTCTAGTTGCAGATGTCCCTGATGACTGCAGAGGGGTTGGACAAGACGACCTTTGAGGGTCCCTTCCAACTTGATGCGATCTGTGAATCTGTGGCAGAGCCTATCACAAATTCACTAAGAGGGATCTGAGAGGTGAGCACCAAAACCTTCCACCTTGAGCTGGTATCGCTTTCTCCGACCCCTTCCTTCCAATGTGGGGACCGAACAATTCTTGGCTGTGGTTGAGGGGTAGCCTCTCTCACGCTGGAGATCTTCCGTATGGAAAAAAAGCAAAGCCTCACCAACCTCTTCATGCAAACTTTGGTGAAAAGGCTCTGTAAGAAACCATTTAGCCTAGAGAGCCACCAGTTTGTATCTCTGCCCCAACAGCTGACACCATTATGAGCTCTTCTGTGCTGAGAAGCGAGTAGGAGAAGCAAGAGGAAATTTCAGAAACGGATTTCGTGCTACTGGAGAAAGCACTTGAATGCCAAACCTATCTGCAGTTAGGAGTGATGTGCAATTGTGAAAATCTTGATCTCTTGAGGTCATTGACAAAGCAAATCACACAGAAGCCCGAGCAGTATCTGCTCAAGAAGAGTTCTGCATTAGGACAAAATGACCTTTCCATCATCTCCCCCATCACTGTTTAGTACAATTTCTGCTTGTAATTCATTATGCTGAAGCTGTTTTCCATTTTGTTCATGACAAGGGCAACTTCCATCAATCAGTTCTTGAGCTTGGAATTCCTGGCTCTTTATCAAAGGAAACTGAGAGTCTCATCTGAATATTCACCTTTCTGGCTCTGGTACAGAGCACTTGATCCCTCACTGCACACTTGGCAATGCCTTTGACAGTGATGCTCTGTCAATCTGACACAACCTAAGAGACATTCAGGCTATGTTTTGCTACTAAGTAAAAGATTACAGCACTTCAGTCATCAATAATTAAGTTTGACTTTGCTATTGGATATAAGATCCTGGAGCAAGTCCAGAGGAGGCCACAAAGATGATGAGAGGCCTGGAGCACCTTTCCTATGGGAACAGGCTGGGAGGGTTGGGGTTGTTCAGCCCAGGGAGACCTTCTAGTGGCCTTCCAGTAGGCCACTAGGGAACTACAGGAGAGCTGGGGAGGGATTAGGAGTGACAGGAATGGATTGAAGTTTCAGAAGGAGAGACTAAGATTGGAAATTAGGAGGAAATTCTTGGCAATGAGGGTGGGGAGAGACTGGAACAAGTCACCCAGGGAGACTGTGGCTGTCCTCTCCTTGGAGGTGTTCAAGGCCAGGTTGGATGAGGTCTTGAGCAAACTGGGCTGGTTGGAGGTGTCCCTGCCCAACAAGGGCGTTAGAACTAGATGGTCTTTAAGGTTCCTTCCAACCCAACCCATTCTGTGATTCTGTGTTTCTGTGGTCTGCTCCTGTTGCTATCGAGGTTTACGCTTCCTTGCAAACTCATCCCTTTGCTGTTAGATACATACTGCAGGAACTTCAGGCAAATGCTCCAGTGTCTCTGCACTTATGGCCAAAACCACTACTCACAGTAACAGATATTAAGGAGGTCCTGTAGGAGAGAGTAAGCCAGAGAAGGGTTGCCATGTAACTGAAGCCAAACTGGAACTCTTTCTCTCCCCTTTCTCTGTACTTCAGTATTGGTTAGGGAAGGATGCATTGAAGAAAGGAAAAAAAAAAATGCTACCATTCTGTCTTTTAGCTTGCACGGAGTTTGGGGGTCCTACTTCTGCATGCTGCCTAATTTCCTAAATGGAAATCAATCTTCAAGACTACCATGAAAACAGGGCTGCTTAGGGCCTCTCCTCTTGTTGGCATCCTCTTATTGTCACATCCCTAGCAGTGCAAATCTGAGTGTATGTGTCTGTGTGTGCCACTTCTGCCAGCTTTTGGCCTTCTTAACAGCTCTGACAGCTCTGATCCACTTCCTGGCACTTGCTTTGAGCAAGGTTCACACAAAGGTGTCCATGTCCAGCCTGTGCACTGCTGTATCAGGCTCTTGTCAGTCTTCTGGATGACTGCTTAGGGAACAACCTCATTTTGCTACCTACAGCTTCAACTTGATGGTGATTCCACCTCTGACTCCTGCTTTTAAAGGTCAAGCTCTGTCTCTTTCTGCCTCTTGTCTGTCTGCACTAAGTTCTTGGCTCAACTTGGTGGTGCCAAACTCCTGCCAGGCTGGCCACTTCTCTCCCTCTGGTTTACAACTCAACGAAAGCAGGTATTTGGGACCTTAATTTCCATTCCCTCAGGTGACAGTGCAGAAATTGAGTTGAAGCTGGAAGTCCACTGGTGCAAAAGGAGAGGTGGTTTGCTCAAATTCAGAGGAAGTGGGTATCTTATCAATGTTTATAGATATCTGAGGGCTGGGGGTAAAGAGAAAGGGGTCAGGCTCTGTCCACTTGTGCCCTGGGATCAGACAAGGGGCAATAGATGAAAAGTACAGTACAGGAAGATCCACCTGAATGCGAGCAAGAACTTATTTACTGTAAGGGTCCCAGAGCGCTGGCACAGGCTCCCCTGAGGGGTTGTGGAGTCTCTTTCTCTGTAGACTTTCCAGCCCTGTCTGGATGTGTTCCTGTGCAATTTGCACTAGACTCTGTGGTCCTGTTGTGGCGGAGGGGTTGGACTTGATCTCTGGAGGTCCCTTCCAATCTCTAATATTCTGTGATCCTGTGGGCATCAGAAAACACTCAGTTGTCTGCTGTGTTCTTATCTTCTAAGTTACTCAACACACAGCATCTTCTTGGGAAAAAGGCTTGTTGTGTGAAAGCTGCTTTTAGGGGAAAGAGCAAACACAAGGCTTCTGGAGGGGAGTGAGACAGGGCAGACTCATTCTGGAGCTTCTGTCACAAGTACCTTTCACAAGCAGGACTTTCTAGCCTGGCTTACTCACAGCAAGGTCACAAATGGTGTCTTACTGAAGCTATGAACTGGTGAGCCTTTTTGAGAGAAGCAGAGTACTGGGAGAGCTCATGGTCTGAGTGGGATCCTGGGTGAAGATGGTGATCCTCTGTGCAGTGCCCTGCCCCAAAAAGGGCAGCAGGGACCTATGCATCTGGGGCATCACTGTTAGGTTAACCACAGCAGCGCCAGGCTTTTAAAATGCAGCCTTCAACACCAGCTCCCAATAAAAAGCTGCTCGGCACTTGTGTGATCAGGATTCTGCAGCATTTTATCAACCCAGTGGAGGGAAAGTTACCTTCTAAGTCACCAAGACGATGTCTCAGGCTGGGGAGGGGGAATAAAGGAGAGAAAACTCCAAAGCCCAGGACAGCTAAAGCTTGTTACAAAACCAGAGAGCTCATTCTAGTGTGAAACCAACCTGAGCTTTGCATTAAAAATGTAAATGTGATTGAAACTGCATAACCTGATTAAATAGCTTTGACCTCCACCAGCATAAAAGGTGGCTCTTAATGCAGTGGGAACAGCACTTTCCTTTCCACTGGGTCACAGGAAACGCATTTCAAACAACAGGAGAAATTTCCAGCCCAGTGGAAGAGAGATTTGCATTTCTTTTACGGGAACTAAGAGGAGAAAATGAGGCTGGTTTGGGAGAAACTAAAAGAAAAAACAAAACACACCCGTCATTGAAATGCCTAAGGGTCCAGAAAGACTTGTGGAAACTGCTTTTCAAAGCCTTTGAATCTGAGCGATTTAGCCTCAAAAAGGAAGCCCTAACGCACCCAACTAGTCAGGAGTGACTGAAGTTCTTTCAGTACCATCTCACATCCCAACCTTCAGTATGCTGCTGCCTTGTGAGACCATTGAATGGACATTTTCTGGAGGCTCTAAGGGTTTCCTTTTTTTCACCAAAGCCTGGTCTCTGCACTACCAAGCATCCCCATATATCCCCATACATCCTCATACATGCCCATACTACCACAGCTGGGCAGGGACAGACAGAGGTGACGGAAACCCCCGAGCATCAATAAAGAGATGTTAATCAAAGCCCAGCTTAGGATTTCAGAAAGCTGCCTGTGAAGTGCTGCATGGAATAAATCCAAGGAAACAACACTCAGAAGCAAAGAAGCAAACCAAAGTGGTGTGAAAGGGAATTAAAACCAGCAGCCAAATGTTCTCACCTAAGCCTCCCTTTTTATGAGTTCTAAGGGCAGACTCTGGTGATGCTGAGCACTGTCCTTCAACTGGTGGCCAAGCAGAGGGGCAGCTCTTTAGTTAAAACAGAAGTTTGGAACATTGAATGAGGAGATTCATTTAGATTTTCTTGTCATAGAATCATGAAATAACTTGAGCTGGAGGTTTTTGCCCAAAGCAGAGCTACTGTCTCAGGTAGGTCAGGCTGTGTAGGCTCCTGTCCTGTTGAGTTTTGAGTACCCTCAGGGACGAAGATTTCCTTCTTCTCTGGGTTCCACTTTTGCATTAACATTCTCCTGAAGCACTTTTCCCTTATACTCTTAATTTGCATGAGACTGTCTGCTGCCTCTTGTCCTTTCACTGTGCATCTCTCAGAGCAGTCTGGCTTCACCTAACCTCTAGACCTCTTTGGGTGTCAGAAGAGAGCAGTGAGATCTCTCTCAGCTTTCTCTTCTCCAGTTCCCTCAGCCTCTCTTCACTCAACTTTGTGCACCAGCCTTGAACACCTCAGTGGCCCCAGGCTGTTATTTTTTAAGGAGACCCAAACCTTAATATTGTATTTCAGAGGAGCTTTCTGAGTACCAGGCAGGGTGGGCTGGGCATGATTTAGTCTGAAATATGCTCACACAAACTTATTTCCTGAAGCCTCTAAATCCACACGTAAAATGCTGCAGTCAAACTTGCACTTGCTAAAACCACACAGCATTTTTTCTTCTCCTGACACAAGCAACACAGCAACAAGTAGCTGAAATCAGTTTGAGAACTGGTGCCTGGGAGCACCTGAGGCCAAAAGGCAATGAAAGTGGCATAAAAAAGGCCACAGCACAAGAATTCTTCTCTCCTAATCTCTGTTTTCCAAAAGGTGTAAGAAACAGGAAGTTTGGGTGGCTACCAGCACAAACCAAGACAATGTGGGCTTCAGCACCACTTAGGTGCACTAACCCAGTTCTGTTCAAGCCTGTTGATGTGCACATTATTAGAAGACTCAATTGCCCTGGGGTTTGGGATCCAAGCATGAATGAAACATGAGCTACATCCAAGGCCGGGACTTAACTATGGACAGATTAGCAGCATCTATAATTTGGCAGCACCACAAGTCCTGCAGCCTCGCTGTCAGTGCTGAGCAGTTCTTGCCATCTGAAAGCAGACAGCTGTGGGGCTCAGCACCTCAGAAAACTGGCAGTGGAGAGCTAAGCACCAAGCAAGGCTTAGAGAGGAGTAAGACAATCATCCTGCTGGAGGAGGAGGATTCTCCTGGAGAACAGATGGAGCAGGATGTATGAGAGAGCTTCTGACAAGTTCTGTGATGCATGGGTTTGTGCCTGAGTTCAGGAGTGAACAAAGAAAAACCTTATAGACTCATAATTGTTTAGCTTGGAAAAGACCTTTAAGATCCTTGACCCAAACCTCCCAGGTCTGGCGCTAAACCATGTCCCTCAGCACCACACATGGCCCTCAGCAGCACATCTCTGCCTCTTTCAACCACCTCCAGGGGTGGGGATTCAACCACCTCCCGGAGAAGCCTCTTTCAGAGTTTGAGAACCCATCCAGTGGAGAAATTTCTTCTAATGTCTAATGTAAACCACCTCTAGTACATCATCTCATCCTATCACTTGCTGCTTGGGAGAACAGGATGACCCCCACCTGTCTCCAACCTCCTTCCAGGAGGTCTTCCCTCAACTTTCATTTCTCCAGGCTACACAGCCTCAGGTTCCTCAGCTGCTCCTCACAATGCCTGTGCTCTAGACTCTTCACCAGTTTCATTGTCCTTCTGGACATTTTACAGCACCTCAATCTCCTTCTTAGAGTGAGGAACTCAAAACTGAACCCAGTATTCAAGGTGCAGCCTCACCAGTACCTATTACAGGAGCACAATCCCTGCCCTACTCCTGCTGGCCACACTGTTGCTGATCCAGGCCAGGATGCTGGTGACCTTCTTGGCCACCTGGGCACATGTTGGCTCATACTGACCTGGCTCTTGACCAGTACCCCCAGCTCCTTTTCTGCTGGGCAGTTCCCAGCCACTCTGCCCCAAGCCTGGAGCATTCATGGGACTGTTGTGATCTTTGTTATCATAAAAATCTCTGAGTATTTCAGTTCTGGTGGAATTTAAAGACACCACTTTGGCTGGATTTGTATCACCATTATCCACAATCTGTAAGAAGGGTTCTCTATATTTTTTTTTTTTTTAGTGGTAACTCTAAAACCTATTTGAAAGCCTATGCAGGAGTACTTAAAAAAAAAAAAAATCATTTCAATTTAATCCTGAATAGCTGTTTATGCTAGAAGGCTTCACCTATTTTGATCACATATTGGGGAAAAAAACCCCAACCTGAAACACAAGAGGACAACTTGATCTTGCTTGTTAGAACTCAAAATACCAGCACAACAATTCCATTTTCATGTTCTGTCACATAAGGGAAAATTTACAATTTGTTTATCCAAATAGGAATTCCAAATAAATCTGCTTCTTGAAAGGGTCACCTGCTCAGTGGCATCCAGGGACAGGACAAGGGACAAGGAAGGGGTGGAAGCTGGAGCAGAGAAGGTTCCACATGAGCATAAGGAAAAGCTTTTTCACTGTGAGGGTGACAAAATGCTGTAGAAGGCTGTCCAGAGAGGTTGTGGAGTCTCCTTCTCTGGAGACATTCAAGATCAATCTGGACATGTTCCTGTGTGATCTGCTCTAGGTGATCCTGCTCTGGCAAGAAGGTTGGACTGGATGAGCTTTCGAGGTCCCTTCCAACCCCTAACATTCTGGGATACTGTGATTAATGATCCTCTGATTCAAATCCCCTCTCCATGGGGAGGGACCAGGTTGCTGAAGGCTTTGTCCAGCCTGGTCTTGAACAGCTGCAGGGAAGTGTTTCTCCCTGGAGTCACCCTGGGCAATCTGCTCCAGTGTCTCACCACCCTTCCAGTAAAGAATTTCCTTTTGATATCCACAATATCCACTGATGCCATCACTGCTGGAGAAATGCCAACCCTTGAGCTAGGATTTGGCAAAGCAACCTCCTATCTCTCCTTACTGGTGTTTCATGAGGGCTCAGCTCTCGCAGAGACATGGAAAACAAAGCAGGGATCATCAGCTCACATATCTACCAGTCAATTTAAACACCTTAAAGGCACACACTGAGCAGCATCAGGTTTCCTGTTGAAGGACTGGCCTGGCAGCAACCACCTTGGAAGCAACAAGTCAAGCCAGCACTGTGAGTTTTGCACTGAGCTGTAAATCACGAGGATATAAATTTGCTGTACAGCTCAATTGAGTAAAAACAAGGGCATGCTACTAGGAGCTTTCTGCTATATTAAGTAAACATCTTCTCATCCATGTGGAAAAAATTGTCCAATTTGGCTAAATAATTAATCACCGAAGGGTGACTGGCGATTAATGAAGGGTATGATGATGTTCTGAGGTGTGTGTCCCTGGTGGCAATCTTCCTTCGTCCCAGAGATTTGTGTTCCTGGGCAAGTGTGAAGATAGAGCTCCTGCAGTGTCTGTGGTGGGGGTATGCACATCTGGAGGCAACCTGGAAAGGAGCATCTACCCCATGGACATCAGTGCACCTCATCAACCTGCCAGCAAGTGACCAATTTCTCCTTCTCACAAAGGCCAGGTTGAAAGAGCCCTGCTGGGCCAGTGACAAGAGCTGGTTTAGCTGCAGCAAGCTGTAACTGCCCCTGATGTGACAACCATTTGCTCTGGTTTGACTTGGAAGGGACCTTAAAGATCATCTAGTTCCAACCCCCTTTGCTGTCGGCAGGACATCTCCTTCCAGACCAGGTTGCTCAAGGCCCCACACAACCTGGCCTTGAAGGCTTGGAGCCTCCCTAACTTCACTGGGCAACCTGCTCCAGTGCCTCACCACCCTCATGGGGAAGAAGCCTCTCCGAAAGTCTAATCCAAACCCAGCTTCCTCTAGTTCAAAGCCATTAACCCTCAGCCTGGCACTATGAGCCTTTGTAGGAAGTCCCTCTCCAGTTCTCCTGTAGGCCCCCTTCAACTACTGGAGGGCTGCTCCCAGGTCTCTCTGGAGCCTCTTCTTCTCCTGTCTGAACATCCCCAACTCTCTCAGCCTGTCCCCATAGTAGAGGTGAGTAAAGAAGGACAAATTGCCAAGATAAAAGAGAATCAAAAGCTCAATACCCACCCTGATGTTGTCACGTTTAAAAGTTATTAGGAGGATGGTATGTCCCTCCTGTGGATGAAGCTAAGCAGAAACCTTCATGCTGGGGAGGAGCAAGTGCCCTGCCATGCCAGCTGCAGAAGAACATAGAATCATAGAATGGTTTAGGTTGGAAGGGACATCAAAGATCATCCAGTTCCAACCCCCTGCCATAGGCAGGGACACGTCCCAGCAGAACAGGTTGCTCAAGGCCTGATCCAGCCTGGCCTTGAACACATCCAGGGAGGGAGCATCCACAACCTCCCTGGGCAATCTGTGCCAGTGTCTCACCACCCTCACTGTAAAGAACTTCTTCCTAACATCTAGTTTAAATCTCCCCTCTGCCATTACTCCTCATCCTGTCTTTACAAGACTTTGTAGCTTGTCCCTCCCCAGCCTTTCTGTAGGCCCCCTTCAGATACTGGAAAGCTACTACAAGGTATCCTTGAAGCCTTCTCTTCTCCAGGTTGAAGAGCCTCAACTCTCATATCCTGTCCTCATAGCAGAGCTGCTCCAGCTCGGAGCATCTTTGTGGCCCTCCTCTGGACTCATTCCAACAGTCCCATGTCTTTCTTGTGTTGGGGGCTCCAGAACTGTACAGAGTATTCCAGGTGGGGTCTCATAAGAGAGGATATAGGCTTAGCCTATCATGACCTCAAATTAGGGCATGCAAATCACATCATAGTGCCCTGCAAATGGCTTGAAAATGGACTTTGGAGAGACTCAGGCCTGGCCTGCATCATTTCTGCAGTATCAGATGATAGAAAGAGAGGAAATGGCCTGCAGTTATGCCACTGGAGGGTTAGGTTGTAGATGTTGAAAAATTTCTTTGCTGCAGGAGTGATCAGGGATTGGCACAGGCTGCTCAGGGAGGTGATGGAGTCCCCATGCCTGGAGGTGTTCAAGAAACCTGTGGACATGGCACCTGGAACCATAGTGGTGCTGGGGTTGACAGTTGGATGATCTTCATGGTCTTTTCCAACTGAAACAATTCTGTGATTCTATGGCTGTAGAATTCCTTCAGAAATACAGGCACAGTTCTATTTCATTGAGAGCCATCAAAATGAAATGACTCCACCACCTTTGCTGGAGCTGGCAGGAGCTGGATTTGAGCAAGGCCCACGCTACCGAGGCAGGGCAGAAGAGGGCTGCAATGAATAAGGAGCAACTGTACCGAGAGCAAGGAGACATCACCACATCACTGCAAGCTTCTGCAGAGCACACAGCTCCAGGAATCTAGCAAGAAAACCTTCCCTTTGTTATCTAGATGATTCTGCCTAACATCCATTTTGTGTGCTCAGCCTTTCCTAGGCACTTCTGCTTAATGCTTGTAAAATTGGACCTTCTGACTCCAATCAGCTGGAAGAGGGAGAGGATAAATCACCAAATTCTGTGAGGAGGTAGCACATATTTTTATCATTTAAGTGATATTTTCTCATCGTCTTCTATAACAATTCCTGGCTAATGTAAAAATGCTCCAAAGTCTTCCCCCTGACTGTTATGGTGTGTACAAGTTGCTGTTGATGATGCTCTTGTAGAGAAGAGCTTTTGATACAAGCCTGAAGTTGCTGGAGAGCCCCAAAGCATGTTGAGTCACTGCTCTGCCTTTTAGCCTGTTTTAAGCCCTTGGGGGCTGTGTTTCAAAGGAAATGTCCATTCCCAGCCTCCCTGGTGCTAACGCTGGTGTGATGGATTCTGTGAACAGGATGCTTCTAGAGTTGGGTGTCCTTCTTGACCTGTGCAGGCTTGCTTGGCACCTCTCCACTCACTGAAGGAGTTCCTGGAGAGGCTCCTCGTGGCCTCCTGGTGCAAATATTGTGCCCCTGCAGTCCTCCAGAGTAGCCTACCACAGGCCAAAGAGAAGATAATCCTTTCCTTGGTAGTAAACCTTGGCTTTCCTATCAGCATTTCACAGAACCACGAGTCTATGAATCCTATAGATCATACTGGATCTAGCTTCTGCTGAGGGAGAGTAGGTTTACACTGGGTCTTAGGAAGTTCTTCAGTCTGAGGGTGGTGGGACTACGAAATAGGCTGCCCAGGGAGGTTGTGGATGCCCCCTCCCCCTGGGAGTGTTCAAGGCCAGGTTGGATGAGGCCTTGAGCAGCCATGTCCCTGCTCATGGCAGGGAGGTTGGAGTAGATGATGTCTGAGGTTCCTTCCAAGCTAAACCATTCTATGATTCTATGAAACCTGCTCCCAGTTTTCCCTGGCCACCACAATCCTACAGAGTCGGGCAACACCTTTAGGCTCTCTCGCAGATTGGTGAGGAGAACCTCAACACATTTAGTAGGATCAGCACCTCCAACCCTTTCCTCAAAGCACCTCCTGCAACATTAACCAGCAGAATTCCTGTTGAAAGACTGACCAAGCTGGCCAGTATCAAACAGAATCTATGAGAAGTTCTTGGCTCCTGAGGACACAGAATCCCACAGAATGGCCTGACCAGGGAGGAGGGTTATTAACAGCCACTGCCCAAACTTGTTAAGCCATGGGAGGACTTTGTGTCACCCACATCTTGACTCTTTCTCAGGTTGGTCTACTTCAGCTCCTTTGTTTTCAGCTTGCAGGTTTTACACTTGATTAAAAGCTCTGCTGGTGAACCAATACAACATTTGGTGAGCAAGCAGAGCAGGCCATGCCCAAGAAGAGAGACAACCTAAGCCACTTCAAGGTCTGCCAATCCTACTCTTGCAATATCAAGAACATTCTTGATTAGCCATTTCCAGAACAGCTGTGAGTGATGCCAGCTTAGTGCACAGCTTCCTGGGCTCCCTTCTGAGAGAGGAGCTTGTTCTCAATTAACCCAGGGAGAGTGTTCATGTTGGTAAGCTAAGAAATGCCTCCATCAAGAGTTGCTATTATTTTAATAGTTCTGTTATCACAATAAGAAGACAAGGCATATGAGCTTTGAATTAAAGGATTTGGGTTTTTTCTCCTTTTTGCTCTGCACTAGGAAACCATCAGTTTCTCTGCTTTGTGCTGGAATTTTTCAGCCTTTTAGATTTTCTGATTCCAGGCAGAATCCTACCAAGTATCTCCTCTGATTTCTTAGCAAGGACACATCTGGAGTACTGGGGTCCAGTTCTGGACTCCCCAGTTCAAAAGAGACAGGAGAGAGTTCAGCAGAGGCTACAACAATATTGAGGGGGCCTGGAGCATCTCTGTGAGAAGCAAAGGCTGAGAGACTTGGGAATGAGATCCTGCAGAAGAGCAGCCCCAGAGGGGAACTGAGCAATGCTCAGCAAGAGCTAAAGGGTGGGGAACAAGAGGATGGGGCCAGACTCTTGTCAGTGGTGCCCAGTGACAGGACAAGGGGCAGTGGGCACAAACTGGAACCCAGGATGTTCTATCTGAACAGCAGGAGAAACTTGCTTGGTGTGAGGATGCTGTGCTGGAGGCCTGGGGCAGGCTGCCTGGAGAGATTGTGGAGTCTCCTTTTCTGGCCATTGTGATCCTGGGCAAGCTGATGTGGGTGCTCTGCTTTAGTAGGGAGCTTGGACTGGATGGGATGATCTCCAGAGGCCACTTCCTCCCCCACCATGCTGGGATTCTGTGATTTTGTAATCAGGACTGTAATCCTCCAACCTCCCCTCATCTGCCATCTGCATGAATGGCCTCCAAAATGAAATTAAAACAATTCAATTAACAGTTATGGGGGATTTTTACATTAGGCAGAGAATTTCTTCAGCATTAGGAAAACTGAGGCAAAAAATCATCCGTATTTTCCTCCAAGAATAAAATAAAAAGACTTTTTGAGGCAAGGAAAATGGCCTTAGGTTTAATGTACCAACGCTTTTTCAAATGTGACTTCCAGACCTTTTTTGTTTGCTGGTTTTGTTGTTGTGAATGACATTTTTTAACCATTTCCAGCAAACCACCAACCTCCAAGCAAACATTTGAGAATTCCTCAGTTCTGTTAAAAAAATGAACTGACATAATCTTCACCAAATTCCACTCAGGTCAAAGAGAGGATTTGGGGTCAGTGGCATTCAAATTGATTCAAAATAAATGAGGATGCTGGTTTCAATCTTGCTAATGCAAAACAAAAAAGGAAACAGGCTTCAAAAAGCAAACCAAAACAACTAAGCAACTGAGAGTGTTTTGTTTCCCTTGTCCTCCTTTGGGCTGGTGTTCATTTTGTTCCCAGTTCTAGAGCACTTAGGCTAGAGTAAGGACATTTATCCTTTAACTTTTCTCTGAGGTGGGGAGAGCTGGAAGTTTTCTTTCAAAAACAAAAGACAGAACTAAGCAAAGAAGGCCTGAAAATAGAGTACACAGAGTCATCCTGCAAGTTCAGGCTCCACCAGAGCAATTTCAAGCTCTGCAGAAAGCTGCCAATTTCCAGGGGTTTGCAACTGCAGCAGGAAGAGCGAAAAAACTGAAACACCTCAGCCACCTGAACTGGAGAATGTTTTGCCAATTCCTCATCCCAGAGACTGAGGGAGCTGGGGCTTTTTAGCTTGGAGAGGAGGAGACTAAGTGGCGACCTGATTAACATTTATAAACACGTAAGGCATGAGTGTCGGGAGGATGGAACCAGCCTCTTCTCAGGGATGCCCAGAGACAGGACAAGGGGCAATGGGTGGAAAGTGAGGCATAGGAGGTTCCACATGAACCTAAGTAAGAATTTTTTCACTGTGAGGGTGACAGAGCACTGGAACCAGCTGCCCAGGGATGTTGTGGAGTCTCCCTCTCTGGAGATGATTCAAGAACTGTCTAGATGCATTCCAGTGTGATCTGCTCTAGGTGATGCTGTTATGGCAGGGGGCTGGCCCAGATGATCTTTCAAGGTAACTTCCATCCCCTGACATTCTAGGATTCTATGATTCACACTCTCATAATGAATAAAGGACCAAGTCCTGTCTTCTGCACTTAAGAGTTTCACCATGAACCCCAGACTACAGAGGGTTAAGTCCCTCTCTGCTCTGTGAACTGCTGCTGGCTCCTAAGAAAAGCTTTTTGCTGTCTTCAGGGGGGTACCCACCTCAGCAGGATGAGACTGAGCTCAGAAGTTTGCAAAAATGAGCTCTTAGACCCTGAATTTGCATCAGTAATTTTTGATTTTGCACCCTGCAAATCCAGGATAAAGCAGGGCAAAAGGACGCTCACAGGGATAGGTTGTAACTGTGCAAAGCACCTGAAGAAAACTCATTCTACTGCAGGTAGCCAATCATGAGTCTGTAAGACATTATTGACCTGTTCCCACCTTGGTCAGCAGCAAGTCATTTCTTCTTCATTTCACTCCTGACCAGATCAAGCAGAAGAGCCAACAGAGTGCTTCTACCTCCATTATCTGCCTCCTTTCATTCACCCCCAGTTCTCATAGTATCACAGAACGGTTTGGGTTGGAAGGGACCTTAAAGAACATCTAGTTCCAACCTTGCTGCCAAGAGCAACACACCTCCTACTAGACCAGGTTGCTCGAAGCCCCATCCAACCTGCTCTGAACACTGCCAGGCTTGGAGCTTCCACAACTTCTCTAGGCAATCTGTTCCAGTGTTTCACCACTCTCATGGGGAAGAATTTCTTCCTAAAGTTTGATCTAAATCCAGTTTCTCACAGTTTGAAGCTATTATCGTGTGTCCTGTCACTCCATGCCTTTGTACGAAGTCCCTCTCCAGCTCTCCTGTGGCCCCCTTCGAATGCTGGAGGGCTGATTTTTACGATCTTCCCTGTATCCCCCAGGTAAGCACATTGGAGAACTCACATCAGATATGAAGTAGTACCCCAGACAGATGGGAAAGGAGAGACAGGAGAGGAAAACCACAACCTTTTTTTTTCACATGTCACGACTCAATCTAATGTCTCTTACAACTTCTGGGTTAGCCAAGCCATAAAACAAAACAGATCCTTGGTTACATCTGCGCAGCCGATTTGTCTCTTTCTTCAGAGCTCATTAAAAGAACCACTTTGATCTCATTAGATTACTAAAACATTTCCAACAGGACTAGATGTGTCATGTCAGAATATGACAGGCAAATTTCTTTTAAGATTTTTAAAACTAGGTTGAAAGAGGAGAAGCTATGCAGCGCAGTGTTGTCACTGAAAGATATTTTTACTTTTATGAGTCCCTGAAACAAGAAACAAATTAAGAACTGTCAAGGAAAAAGGAAAAAAAAAAAGAACCCTCAAACTCAAAATGTATCCCAGCTTGCCTGCTAATATTGTCACTGCTCTCTTCTGAAATCACTCTTGGTGTAATAACAAGAACCTTAAGTATAAAAGAATGAACCAGGGTTGTTACTGGTTTGGCTTACAATTAATAACCACAAAGGAAGGAAATAAGTGCTGAAAACAGGATTACCCTTTGTAACCACAAGCCAAGACGAGCAGCCTCACTTGCCTCTGTTCCCAGCTCCCATTCATCCCTGGTTCAGAGGCAATCTCCCTGTGCGGTGCCATTGTGGGGCACAGAATATGGGATCCAAGGACGCAAGAAAGGATCTGGGAAGGAGACAGTGGAAAGAGCAGATTCCGCTGGGATGCTCTGGCAGCAGACTCTGCCTTGTTCAAGGCTGGCAAGCACTGATCAGCTGCCGTCCCCACACCCCAGCACTGCCAGGGCAGGAGGTTTGCTATGCGGTGTGTATTTCACCATGAAAGCAGCCCCACCAGAGTGCCAGTGTGCTAGTACTGTGCCAAATCCACACCCAGGGCACAGGGCACTGGAGCAGGGCATGGGAAAGTGCCACACCTGCATCAGAAAGGCTCCAGCTCTTTCCTCTGCTTATTGAAACCTGCTTCAAACACTGCCCAGGTGCAGCCTGTCGCTGCCCTACTTTGGGACTTAAGTCATGGAAATGGTGGAAAACAGAGCAGGAGATAAGGAAGGAGGACAGCTCCGTCTGACCTGATGCTCTAGTGAGGTTCATGTCTCTGGGCTGCCAGCTCACACCGTGATCAAACAGTTCCTGGACATGAGCCAGGTAGTGGGGCTGTGTGGGGGTCCACACCCCAGAAGAGCTGCACTGAGGAGCAGGACAGACACGCAGACAGTTTGCAGTCCTTTCCCCGGGAACTTGCCGCAGTGGTGAAGCAGCCCCACGCTGAAAGCCCCCGTGGGGTGAGGTATTCCTGGAGGAAGGGGCTGCAAGTGTGAAATCACAACAGCATCGAGACACAGACATGCAGCAGAGAGCACTGGAGTGGGTGTTCACAGCACATCATTTCGTTTCAGCGGCATTTACCATCGAATCGCTGAGATGGGCTGTAAAACCAGTGGGCGGGGACCGCTTCTCACTCTGAAGAAGTTCATTAGATTACAAGTAATTCAGTTGCAGAGAGAGCAAGGAGAGTCTGGGGCTGTTTTGAGGGGCTTTAGGAAAAAGGTCAAAGCAGTGGATCAGAAGGCATTGGGACTGATGGCTGCTGGGGAGAAGGCAGTAGATATTTAGAGATAAGTGTTGCCGGCTAGTGTGTTTTTTTCTCGATGGTGTATTCCTGTCCTTGTCATACATGACATTAAAACAGTTTGCAAAACACGGCACAGCAAAGCAGCCCATCAGCTGAGGCACTGCCAGCACTGCTGGTGAGGGGAGAATCGACTGGTGGGGAGAACATGCAGGGCTGGAAGCTCTGGCATCCAGGGAAAGGGAGTCAGATCCAGCTCTCTGCTCCTAGCTCACCATGGGGATTAAAGATGCTCCTGTTGCAGAGGCAAAATCCAAACTCCAAGATATTTTTTTCCTGTGAGCAGGCAACATTGTTTCTCCTCCTGAATTTCACAGCCATTGCAACCCCGGTTCGGGAAGGCTGAAGCCAGAAGGGCTGCTGCAGAAGGCAGCAGGAGCATGTTTTTGAAGCCAGGCCAGCTAACTCAGCCTCTCTGTGTTAGCACGATTAAACACCGAATTCCCCGGAAGCTTCCTGCTGATGGCAGTGGGTAGTGTCCCCATCCTGCTCACCACTGGATGACTGCACTCATTTGAGTATTCTGCTGAGCAGTAACAGAGATATTCTTGGTGTCTTCCTAAACTGAGGCTTCTGATGAATAAACATATTCACTAGAGTTTTAAAACATCCTACAAGTAACAGCAGCCTCGATTCCATGCTATGATTCAAGTATTTCAGAAAAAAAAATAATCACATATTCCAGAATCTGCATGTGCTCAACTTTTATTTCAAGACATAAGGTCTAAAATGTGTTGACACCCATTGCAGTTCCTGCAGCAGAGTGCATTTGCTGAGATGGGGTGGTGGGAGTGGGAGACAAATTTCTCTTGTCTGGTTACACTCCCCCTCTGACTTGGAGGACCCAGATTTGCTTGGCTAAAGCTGGCTTTTAGTTTAAGCTGAGTGAAAACAGAACCTGGCAACAGCCTGAATCTGAACACTGTGGCACACTCTGGCTTGCACAGCATGGCCATGCCTTTCAGGACTCTTCCCCGGCCTTGTGTTCTAAGGCAGAGGTGAAGTGTCTGGCATGCAGGACTGGTGCTGGGAAAATAACAAGCACACCAAGGGGCAAGATGGGTGTTAAAGGTGTCAAAAGAACCTCGGGCAGTAAGTGCCATTCCTAGGCTGTGTTGCCACTGTTTGAGGTATACACACCAGCCTCTAGTTCCACTCGTCTGCCATTCATGAGTAGCCCTTTCTTTGCTGGGTAACACTAGTTCACCAGCTGAAAGGTACTTGCAGATAGTACTATAATGCATCTTTAACTAATGTTACAAACCCTAATCCCCACCCTGGTGACACTTTCATATTATTGCGCTTTCTGCCTGTCACTTCTCCTGCTATCCAACATTTCAAGGATCTGGACAGCAATGTAACCTCTTCTTACTCTTCTGTAACAATGTCTGCTCTCTGTTCCTTTGTCTTAGCATCTTCTCATCTGTCTATGGCTTCCTGTGCTGCTTTTTAAGGCAATCTCCAAGTGTGAAGCTGCTTTAGCCATTCATGAGGATGAGATTTATTATCTAGAAACACACCAATAACACAGTATTAAAAAAAAATAAAATAGCAGTCTCTTTCATCAAAATCTAATGAGCACACGATTTAATCTTTATTAAGAATTCATTAAGTTCTCAGCAAGTCTGTCTAATGGAGCCTGACCAGGTGAAATGCTAATGCCTGCATTATAGTGAAATTAATTTTCAGAAGTGTTCATTTCCCTGAGTTCTCCCCTGCACGTCGCTTTCCCAGGCGCCTGCGGCTGCGCGGCTCTCTCCAGATGCCTGCTGCCGTGCTCATGGCAACACTGCTGTCCCCACCCCAGCCTCCCCACACTTCACTGGAGTTTCCACAGTGAGGGACGCCTCCCAGTTCCTGTCTCTACCAGTCCTTTTTACCACAGCAGCCTTCTTGGCATTTTCAACTCAGGCGCAAAGCCGCAAGCCAATGCTTTATTTTACGACAGCCTAATGGGAATGATACATATCTATATCTATACAACAGGGTATATTCCAGTCTTCTCTACTGCTCTAGTCCAGAAAACAGGTTATGTTGATGTAACTTGCTTTTACTCATTGGCAAACAAGAGGCACTGTGCAAGCCAGCGTGGTCACCACCAGCCCTCCTGTCTATAGGCTTGGTATGTATGCACTGCTGCACTTCTATTGTGGTACCTACAGCCTCTCCCTTCCACTGAACCTTATCACCCACCATTCCAGCAGGCTTCTGCAGAAGCAGTTCCTAGAGATTAAATAATTTATTGGTGTTCATCTGCAGTAACATCTCCCTGATCCAGCTTTTGCACACAAACATATGCAAACCAAACCCACCCCAGCCCCAAACCAAGCTGGTGGGGTTGGAAAGCCTCCTTTCAAACCATGAAAGGGGAAGAAGTTCAAAGCCTTTACAGAAGTAGGGTTCACAAATGTGTGTGCAAAAGGATAAGCTCCGAGCCCTTGCAAAAGAAGGGTATGCAAATGTCGGCGGGAAAAGCTGTGGAGACCGCTGTGTGCTGGAGGCGAGCCTCCTCACAACCATACCTCCCAGCTCCGCAGTGCCTCGGGAAAAGCATTGCCTGAGGCCAGGATGACTCTTCAGTCTCCTGTGAACACCCGAGGGCTGGACACAGCGGCCACCGAGTTAATACAGAAAGATCCGGGTCACCCGCTAAGCCACTGTGGCTGGAGAGAAGATGGGCTGAAGGCCCGGATCTGCCCCTACGGCGCAGGCACACTCACACTCACATTCACGTACAACCGGGGATGCTATGGAAGTGCAGGGCAACAGATTGCGGGGCGGACGAGCCCCTTCGGTTATTTCCGAGTCCACTTCGGTTTCTCCCCGACCGCCTCCGAGCGCTCTCCGAAGGCAGCCGAGCCCCGCGTTCGGCCGACAACGGCAGGAGTCGAGCGGTGCCGAAGCAGTGGAACCGCGGTGGTTCGAGTCCCCGCTGGGCGCTGTCCACCACGCGAACCGCCTGAAAGCCGCAGCCGCGCCGCGCCGGGACCTGCCTGCCCGCTAGCCGGTCGGCACATCCCTGGCCCCCTGCGGCGGCCAGCTCACAACCCGGCCCGCCGCAAAGGCACCCGCTGCCGGGACTGAGGAGAGCAGTCTGCACTCCCCTATATACTCCCTACACCACATCCACACCTAGCTCTGCTGCCTCGCTAAGCAACGCCGGTCCCCAGGGGAGGGGGGCTCCTCCCAGCCACGGATCCCTCTGCATCCATCGGCTTCGCAAAGCAGCCACGGCTCCTCCGTGCCTCTCCCCAGCGGAAATTCAGACCCTGAACCAGCGTCCGCGGCTTGTGCCGTGATGGCGCCCGTCTCGAACCAGCCCGTCATGGTAGGAGGTTGGGGTATTTCATTGTATTTTAATTAAAAATGAAAGAGGGGGGGATAAAAAAAGCATAACCGTGCCACTCCTTCATTAGCCTTCCCCTGCACCTGCTTTTCCTATGGGATGCAATTACTTCGGGAAGGGACCATGCGTTGAGGGTTTTTTTTATTGCTCAGCAACGTTTAATTAAACACGAGGTGAACGTGTCGTGTAGGGAAGCCCCAGCGAGGGGCAGCTCCGGGGCTCTGGAAGCTACCTCGGGCACGGTTAGCTTCCTCTCCCACCCCTGCCCCTCTCCCCGGGGCAGGAAGGGTTTGCATGTGATCGGCGATGAGCAGCCAAGCTCAGTTTTCATTAATTAAAAAGAGAGGCTAAAAATCTCAATAAAAGGGGCTTTGGGTGATAGGGAGCCTTCGGTTAATTCCGCAGAGCAGGCAGATAACACCCCGACATTAAGCTTAACTGACAGCGGTCCGTTTCATGGGGACATCTGCGCGGCCTCGCCCCGCGGTAGGGAGGAGGGGAGGGGGGAAGGTGGG
>VWZE01024082.1:2231-12231 GCA_013396675.1 Eubucco bourcierii | reverse complement strand
CACACCCGATCCGGAGACCGACACGGAGAGAGGTCGCCGCCCCGGTGCTTGTTCCCCTCCGCCTGGGTCAGAGAGGCGCTGGGGCCGCTGCCGTCACCCGAGCCCTGACCCAGGCTCCTGATTCACCTTCCCTGCTCTGCTCGGGACAAGGGTCTGCCCTGGATCGGCCTAGCACCTCGGTGCCCGGAGAGACTAGGCTGGAGCTGGGTGTCGGTGGTGGGTTTACCGGGGCACCGGGCTCCCCAAAGGCGGGGATGGCTGAATGCACCCATGCCCTGCACCCCAGCCCCACCCACCTCCTGCACCCATGCCCTGCACCCCAGCCCCACACACCTCCTGCACCCCAGCCCCACACAACTCCTACACCCATGCCCTGTACCCCAACCCCACACATCATGGAGGTCCTGGCTTCCCACGTGCTTTGTGGGTTCCTTTGGGCTGCTTTTTCCCCTGCACACGATTGTCTGAGCGCCTAGGAGAGAACTGGTGTGTGAAAAAGAAGTGATTCAGATTCACAAAACAATGAGGGAAACTTACAGGCTCACAGGATGTCAGGAGTTGGAAGGGACCGAAAGAGATCATCCAGTGCAACCCCCCTGCCAGAGCAGGAGCAGACAATCTAGCTCAGGTCACACAGGAACACATCCAGACAGGCCTTGAAAGTCTCCAGAGAAGGAGACTCCACAACCTCTCTGGGCAGCCTGTGCCAGTGCTCTGTGACCTTCACAGTAAAAAAGTTCCCTGTTGTGTTGAGGTGGAACCTCCTGTGCTGCAGCTTACATCCATTGCTCCTTGTCCTATCCCAGGGAGCAAGTGAACAGAGCCTCTCCCCCTCCCCTCCTGACACCCAGCCCTCAGATATTTATGAACATTCATTCAATCCCCTCTCAGTCTTCTCTTTTCCAGACTGAAAAACCCCATGTCCCTCAACCTCTCCTCGTGTAAGGTGTGGAGAGTCATTCTGGAGCTCCCCACAGTTAAATCACTTTGATCAACACTTGTGATGCGAATCATTCCCATGGTTGATGCAAAGGCATTGAGCTTCAGCCCTGTTTTGGATGCTGTTTTCCACCGTTGCAATTAAGAGGTTGGCTCTGTGTGTGTTGCAGTGCAATCAGGTATCTCTTCTCACTGATGACCTCCCTTCTTGTCATAGCCATTCCATGGCATCTAACAATTATTTAGGAATTCTATTGCGTTAAAAACCTGCGATTTTCCTGGCAGGTTTTGCCATTTCACAAAGTTGGAAACGGGGAAGAAAACAAATGTCAATGAGGAAAGTAAAATAAACAAGACTTTATTTGAAAAGCTCTCCTGTTGGCCCAAGCAAGTCGTTATATATTCAACTTTAATCCATGCCATTGATTGAGATGTGACTACCTGGTTATAAAAAGGTCTGGAGAGGGAAGAATGAAGTGTTGAGAGCAACAAGCTAAAATGCATCACACTAAAAGTAACAAAGTCAAGGGTCACTGCTTGTCAGATGGAAGGGCACCATGCACTTCAATGCAAGAGAAGCCTGCAAAGGGAGGGTTGGTTGGTAGGAAGTGGATGTGAATGGCAAGACAGTTGATTTTGACTCCATAGCTGTAGGGAAACATTCTGTATTAACTGGATGTTTGAGCAATCCAAGCTCTGCTAACTGCTACATTGTAAGCTGAAGTTTCACAGTCTGCATGCCAAAGGGCCAAGGACACCACCTGCAAGCAGCCCCCAAAGGAATGAGAAACAAGGGAAGATCAAAAGCAAAACAAGAGGCATTCTGAACAGATAAAGATGCACCAACTGCTTGATTCCTTCACAGCTTGCCTTAATAATTTACACCAATTAGAGAATTTCACCATAGTTTGCATCTGGGTGATTTGGGCCAGCTGCTTGGAGCAATAGCTTGTCCCTTAATGATTTGGACCAATTGCTTTGTGATGGGTTGGACTGAACAGTCTGTTAGAAGGGTATGTAAATGCATGTTCATATTCAATAAATGAGCATGACCTAAAATCATATTGGTATCGTGTCTTGACTCTGGGGCTTATTGACTCTGACACACAGCCTGCTCCACCTCCCCGCACGAAAGATGGTTACAGGAGGCTTAAGTTAGGTTAGACAGAAACACCGCTGTGTTGTGGGAAGGGATTGCTGGCTCTGGGCTGCTCCAGGATTGCCTTGCAGGGGCTCAAGGCAAGCAGTGGGCTGCTGTTTGCAGTGTTAGGTGTGGGAGACTGTACTCTAACACTGCCCTGGTTTTTCACCTCAGCCTGCTCTGGGATCTTCTGACCTGTTGTCAGGAGCTCTGCAGTTCCCAAATCCAGAACCATTCATTTAGGGGTAGAAATAGGGTATGTAATAGCATGAGTAGGCATGGGTAGGCACAATCCCAAGCACAAATACAGGCTGGGTGGTGAATGGCTGGAGAGCAGCCCTGAGGAAAAGGATCTTGGAGTCTGGGTTGATGAAAAGCTCAACATAAGCTTGCAGCATGCACATGCAGCTCAGACAGTTAACCAAATCCTAGGCTGCATCAAGAACAATGTGGCCATCAGGGCAAGGGAGGGGATTCTGCCCCTTTACTCTGCTCTTGTCAGACCCCAACTGGAGTACTGTGTGCAGTTCTGGAGCCCCCAGCACAGGAAGGACATGGAAGTGTTGGAGCGGGTCCAGAGGAGGCCACAAAGATTATCAGAGGGCTGCAGCAGCTCTGCTATGAGGACAAACTGAGAGAGTTGGGGTTCTGCAGCCTGGAGAAGAGAAGGCTTCAAGGAGACCTGATAGTAGCCTTCCAGTATCTGAAGGGGGCCTACAGGAATGCTGGGGAGGGACTATTGACAAGGTCTTGCAATGACAGGACAAGGGGCAATGGGTTTAAACTGGCAGAGGGGAGATTTAGACTGGATGTTAGGAGGAAGTTCTTTGCAGTGAGGGTGGTGAGACACTGGCACAGGTTGCCCAGGGAGGTTGTGGATGCTCCCTCCCTGGAGATGTTCAAGGCCAGGTTGGACAAGGCCTTGAGTGAGCTGTACTAGTGGGAGGTGTCCCTGCCTATGGCAGGGGGTTGGAACTAGATGATCCTTGAGGTCCCTTCCAACCTTACCATTCTATGATTCTATAATGATTCTATGAGGTCCCTGGCACTTTCCTTCCTGGCAAGTATTACCTCCTCTCAGTGCTGTTTTCCGCCCTGCCTTGCTCCCAGAGCATGTCCTTCCCATTTTCCCTCTACACCTCTGAAGTAAAAGAGGGGAACATGGCATGTGGTAAATGACTTTAAAGAGATGTGAGGCAGAAGCAGGCAAAAGAAAGCAGAAGGTAATTCATAAACAGCGTGTTCAGGGACCAATAATATTTACCATGTGTTTGTGAGCTAATATGTGCTGGAGAGAGTTGAATTTTGGCTAATTCATTCCTGGAAGCTCTGGAGACTGAGATGGACCTACCCAGCTTACTGTGCCTGTTGAGTGTGGAATGAGTGGTGATGGGAGCGGTTAGAGAGTAGTTTCTGCTCTTTCATACTCACCCAAATCTCTTGTGTAAAATCAACAGGATCAGAATTTCAATCAATAGGTTTCACTGCAATGGTTCTAGCCAGAGGGCATTACGAAAAGTGCTGTATAGGAAAAGTGCAGTCAAGAAATCTAGAGGCAGCGTCCTGGTGAGATGGTTGCACTTACTTCCCATCTTTGTTCTCCAGTAGCTTGCCAGCTTTGGAGTCTTATTGGGATACTCTCCAAGGGTTTTCCTAAGAGAATCAATCTTTTGTACCAGCCTCTGGCTACTCATCTGAGAGATTTGTAGACTGCACCTCCTGCCACGGAGAAAATGGTTTCTCTTCTGCTTGATCAGTGCAGAGGCCAGCCTCAACCCTTTGTCCCAGGTGCATCCCCATCCCTACAGGAACATCTGCCAATTTCTCTCCTAAGGGATCACCAGAAACAGACAAGTCTTCTCCTGGGGTTGTCAGCTCACAGATTCAGGGGAACAGCTGTGAAATCGAGCCATTTTTTTTCTGCTGCTGCTGCTAATTGAGCTGAGCTGATGGAAGCGTTCCATTGGAAATGTTATTAGAGGGGAATATTACTGTTTGAGAAATCTGCTTATTCACGGCAGGTGAATTTCAAGAACTTGAAAAGAAAAACAAACAAATAAATAATAAAAAAGCCTACCTCCCCCACCAAACAGTTGAGATCCATACCAGGCCACTTGGCTTTGGAGATAAATACGTTGGGGGCTTGTTGCTGAAAAGGCTGATTCCGTTCTTTCAGGAGCAGACAGAGTTCCTCCTAGTTCCTCCTATAATAAAAAGTGGTTACTGGCAGTAGCAACTTCAGATGAAAATTGACTTTTTTCTTTCTTTTTTTTTCTTTTTTTTTTTTTTTCCTTTCCCCTCCCTTTCAGTATGACAGAACCTCTCTGTAAAAGGTAGGGAGGAGAAGCTGTATATATTTTTTTCCTGACAATCCTTGCCATTGAACCATTTCACTTGAGGTGCATAAAGAATGAACTGGTTCCTCCTTGCCTTGTTATCTTCACAACCCTGAGAATCAGCAGCATATTTTAAACCAGAGCTCTTATTCTCCTGGGTCTCTGATCTGTGCCTTGACATAAACTAACTTCTCATTGCTGTCTACAGCTACCTGAAAGGAGGTTGTGGAGAGGTTGGTGCTGGTCTCTTCTCACAGGTAATTAGTGATAGAACAAGAGGGGATGACCTGAAGCTGCCACTGGGTAGGTTTAGAGTGGACATTAGGAACAATTTTTTCCCAGAGAGAGTGGTCAGGCACTGGAACGTGCTGCCCAGGGGGGCGTTGGAGTCACCAACCTTGGGTGTGTTTAAAAGCTATTTGGATGTGGTGCTTGGGAATATGGTTTAGGGTGACCCTTGTAGAGTAGGGTTCTGGGCTGGACTTGGTGATCCTGAGGGGCTTTGCCAGCCTGAATGTTTCTGTCATTCTGTGATTCTTTCTGCTATCAGTTTTCAGCCATTCTGCTAGAAAGAAATTAATGGGACATAGTCATGGGTTTAAGAAGTGAAGGATGGTAACAGAACTGCTGGATGCCTTTGACACAGTCTGTACCAAAGCTGTGGGTAGGTGATGACTTTGTGACCTCAGGTATGCTGTCTTCCTGTGGGAGGTGGGAATCTCGAGCGAGCTCTGACTGGGAAGAGAAGTGCCCTCTGGCACACCTCATCACCCTGGGCTCTGACTACCCACATCAGGAGTTTGTAGAGTGCTCTGGCTTTCTTCCTAGAATATTTTAGGTTGGAATGGACCTTTGGAGGCCATCCACCAGTCCCCTGGAGTCAGCAGGGACATTTTTTACTAGAGCAGGGTGCTCAGAGCCTCAAAGAACCTAACCTGTGTTGATTACAGAGATGGGTGATCTACCAGCTCTCCCACTACCCACAGTGTCAAACATTTCTCCCTTCTCTCCACTCTGGATCTCCCTCTTTCAGTTCAAACCATCCCCTCTTGTTCTGTCACAATAGGTCCTGCTCAGAAGTCTGTCTCCAGCTTCCTTAGAGCCCCCTTTAAACCCTGGAAGGCCACCAGAAGGTCACCCTGGAGCCTTCTGTCCTCCAGGCTGAACAAGCCCAACTTTCCCAGCCTGGCCTCACAGCAGCCCTGCCAGCATTGCTGTGGCCTCCTCTGGCCTCTCTCCAACTGATCCCTTTCTGTGCTGAGGCTTCCAGAGCTGGTCCCCGCAGTACAGGAGGGGTCTCAGCAAAGCAGGGCAGAATCCCCTCCCTCCATCTGCTGCCCACACTGCTGAGGACAGCTCAGGGTATGGTTGGCTTTTGTTCCATACCAGACATCTTGTTTTCTTTCACACAGAGATGTAGGAGATGTGATGAGGTGGCAGTCAGGGGGAACATTTGGACCCAGGACTTAGAAAGCCCATCTGGATCTCACTCTCCAGATATGGCCTCCGGGAGCAGGTGCAAACCCCTGCCACTGATGCCAACATGTGTTCTTGGATGCCACCAGTGCATGCCTCACAGCTTGCCAGGAGGTAGTAAAACAGGCTGGGAAAACTGTTCAGCAGGCCTCGAAAGAGATGAGTCTTTGACTTAAAGTCCCACAGCTGCCACAACACTCCCACCAGCACAACTGAGACTGCAATACTATTGGAGGGAGCATCTCTTTGGATCCTGTCCCTGTACTGAGTTGGTATTGCTGGTTCAGCACGTCCTCAGCCAACGGGTGGGTGGCATGAAGAGGGAGTGGGGCAAATCCAGGATGAGATCACCATGGGAGGCAAGCTGCAGTGCTTTACAGCTTGTCTTTCCCCTCCTGCTTCAAGACTTGTTCTGTCCTATCTATACTCTTCTGTTGCTTTAGGATGGTTTTAATGCACATGCTAATGGAAGGGCCCCCAGTCCCAGGGAGAGTCAGCAAAGCATTCTAGCACATCTCCCCATTAGGAAGTTGTCCCCGGATATTCAGCCTAATTTTTCATGCTTTAAATTGATGTCAATTACCCCCCAGCTAAACCTAGTTATGCAGAGGAAGGCAGGTTTAAAATACTGCATGATCTCACTAAATTGGAGAAGTGGACAGAAATCAATACAATGAGAGGCAATCAGAACACCCATAAAGGTTAAGTGGTTGATGCAGGAAGGATTAATGAAATGCACAGATACTAGGTCAAATTGCAGATATCCTTACTTCACTCTTACTCCATACCTTACAAATATCTTCTACACCAGCAAATCAAATGAGGAAGCACCTTTGAATCTGACTTGGAGCAGTGGAGACCATTATTGAGGGAAGAGAAGTTCGGGGGTGGGTTTATTGTAAGTGAAATTGGCATCAAAACAAGAATGAAATACAAGTATTTGCTTCAAACCACCACCACCAACAACAACAAACTAACCTGTGGATTACAAGATGACCTGCTTGATGATTTGATGACCTGCTTGATGACTTAGAATTGTAGAATCATAGAATGGTCAGGCCTGGAAGGGACCTCAAGGATCATCCAGCTCCAACCTCCCTGCAGTGGGCAGGGACAGCTCACACTAGATTAGGTTGCCCACAGGCCCATCAAGCTCAACTAGATTAGGTTGCCCACAGCCCCATCAAACCCGGTCTTAAAAACTTCCAGGGATGAGGCTTTGTGAAGGTTTGGGAGTTCCCTGCCCCCCCCCCACTTTGTAAAATGACCCAGACTAGCACTCAGCCGGCTGGAAGTTAAATGATGAAGCTCTATTTACAGCTTTGCACAATGTACAGCAGATATATATACACTATATACACAATATTTACAGAAATATACAAGTAAAAGGTAATACAGCAACACAACTCCCCTCCCAGAAATCAGAGACCCCAGGAGGGGCTCCCAACCACCCTTCCACCTTCTCCCCACCCCTGTACCTTACCCCAAGGTTTGCCTTACGTGCAAGGTAAATTAGGAGGATCAGCCAGGAGGGTTAGAAGAAAAGTGGTTAGTGAGGATTAATCAGCAGAGGAGCCAGACCCCAGAAGCTGCTAGATCCCACCAGCAGCTCCTGCTCAAGCAAGCGACAGAGAGCAACTGACTTATCTATTGTTTTGGTTAGTGTTCCCAAACAATTCTCCAGCAAGCGTATGAGTGAAGTAGACATCATGATGTTTTCCTTTCACAGCCTATAGTGTAACTTTCTCTATTAAAATATTCTAATTAGCCTCAAACCAGCACAGGCTTCCACCACCTCCTTGGGCAATCTGTGCCAGTCTCTCATCACCCTCATGGTGAAGAAATTCTTCCTAAGATCTAATGTGAATCTACCCACTTGATGACCTGTGACAAACTTGGAGCCAAGAAGTGGGACAGCCTGACCTGAAATGCTGAAAATCCTACTTTGGATGTTAGTATTTCATGCCTGTCTGGGTGGGTGATGATAACCATGAGGTCTGGGAGTCACTGACGGCTTCTCTCTTGGAATTAAGTGAAGGTTTGGGGCTAGGGTTTGCTTGGCTGGAAATGTTTATCCTCTGGAGTGTTGTGGTTAACACATTTACTTGACAGAGAGGTCCAACAGCTTTGTCTTCAAAGTTCTTAGAACTAACTATGGAAGATTTGTGTTTGTCTGTCTGTCAGGGAACACAGAGAGATCTGAATGTGTTCAAGAGGAAAGCAACACTTGTCAGACAGAAGATCTGCTGGGGATGCTGAGGAGAACTGCATGTACCAAGGCTGGAGGAACTCTTGGAGCTGCTCCGTCTACCAGTCACAGAAGATGGCAGCTGAATGAAAGCACTGCTTAGTACTGTGGCTCACACCAATGATTTCACAGTCACAGAATCCCAGTGGGGTGAGGGTCAGAACGGACCTCCAGCGCTCATGCAGTTCAACCCCCCTGCTAAGCAGGGTCACAAAGGTTCCCCAGGTTCACAATGTCCAGGGGCATTTGGAAGCTCTCCAGAGGAGACTTCACAAACTCTCTGGGCAGCCTGCTCCAGGGCTCCAAGCATCCTCTAATCAAGGAAATTTCTCCTCATCTTCACATGCAATCTCCTGGGTTCCAGTTTGTGCCCATTGTCCCTTGAGACTGTGCCCAGTGTCCCTGGACACTGTTGACAAGAGTCTGGCCCCATCCTCTTTTTCCTCACCCTTTAGCTCTTGCTGAGCATTGCTCAGATCCCCTCTGGGGCTGCTCTTCTGCAGGCTCTCAGCCCCAGGGCTCTCAGCCTTTGCTTCCCACAGGGCTGCTCCAGGCACCTCAGCATTTTTATCACGTCCACTGGACTCTCTCCAGCAGTTCCCTGTCTCACTTGACCTGGGGAGCCCAGAACTGGACCCAGTACTCCAGATGTGACATCACTAGGGCAGAGTTGAGGGCGAGGAGAACCTCTCATCCTGCTGGATGAATGCACTCTTCTGAGTGCAGCCAAGGACCTTCATTTCCCAAGTATCCAAATCAGTTTCTGCAAAATGAAGGATTTTTTTTTAATAAATAGAATTAAAAGTTTTTACTACTCGCTGTGAAAAGAAATTTAATGTGTTGCCTGAAAAAGGAGCTTTCCTGGCTCTGCAGAGAGACCCCAATTGTGGTTTCCCAAAATGAGGAAGTAGTTGTCAGTAACCCATAGTAAGGTAGTCAGTTCCTCTCCCTTTTCTGTAGCAACTTCCAACTCCTAGCTCTAAAGAGACTCTCCAGTGTCAGTGTTTGCTTTTCTCTCACGGTTCAGGGACACCTGGCAGACAAAGAGGAAGGTTTGTAGGGCTGCAAAAAGAAAACCAGCAGCTCAATGATTAACTATTTTGCTGTTGAGAGGAAATCAGAGCAGGCCACACCTTGAGTACTGTGTCCAATTCTGGGCCACTCCATTCAAGAGAGATGTTGAGGTACTGGAACATGTCCAGAGAAGGGCAATGAAGCTGGTGAGGGGCCTGGAGCACAGCCCTGTGAGGAGAGGCTGAGGGATCTGGGGTCATTTAACCTGGAAAAAAGGAGGCTCAGGGGTGTCCTTTCCCCAGTGGACAAGGGAAAGGCAGCTGATGTCATCTACCTGGACCTGAGTAAAGCATTTGACTCTGTCCCACATGACATCCTGGTCACCAAACTGGAAAAGTATGGACTTGATGGATGGACCACTCGCTGGATAAGGAATTGGCTGGATGGTCGAACCCAGAGAGTGGCGATCAACGGCACAATGTCCACCTGGAGACCAGTGACAAGTGGTGTCCCTCAGGGGTCAGTGCTGGGACCAGTGCTGTTTAACATCTTTGTCAGTGACATGGACAGAGGAATGGAGTGCACCCTCAGCAAGTTTGCAGATGACACCAAGCTGTGTGGCACAGTCGACTTGCTAGAGGGCAGGGATGCCATCCAGAGGGACCTGGACAGGCTGGAGAGGTGGGCCCAGGCCAACCTCATGAAATTCAATAAGGCCAAGTGTAAGGTCCTGCACCTGGGTAGGCACAATCCCAAGCACAAATACAGGCTGGGTGGTGAATGGCTGGAGAGCAGCCCTGAGGAAAAGGACCTTGGAGTCTGGGTTGATGAAAAGCTCAACATGAG
>VWZE01024081.1:129913-140541 GCA_013396675.1 Eubucco bourcierii | reverse complement strand
CACTGCAGGCTCATGTTGAGCTTTTCATCAACCCAGACTCCAAGGTCCTTTTCCTCAGGGCTGTCCAACTGCCACTATTTGTTAGTAATACATTTTCTTGTTAGCTGAAGTTAAAATTATTTCAGATTTTAAGTAAGTGGATTTTGACTGACCCAGAGGTCAAACCTCCACTCCAACTGTTTGTATGAGAAATATACATCATCTTTCCACAATTAAGAAATTATAGAAAGGAACAGTTGGAAATACAATTCAGTAATTTTTCCTTTTATACATCTGCTTGTTCATTTTGTTCACGTCTGTCACACTGAAACTCCATGCAACAAATAGTAAATGAATTGGCTCTGCTAAACATTATTTCTTCCTAAAAATATTGAATAAGCTTCTTTCATAGTTAAATATGAATGCAAAGAACTTGGCTATGAAATATTTACCCACTGGTAAGAGCATTATATAAACATTATCATCGTGTAAGGTTGGTTGTTTTTTTTTTTTCTCTGTCAAACTTCATGGGATCATAGAATGTCTTAGGTTGGAAAGACACCTCATATATGACAGTATCACCAAGAGACCTCAAAGCTCGTCAAGTCCAACCCGTTACCACAGCCCTCAAGACCAGACCATGGCACCAAGTGCCACGTCCAAACCTGCCTTGAACACCTCCAGGGACGCTGACTCCACCACCTCCCTGGCCAGCCCATTCCAGCAGTCAATGACTCTCTCAGGCAAGAACTTTCTCCTCACCTCCAGCCTAAACTTCCCCTGGCACAGCTTGAGACTGTGTCCTCTTGTTCTGGTGCTGCTTGCCTGAGAGAAGAAAGCAACCTCCTCCTGGCTACAACCACCCTTCAGGTAGTTGTAGACAGCAAGAAGGTCTCCCCTGAACCTCCTCTTCTCCAGGCTAACCAATCCCAGCTCCCTCAGCCTCTCTCCATAGGGCTGTGCTCGAGACCTCTCCAACCCCTTGCCATGGGCAGGCTTGTCTCTCCCAGCTAGATTTGGTGTTCAAGCCCTTATGCAATTGTGGTGGGTTAGGAACTTTCCCTCCCCACTATTGAAATTTACCAGACTAGCTCAGAGGGCTTGGAAGTAAGATGAAGCTGTATTTACTGCAAAGCTACATTTCCAAGCATATATATACAGTACTTGCAAATATTTACAATCATTTAGAAGTAATGCACAAGTTCAGACTCCCTCCTAGACAAACAAACTGCCCAGAAGGGCTCAAAGCTACACTCTCTCTCTCTTTTCTATTTTCACAGACAGACAAACAAAAGAAGCAGTAAAGCTTAGGTCGGTTTCTGTTAGCCAAGATTAGAGGAGAGCTATAAGAGGAACAAGTGAGGCACTGGAACAGGTTGCCCTGGGAGGTTGTGGATGCTCCCTCCCTAGATGTGTTCAAGGCCAGATTGGATGAGGCCTTGAGTAACCTGTACTAGTGGGAGGTGTCCCTGCCTATGGCAGGTGGTTGGAACTAGATGATCCTTGAGGTCCCTTCCAACCTTACCATTCTATGATTCTAAGAGCAGAGTGAAGAGGAAACAAACAGATCCAGCACCCCAGCTCAGAGTGGGACAAATTGTTGACGAATTTATCCCTCTCAGCAAACCAATGAAGGATATAGACTTCATTGTTACTGTCTTTTCACAACCAGCAATCTAATTCCTCTAATTGAAATATCCCAAATAGCCTCAAACCAGCACAACAATCTGGCCTTAAACATCTCCAGGGAGGAAGCATCCACAACTGCTCTGGGCAACTTATTCCAGAGTCTCACTTCTTCCTAAGATCTAATCTAAAAAATGTGCATTCTTTATGAAGAGATGAGCTGAATATCCAATTAACTTCAGCAATGTGAAATTAATGTCTTAATTGTTAGAGGTGAACAATTTGGGGAAATTTTTACATCCAGATTCCATTAGTATAATTGCAATTCTTTTGTTTACAAGTTAGGAAAGTGCAGAACTCCTATACGTGGTCTTGAGTAATTGAGAGGTCAAAGGGATGTGCCACTGTTGTATTCTTACAGGAAAAGCACAGGAATTTTCTCCATACTTCCACACATCATTTCATGATAGATCAAAGTCAGACTCTGATCCCAGTAGCATGAATGATATCTTTCAGCCTTGCCTGAATCAGAGTAGTTCTTCAGATCTACCAGTTCATCTTGTGATCAGCACTGAATTATTTCCCAGAATCTAAACATCTTCCAGAAAAAAAATCCAGTTGTGGAAGGATGGCCTTTAGAAATGCAGGCTGTGTGAATCTCATCCCACAGTTCCGTCATTCTTATAGAATGGTGAGGTTGGAAGGGACCTCAAAAATCGTCTAGTTCCAACCCTCTGCCATAGGCAGGGACACCTCCCACTAGTACAGCTCACTCAAGGCCTCCTCCAACCTGGCCTTCAACACCCCCAGGCAGGGAGCAGCCACAACCTCCCTGGGCAACCTGTACCAGTGTCTCACCACCCTCACTGCAAACAACTTCCTTCTAACATCCAGTCTAAATCTCCCCTCTGCCAGTTTAAACCCATTGCCCCTTGTCCTGTCATTGCAAGACCTNCCTCCTCTGGACCCACTCCAACAGTTTCATGTCCTTCCTGTGCTGAGGGTTCCAGAACTGAGGGTTCCAGAACTGAGGGTCCCACACAGTATGCCAGGTGGGCTCCTTCTTGTGCTCCTTCTCGTTGTTTTTCCATGTGGGTGGGTGCAGTGAAGGTTCATGTAAGCCAGTGATCATCATTCTTGCATTTTTTTTATTAATGAATTAAATTTGGAGCTTTTCAGCTAGTGAGAATGCAGCAGTCTGCAGCAAGGGATGTGGCACAGCAGGGTGAAACAACTGCCTTCCTCTCCTTTTCCCCTCTCACATTTTGTGACATATTCTGAAGACCAAAAGGTCACAACTACTTTTAGAGCAGTCTTCCAAATTACTGGGAAGATGTGAACCAAAGAAAGGAGTTCTTTAAGCTGAATATTGCACAAGTATTCCTTTTTATTTATGTAGCAGAGGAAGTCTAGTTCTAGTGTTCATGCCTTGAAATGCAAGGTAGTAAATACTTGAGATTTATAAATTACAGGTTTCTTGGATGTGATTCCTGAGTTAATAAAACATCAGTATTAATTTCTGTGTTCTCTATAAGTGCATAGACATTTATTTATGCAGACAGAGCTGCATGGGATATCAACCATGGCCCTTTCCCACCTTGTCTTTTTAACTGAGATGGTTCAGCAATGAGCCCTAAGCATCGATCAGATAGAGCAAATAGGAATCAATTATATTTTATGAGGTTAAATGGAGCATAGTGAAAAGTCTGTTGATAGAGCACATATTTATTATAATTAATCCACCTAAAATATGAACGATACTGATATAAAAATAATGTTAGTATCAGTGTGACCTGAATGCTAAACTCCTTTTGAGGTCATACCATTATATCTGCTCCCCTTAAGCAGGGTAAACTGGCATGGATGGAATAGTTGTATGGTGTATTCACAAGGTCTCATCAGGACTTTGGTGTTTATGTGGTTAGTCACTAGAGAGCTCGGTGGGAATTGCCCAAAGTGTTTATAGCCAGGCTTCTGTGAACTCTGCAATGTTTCTTTCCACAAAATAATCTTCCAAGAAAGCTTGCCAGGAAATATGCCAGATAATTTCCTTGCTGTGGTAGGTTAAGAGATGCTCATTCTATAAGGATTCAGATGCTTTGTATTCGCTCTGGTTTTCATCCAGCAGTTTCAAGTAACGTTATGGTTCCAAGTTTCTTGGGTAGCAGTAGCTTAATTTTGAAATATATTGAGCTGTTCTCCTTTTCACTCTTTTCAATCAGATTTATAGGTGATAGAAGCCTCTGGAAATAAGACCTGTTTGCCATATTCCAGGTTCTTCCTGACCTGTAAGTCACACTAACAGCCACCAGGAACTGTGCACTTAGCAGAAGAGCAAGCTAATTTGATTTCATATGCTGTAAAAATGCAAACCAAGCATAGCTATAACGATAATAATGCAAAGCATAACAGTAATATTGTATTATGCTACCCTTTGACCCAGTGGTGTTTAAATCTTAAATATTTATGTATTAATGCTCTTCAAGAGATTTCCTTTGCTATTGGAAACTGTGTTCAGGGGAGGTATTTGCAGATGGTTTCGTCTTAAGTGAGAAACATTTAGTGCAGAATTTCATGCTGCTTCTGCCTACCTACCAGCTACTGTTAAGTGTTGCTCACAGAACATTAGAGATTGAAAGGGACCTCAAAAGATCGTTGAATCCAACCCTTCTGCCAGAACAGGATCACTTAGTACACACAGAGATATGTCCAGGTGGGTTTTGAATGTCTCCAGACAAGGAGACTCCACAAGCTCTCTGGACAGCCTGTTCCAGTGGTTTGTCACCCTCACAGTGAAAAAAATTCCCTTATATAGACACAGAGCCTCCTATGCTTCAGCTTGCACTCACTGCCCCTTGTGCTATCATTGGACATCACTGAGAAGAGCCTGACTTTCCTCATGACAATTGCCCTTGATGCTGCTGTTGATGTTGTTGTATTACTGAGCAAATAAATGTGGGGATTTGTTTGTTTACTTTTAAAAGAAACTTGCCTGTAAAGCAAACTAATGCTTTAAAGGTTTGGCTTTTTAAATTCTTGCTTCTGTTTTTAATTAAAAATTTAATTACAGATTCACATTCTAGAGTTTATGATATTTTAGCACTAGTTTTCCTGTATGAAACTGTAACCACAAATTCCACAGGAGAAAACAATTGCACTTTAATTTCAGATTACCTACTTTTTTTTCTCCTTGTGATTGACTTGACTATAATAAAAACAATGAGATTTGAAGACACTTTGATGCTTTTATTTTCTCTTAAAATGGTGCATAAAACAAGACAATTTTCGCTCTTTTGTTTGCATCCTTTAATGTTAAATCAAGACTAGAAGCTTTTAAAACAAACATTTGTAATCATTCTTTTGTTCTATTTAACAAATCATAGAATCACAGAATGGTAAAGTTGGAAGGGACCTCAAGGATCATCTAGTTCCAACCCCCTGCCATAGGCAGGGACACCTCCCACTAGTACAGGTCACTCAAGACCTCCTCCAACCTGGCCTTGAACACCTCCAGGGAGGGAACAGCCACAACCTCCCTGGGCAACCTGTTCCAGTGTCTCACCACCCTCACTGCAAACAACTTCTTCCTAACATCCAGTCTAAATCTCCCCTCTGCCAGTTCAAACCCATTGCCCCTTGTCCTGTCATTACAAGACCTTGTCAGTAGTCCCTCCCCAGCCTTCCTGTAGCCCCCTTCAGATCCTGGAAAGCTACTCTAAGGTCTCCTGGAAACCTTCTCTTCTCCAGGTTGCAGAGCCCCAACTCTCTCAGCCTGTCCTCATAGCAGAGCTGCTGCAGCCCTTTGAACATCTTCATGGCCTCCTCTGGACCCACTCTCAACACTTCCATGTCCTTCCTGTGCTGGGGCCTCCAGAACTGTACGCAGTACTGCAGGTGGGGTCTGAGGAGAGCAGAGCAAAGGGGCAGAATCCCCTCCCTTGCCCTGCTGCCCACACTGCTCTTGATGCAACCCAGGACTTGGTAAAGTTCTGATCTACAGAAGCTGGCACAATCCGAATTACTTCTGTGGGGCGCAACATAATGGAAGTTATTAAGAAAAATTTCATGAAGATGTGGGAGTCACACAGTCTTTTTTAAAAATTTTTTTAAATATACTGTTTATCTAGACTTTTGTCACTATCATTTGTTCAACAAATACTCTTGTGCTGCTTCATGACTAATTGGAATATTTTACTGAGAGCAGTTAAACCCTTAGCTGTGAGAAGAAAGAAAAAGAAACCCAATAGTAACCTACATCACTCATTCTTCTGTTGAGAAATGCAACTAGTTAAAATACAGCTAAGATACTTCTGACACACTGCTGAGTTAGTTCTCAGTTGTTCTGCTCATTTGCTTTGGTGGTCTGTGGTTATTTCTGCCTTAACTCTAATCCCACCTAACCCTTTATTTCCTCAGACCTCCTTGTCATCTTTTTAGACATCACACCTCAGATCTCTCCAGATTTATCACATGAACTATACAGGGATTGAACTGATTAGTTCTGAAGGGAGGGAAAGATGGGGAAGGGGGGAGGAGGTTTAAGTCGGGATCCTCCTGACAGTCGTGATTTCTGGGAGGGATTTTGTGTTTCTGTATTACTTTTAACTTGTATATTTCTGTATACTGTATATATCTCTGCTTGTAAATTGTGGTACACTGTAAATAGAACTTCTTTCCTTAGCTTCCAGCTGGCTGAGTCTAGTCTGGGTGATTTTATTGTGTGGGGGGGACAGGTAACTCCCAAACCATCATGACTCTTTATTAGCATTGGGTTTTCAGTTATTCTCCCTCTGTGTACTGTTGCTGTTTCTCTTGGTTACATTTTTCTTAAGCTTGAACACACTATCTTGATAAAAGATGTCCTTAGTGTGTTTAGTCCCCACCAGTATCTGGCAAAGTAGNATTTTGTGTTTCTGTATTACTTTTAACTTGTATGTTTCTGTATACTGTATATGTCTCTGCTTGTAAATTGTGGTACACTGTAAATAGAACTTCTTTCCTTAGCTTCCAGCTGGCTGAGTCTAGTCTGGGTGATTTTATTGTGTGGGGGGGACAGGTAACTCCCAAACCATCATGACTCTTTATTAGCATTGGGTTTTCAGTTATTCTCCCTCTGTGTACTGTTGCTGTTTCTCTTGGTTACATTTTTCTTAAGCTTGAACACACTATCTTGATAAAAGATGTCCTTAGTGTGTTTAGTCCCCACCAGTATCTGGCAAAGTAGGTTCTTAGGAATCCACAGTATGAATGCAGGAGGAAACAACGAGGTAGTCATTCCTCTATGGTTTCAATATATTTACAGCCCTTAGGAAGCTGTCAAGAAGGACCTGATTGCTTCATACTTGGCCTCTGAAAAGATTTAAGTGCTGGAAGAAGCTGTTTTCAAAGCTCACACTCTCACTCATCTTATTAGGATTTTCTGTGTCCCTGCTTGTGATTTATTTTGGATGGACTACTGTCTGACCTGTTGCTGCCTGTGTACTCTTCCCATCTATGCCATGTTCCCTGAATCCAGATCTTTGGCTCTTCCTTAGCTTATTTGGGCACAAGCCGCAGCATAGCTGCGCACTCGAAGTACCACTCGTGCTTTACTGGATGCTTTTGCTTATGCTTACTGAACACACATTATTTGGGATACTTAAGAAATGAATTAACAAAAAGAAAACTTTTATAGCACACAGAGAGGAGAACTGAGTGAAAGGGCACAGTGCAGCTCGCAGCTCTGTCACTTGCTGAAGGTATTTTTGGAATGGGACATGTACGTGCAAAATCCTGACTCTCCTCTAATAGTCAGATAATAAGCAGGCTCTTAAGTGGTAGCTTTTTCATGTGGTGTAATAAGTTAATCTTGTTAACCTGAGTTTGAGCTAGCTTTGTAATTACTGAATTTGCTAATTTCCTTTCTCCTGGTCTGTGCATGGTCTGCCATCACTTGCCCTGTGCTTCAGCTAAAGCTAGGAGGTACTGAACAGCTGTAACCCCTTTCTGCCCGCTTCAGAGATCCAGAAGTCTTTAGAGGCCTGTTTGTATTGTTCAGGACTGTAGTCCTGAAATGGGCTGTGCCCTGTCACCTTGATGTGACGTGCAAGATAAGCACTGATTTCTTTGCATTATAGAAGTGTCCATTTTTTAAGACTGAATTCCTGATAGTGCCTCATGACTGTTCCGGGGTCCTGTGCTCAGAACAGCCATTGTGCTTCTTCAGTTGAAGGAACTCAGCCTAACTCATGGCAGAGGGAGATTTGATGCCTTCCCTTCTAGTCAGGCTGCAACTGCTTTCAAACCACCCCCCCACCCCCCCTTTTTTTTTTTTTTTTTCCTTTTTATTTTGTAAAATTTAAGTGAAAAGCAGCAATGAAATTTTATTGAAAGCATTAGCTTGCTTTGTATGAGTGTAGTGGAAAGTAACTACCACGAAGATCAGCCTGGGCAGCCAGGCCATGATTCACAATTGCAGTGCATGGCTTTTCATCTTCATTTTAAAAAGCTAGATTGATCCATTAAAATGTATGTTTTACTTTTATCAAGAGTGCTAGTCACAAAGAGCCACTGAAGGTCAGTAGTAAAAGGCTTGGAAGTATGGGAGCTGACACCTAGAGAACATGAAGATTATAGCTTCCTGCAGTAAAACTGTGCACATTTGAAATGAGTGTAAATAAAAACTTATTCTTGGTGGACCTCTTTCAAGCTAGGATGTGCAATTCTTCCCTGGGGAGCTCATTATCCCTTGAGTGTGCTCAACTTTACATGGACTTCTTTTTGAAGTAGGGGAGGTACAACTTGGACTGTTGGCAGCTGCCTAGCAGTGCTCAGCCAGCGTGTGAAGGGTTGTAGGTATGGTGTGCCGTACACAATTTTGGCAGTGTCTTTTCCCACTCCTGCTAATCTGATAGGAACCTGTGACTGTGACAGTCTTTGGAAGACTATGAAGAGTGAGCTCCCAGCTGAGAGATGTAATAACTGTTGTCAGGAGCACCCCAGCAGAGGGAAGATAGATGGATTTTGTTTGCTTGTGTCTTTATTTCTGTGGGGAGGGACAAGCACAGTGAAAGCCTTTTTTTTTGTTTTTGTTTGGTTTGGTTTGGTTTTTTTAATCATATAATTTTCTCCTTAAATTTTTCCTCAGCATTTAAAAGCAGCAAACAGAAATGAGTAAAAGCTGACTGGATACCCTCAGGGGTGTTGTGGTAATGCCCCTCTTAGGGCTATGGCAGCTCTAAGAAGAGCTTTGCTTGAGAAGATAATTGGTATTTTCAGTTGCGGTTACATCTAGGGCAGTGAGGACCTGTAGTGTCTGTTCAGTCCCTGCACTGTCCCACATGGCCTCCTCCTTGGAGGAGAGGCTTTTGTGTGATAAACAGCAATAATATCGATCTGCAGATAATCTACCCCCACCTCCCACCCCCCCCAAAGAAGAAGAAAAAAGCAGCAGCAGCAGCAGTGCATCACCAGCGTTTCTTTTAAGAGACAAAACAATGATCTTGAATAAAGGCAGCAGAGGAGAGGCTACCTTCACTTGTTTTTTTTTATTGCCCTCAACATTTCCAAAGAGCTAGAGAATTACTAGATGATTGGTTTGAGAACCTGGAGAATTGTGCTGAAATCCTGATTAACACACATGTTTTTTCAGGCCTCTCTTGTGCTTTTGGTGTGAAAGGAATTGGCATTTGCAAGAGAAAGAATCATTGTTTAAACAGCAATGCAGAATATCTTATTTATCTTCTTGTTTTCACTGCCTTCATGATTAAGGTGAATGCTCGAAGCTTGCAGCCTTCATTTTGCAGTACACTCTGAGCTTTATATGAAAAATGTGCAGCTGAGGCATACTTTTCCTTTACAGATGGTGGTGGTGGTGAAAGAAGAGTTCTTAATTCTGTAATTCTGTGATTGTTTTTAGGTAAAAGGAAATTAATTTTCCAGCAAGAAAACAAAACCTACCAGGAACCCATTGGAAAGTGCATAGGATGACACTGTCACTGTTTTGATTTGGCATTATATACCCTAACATCTGCAACTAAGGGGACAATGGAGCAAATCTTAGGCAATGACATTGAACTGCAGCCAATTTCTGTTTGCATTTACTGCCCCTAGCTGAATAGCAAAAAAAATAATTGCAGCCAATTCCTGAATTAATGTTCCTGTGCCTCTGTGGATTAGAAAATATGTGGGAAAATAAAATACAGTAAACTGCTCATCTACTGGAGTTAATTCTAATAAATCCAGAAGCTAAGAAGCAAAGTCAAGTTAGGGCAGAAATTTTTAATAAATATTTCTGTTCAGTAAATCAGATGATGTATTCGTGTTAGATGTTAGTGATTAACTACATACCATCAGACTGACAAGTAGGCATGGTATTAGACAGAAGGTATTAAAATCCATCATTTTTATATCAGTGGGGACAGATAACTTGTATCCAAGAGTCCTTGCAGAGCTGAGGAGATGATTTCAACTAAGGATGAGTGCTGCTAAGTTGTTTTGAAGGAGATGCATACCCAGCTGAGAGGCAAGATGTAAAACTACTCAGTCTTTTATTCTGAGGCTCTTGTCTCTCCAGCTATGTCACGTCCAGTGTTTTAGCTTCAGAAGTCCAGACCAGAAATCATAGAATCACAGAATGGTAAGGTTGGAAGGGACCTCAAGGATCATCTAGTTCCAAACCCCTGCCATAGGCAGGGACACCTCCCACTAGTACAGCTCACTCAAGGCCTCCTCCAGCCTGGCCTTGAACACCTCCAGGGAGGGAGCAACCACAACCTCCCAGGGCAACCTGTGTGTGGCCGTTTGAGTTAGATTCCTACCTCAGACAAAACAAACAAAACAAAAAAACAAAAAAACAGAGAAACCTTGGAGGTTGAAGCTGCAAGGCGAATATTCTGGGGATAGGCTATATAATGGCAACAATAGATAAGTTAATATAATTTCATTGGAGCATCAAGAGCTTTATGTTGGGAAGCACAGCTTGTACTTTCCCCTTGCTGCTTCGGCTGCTTCGCCTGCGCCTGCTGCTATCTTCCCCTGCTGCT
>VWZE01024081.1:112450-129417 GCA_013396675.1 Eubucco bourcierii | reverse complement strand
TTTTTTTATTATTACCAGTTTTAAAACAACTGTATTATCAAAGGATTATAGAATGGTAAGGTTGGAAGGGACCTCAAGGATCATCTAGTTCCAGCCCCCTACCATAGGCAGGGACACTTTCCACTGGAACAGGTCACTCAAGGCCTCCTCCAACCTGGCCTTAAACACCTCCAGGGAGGGAGCAGCCACAACCTCCCTGGGCAACCTGTGCTAGTGTCTCACCACCCTCACTGTAAAGAACTTCTTCCTAACATCCAGTTTCAATCTCCCCTCTGCCAATTTAAACTCATTGCCCCTTGTAATTATGATTCCTGAATTTTTATTTTCTGGGTTTCCGTTTTGCGAATCATTGCTATAATCTGAGATTTTAAACCAGAAGAGAACCCTGCAGCTTGCTTTTTTCTTCCTTGCTGACAGAAAACCAGAATTTTAATATGCTTCACATGTGAAAATATATGTTGGAAATCACTTTATGCATTATCACTAAAAATAATTGTCTTATGAACTGTGCATTATGTGCAGGACCGAGCAGTAGCACAGGAGTCCTTCATTTGCAGTTGCAATGCGTGCTGCTGTAATTGCACCAGAATAAAATCCAAAGCTTTAAATATCTGTCTCTTGCTGTCCCTTAAATCTTTGTGAATAAATGTGACGTTCTTACCCTGACAACGAAGGTACAGACTTGGTTAGTTAAATATTTTAAAGCGTGTGGGTAGATCAATATTTCACAGCCCCTTGCAGCGTATGTGTCGCCAGTGCTTAGTCTCTTTGAAAGGCAGCAATCAGAGTGATAGGGACTTCAAAGGTGTGCTCAGAGAAATCATCTTCTAATCAGGTGTGCTGGCTGACAGTGGTTGTGTTCTAGGTCAAAGCATTAGTTGATGCTCAGTGGGCACGCTGCAGCTGTTGAAACAATATGGATTTGGTTGATGGAGACATGCCAAGTAAGACTTGTATCTCCTTATTATGCTTCAGGAACTGTAGCTTTCAACGAACCTCCTGCCCTGCAGTGGCTCAGATCATTGCATTGCTATGTCATGCTGAATAATTCGCAGCATTTAGTACTTAAATTGGCTCATTGCAGACAATCCAATTAGAATAAAGTCTATTATCATTTTGGAACCTTGGGATGAAATAGTGTTTAAGCGCTGAACATACTGCATGGCCGCCTGCGCTTCCTGTCGCTTCCGCCTAGTCTTGCAGGTCTGGTGTGCTGTGCTGCAGTGGTGCCTGATGCTCAGCCCCTGGTTGCAAGCTGTGCTTTCGTATAAAGATGTATGGGAAACCCACAGTCTCAAGAGAGGCCTGAAATGCTGCATCTTTTTGTCTGTTCACGTGTAAAACTTGCTAAGCATTTTTGTCAGGGCAGACAAATTGAAATAGCTGGCACTGCTGTGGTTTGAGGGCTGCGACTGGTGAAATTTGGTGTGGCTTCACTGACTTGCACTCAGCTGAGCTGTTTCCCTTCCCAAACTCGGGAGTCACACGTTCTGCTGTGAATTTTACTTGTGACCTTTTGCTCAGCTTTTGGAAGTCAGCGGGGGCCAGGATTGGAAGAGAGGCAGTACAGAATTCACACACCACCTGAATGATTTAACCATCTAAATCCCATGGACTTGTTGGAAACAGTACTTGAGCTACCAGAGGTGTACTCGAAATCCCAACTGTCTGTGTAGTGTTAGATGTGTGCTCTGGACCTTTAGCTTCTCTCTGCATTAGGATATATTCTTTTGGTTGCATTTATTGGTGACAAATTGGGTATAAGTGGTTTTTACTCCTCCTCCCCCCTATCTTGTACCCAGCAGAGTGCATTCCTCCTGTGCCAATTTTTTAGCTACGCAATGAACTGATTTGGGAAGTATGCCAGGTAAAAAATAGCTCTTTTCTTCATCAGACTTCAGCAGATGACATACCTAATGCATTCAGGCACTTCTATCCAGGAGGAAAAGTGTAATAAGGTAGGTGAGAAAAATATATATGAACAAGTTCCTGTATTGAAGTGTTGTATAGAAGCTAAAAAACATTGATGAGAGAATAATACATGAATATTACATTATAATATTAATATTGATTCCTAATGCTTAGATAAGTCTCTTGGAATGCAGGATGCTTCAATAAGAGAAGATAAGGGCCAAATCCATTAGCTCTGGTGAGATTTAGATCTGCTTACCTTTGGGTTTTTTTGAAGTCAGGCACTTGCATCCTGAGCAGCCGCTGCACTGTGTTAAGTACTGCTGTGCAGAGCAGGCAAAGCAGGGACACGAGGAGCTCGTAACAGAGAGGGGAGTTCAGCAGTGAGAGCATTTTTCAAGTGGGGAGATCAGATGTGTGTTCTACGTGTCATTCATCTTGTGGCAAGGTTTTTCCCTTAGATCTGCCTGTGTATCTAAGCATACATGCCTATCATAACGTTTTCTCAGTCCTGAAAAATGTAGGCTGGGAAAGGTTTTTTGCGGTGCTTTGTACTGAAGTATTTGCCTTTATTTCTCAGTGACATTAAAGAAATTGTCCACAAGAATAACAGTAAGCACATTAATCTTCCTATCCAAGAAGGTATTTCATGCACACTGTTTGGCATGCAGTAGCTGCATATTACCAAAACCACTTGGATAATAAAATTCTTTATCAATTAAAAAAAGCGCCAAGTGTTAAGTATTTATTGCACGACACTTTTACACTCTGGCATATTGAAAAGTAGTATTTTTAATATACTAATTAAAAAGATGCCAAGTCTACATGTTAGAGTACCTCTGAATCTTGTAATTTAAACAACTTGAGGTTTATGGAGAGCTGTTTAATGTGGGCAAACAAATTCCTGCCATGGAGGTCAGACTGGTTTTCTTACCCATTCTCCTGGTGTATGTGGTGCTTGAGATGAAGTGCTGTAACTTTTAAACCTTAAACACCTGAGTGTAGCTGAAACGTGCCTCCTATCCTCTGTTGGTCTGTCAGTTGCAAAGGAATGTTCCTTTACATGCAAAAAGCTTTTTTTGTTCATCGGGAAGATTTTTAAAATATAATTATCTTCGAGTCACAGGTTTCTGGTGCACTGAGTCCGTTTAGACTTGTGCCATAGTTTGTCTTCTGCCTCAGCCACATGCTCCTGCCTCTCACTCAGTTCGTGTAGCTACACTCATATGACTCCCTTGTTGTCTCCTTAGGAATAATTCACCTTAGGAAAATATGAAAGGAATAGTTTCAGGTCACTGTGGGATCAGCCCAGTGGCTAGAGCAGTGGAGGGGGTTGTAGGTACATAGGAGAGGAAGGTCCAGTCATTAAAGCGGCAACCTCTGCTTAGGATGTCTCAGACATATGGTTGAGTATCATCTTCAAGCACCACCGTCCATGATGTCTCAGTATTTTGTTTGGTCTGATATTAACTGGGCTAGGAACTCTTTGACATTGAAGAAAATAGAGTTTTTACATTTACTTTGTATTTGGGTCAGAATAATGCTTTGAGAGCAGTTGGTAGAAGGAAGGAGTAGCATTTCTGTAGCATGGCCTTTTTTTTGCTAGTGACTGCAGTACAGCCCTAAGAAAAGAAAGGTGATAAAAGGATTGTCCAATTGAATGAACACTGGTTTGAAAATGAACATAGCACCTGCCTCTTACATCCCTACTCATCAGTGTGCTGGCCAAGCCTGTCTGATGCTGTAATGGTTACATCGTGTGTCCTCTTGGGGATACATCAGTGTCCTGCTGAGGTGGTGTTTTGTGGTTGCTTTTCATACATCTGTAGGTGAGAACTGGGAAAAGCTCGACATGTCTTCTAGGTATACATAGCTGTAAAATGCAGGAAAGAAGTGAAATTTATGTTGATTAAAAAACCTCTTTGTTTATTCAACGGTGATTAGCTTCAGAGTGGTGGTTGGGGTTTGTTTTTAATTTGTACATTCAGAGTCTCTCATAGAATAGCCAATTAAGGGAAACATACATAACTAACATTTGCTTTTAACTGTCCTAAAAATAGACCTTTAGATTGGAAGGGTTATCTCAACTTTAACTACACAGTAGCAGAAGCTATAATAATGTGGTAATAGCTGGAGTTGACGCAGCAGGTAATGAATCTTCAGTTGGATATGAACTTTATTATCCAATGTATGGTTTCAGCTTGAGTCTGTCTCTTGTTGTCACAAGAGTAGCATTTGCATAATTAAATAAATGATCCTAAAACTGTCTGCTCCTGTGTGTCTGTGAAATACAACACTGCTTTCTGTCAGTGCTCAAGCTCATACTCATGGATTATTGGAAAATGCATCACAGAAAATTAACATCAAGCCTTTGGTCTTTATGAAATATACAGTAAGCAAAGGACTTACTGAGCCAACAGCCTGAGTTTTGTTTCTCAGCTCACTTAATTGATCTTATCAGCAATTTTTCATTAAAGAGAGGAATTGAAAAAGGGTACTTTGAGGGCTTTTTCATACTGGCTACAAGAGGGGGGAAAAAAAAACCAACCCCATGGAGCCATAAGGAAGGCTGAAGGCATTAGGTATTCCTGAGAGGTGGGGGGAGATAAGCTCATGTTCCTGGGTTTTGTTTGCTTTCAGTATTTCGTGAGACAGATTACGCTAAGACTCATTGCGGTGTATTAACATCAAAAGGCATTTCAAGGGTGTAGCTTCCACTCTCTTCCTGTGTGTTTTGTATTATTATTGTTTATATTTATTCTGTGCCTGTTGTTGCTAAGGGCTACATTTTCTGTTTTCAACTGAAAAAAACTCGGTGCAAGCCATGCGCTGGTGTGTTCCCATTGCCGCGTCCTGCGGAATATTGGCCTGCCATAATTGTGCTGCAGAAGGGGCAGGTGCCTTGTCCAGTCCTTTGTTTTGACCAAAACAGTGTTAGAAACAAACCAGCATGATAGCATCATTTATTTTTTTCCAATTCCTTTTTTGTTGTAGGGGTGACTTTGTGTAGTTCAAACAAGGTGCAATCCCACAGCCTTCACCTTGGGCACATGCTTCTCATTTGGGAGGTCCTTTGGTCTTTCTCCTGCAACTGGTGGCTAGAGGTGTGCTCAGTGGCTTTAGTTGCTAATGAAGCTGGCAAAGCACAGGGCAGGGTGACTAAAAGCACATGTATTACTAAAAAGAGAGGGTACATAGAATCATAGAGTGGTAAGGTTGGAAGGGACCTCAAGGATCATCTAGTTGCAACCCCCTGCCATAGGCAGGGACACCTCCCATAGTACAGGTCACTCAAGGCCTCATCCAACCTGGCCTTGAACATCTCCAGGGAGGGAGCATCCACAACCTCCCTGGGCAACCTGTTCCAGTGTCTCACCACCCTCACTGCAAACAACTTCCTCCTGACATCCAGTTTAAATCTCCCCTCTGCCAGTTCAAACCCATTGCCCCTTGTCCTGGCATTACAAGACCTTATAAATAGTCCCTCCCCAGCCTTCCTGTAGCCCCCTTCATATCCTGGAAGGCTACTCTAAGGTCTCCTTGAACATCTTCAGAATATAATGGGAGAACCTCAAGATACTCATAAGGCTGGGAAGGAAACCAGAATTACCAACCTCACTTTGAGGTACAAAACGAATGAATTAATTCATGCTGCGTTTTACAAATGAGTCTTCCTAATGACTATGCATAGCCATTCAGGACACTGAATGCAGGAAAACGAATAGCCAGTGGAGAAATGTCAGTGACATTGGTGTTGTCCTTCTGTCCTCATCCAGCATCCACTAAGCCCATGGGAGAAGTTCAGCAGGACACGTTTCAGGGGCTTGTGTCACTTGTGAGTTGTTACACAGGCACTGGCAGTTCTCAAGGAGGGAAAAAAAAAAAAAAAAGAGAATGAAATACTGCTAAAATGCCATATATGTTCCCAAGCTTTTGTATTTCCTTAAAGGTGTCAACTGTACCATGATATTTTCCAGGCATAATAGAATGTCATAGTTCTACCAAAAAATCTGTGATTGATTGCCACTATAATGAAAGGCAGTGTACATTGATGTACACATTTTAAACTGGTTTTGCCTTTATGCTTTTCTTGTTGAACCTGACATTTCTGATTACTGTATCTNGGTTAAATATATCCCATAACAAACATTGTGATTATTACTGTAAGTCTAATTAGACATCCTTTAATGTTACTCTACTCCAAAAAAAAAAAAAAAAAAAAAAAAAAAAAAAAAAAAAAATCTCAAACCACCAATCCTGTTGGAACCTGCAATTTTTTGAAAGGTTTCTCTCCATTGTTGGCCATGATGTTCTGGTAAAAAGAAAAATATATATATAAAATATTGCTATATTCTTGTGAAAGGAGGACAGATGATTTATAGCAGGAGTCCAATCCTATTTTTTTTTTTTTTTTAAATGCATTGGCTGAATTCAGCTTGTTCATCCTAAATTTATTTCCCAAGACATAGAGCTAACATTTAGTTGAAAAGTGAGTAGCTTATTCTGTTTCCATATGTTTTTTAATTGTCCAGTTCCTCTGAGAAAAGACCATTAACCGAACCAAATTACAGTTTGGATGTGGGGTTTTCAGCATGGATCTCTGCCCAAAAGGTGATAAATTAGATGCTAAACTGTCTTTGATAGTGACCTGAGAGAGATTAACATGAAACTGTTTTGAAAACAGAAGGAAAGATTTGTTGGTTGTACAGTGACTATCAGGTTTGGGCATCATAAATTCCTTCAGTAGTTGCCTTATTTGAAGTGAATGACGATAAATAGGAAAATTTCAAGCAAAGTTAACCCTTTGGCATCCTTATAAATCTTGGAATTAAACTTGAGCAGCAGTGAAGTTGAAATTGTGAGGAAATCAGAAAAAAAACATTAGTGGACTACTGTTTGCTCTTTAGATATTTGGTTCCTTTGATTGGTGCAGGGGCACGTAGAGGGCTGCTGGAAATCTATAAAGAGTACAATGTCTGTAATCCTTGGGGGGGCTTCAAGTTACAAATAAAGCAATAACAAAATACAACTGCATGATTAAATCTCAAACCCTCTGTGGCTTTCATTCCTGTGTTTTGATTTTATGCAACAACACAAGTAATAGAAAGGTATGTTTTTCCTCCACTACTTTTAACAGCCCTCCAGTTAAATGAGAGGCATTTAGAGCGTTTTGTGCAGCTGTGTTTGATACATTAAATGCACAGCCATGCTGGCTGTATTGACCTGAAAAAGGAGAAGATATGCATTCCTGTAATTTTAGCTGCTTCGTGGTCGTTAGGAAAATGTCATCATTTTAATGCTTACATCTGCTATTTGATGATGACCTTTGGTGAATGCTCCCAGTACCTCTAAGCCCATTAATGCGAACTGCTGTGTAATGTAGTGCTTCACTTGCAGCGTGGCTCAGGCATAGCCCATCTTCTTCACGTTGGAGAGTCTACATGTGGGCAGTGTAGAACTCAAATTTCTACTTCCCTTAGCCATGTAGTAAGGGATGCTTGTTTAAGAGGATCTGTAGCTGGATCTTGCTTCCAGGATGACTGGGAAAGAAAATAAATTCTGAAGGACACTCGTTCTCCTCGGTTACACATTTTCCCCTTTAGAGAAAATGTCTCCTCCTTCAAGGCATTTGAAGAGAGCCTGGGCACAATGTTGGAGTGGATAATCTTTGCAGCTGCCTTTTTCAGCAAACCTCTGGGGAGAAAGGAGTGAAACAAGCGTCTGGGAAGCCAAGACAACAGGATATTTCTTCAGACAAGTTGAGAAATAATCAGGGGCTATGGGAGGCTTCTCAGGATGAGAATGCAAAGGAGCAGATGGATTCTGGAGATTACCCAGGGGGATTTAGTGACCGCGTCAACATGTAGAGTAGGGGGAGGATATTCAGGGTTAAGAAGTGCTCTGATTGCTTTTATTTTAAGGCAGACTTAAAACCATTTTAAATTTTAGGGGTGGTGCTGTGTGATATTTCACAGTATCACCAAAGTTGGAAGAGACCTCAAAGCTCACCAAGTCCAACCCGTTACCACAGACCTCAAGACTAGACCATGACACCAAGTGCCACGTCCAAACCCTCCTTGAACACCTCCAGGGACGCTGACTCCACCACGTCCATGGGATATTTGGGTGCTGCCAATAGTCTACAAGGTTTTCACTAGGTTGGTCTCAAATGTGAAAGCAACCAAGAGTGGAGCTGCCAGGAAGGAAACAGTACCTTAAAGTTTAAAAGAAAAGCGTTGGACTTGCAGTTGCCATTAGGGCAGCTTGGAACTTGTGTGTGTTGAATTCAGCAAGAATTTACTTCCATTGGGAAATGGTTGGGATTCAACATTTGCAACTTTCTCCCAAGTCCCATTTTTGTAGGCTCATGTTGTTTAAATCCCTGTCTTTGTATTTCAGTGTCATGGTCAGGTGTGAGAGCAGGAGGTCTGGGGCAGGGCCACTTTCAGCAGACAGGTTAATTCAAGCCCAATGCCAAGTTTCCCGCTAAAAGGAAGGAAAGAGATCACAGTTTTCTGATACTTGAACAAGGCAAAACTGTAATATCACAGTATCACCAGGGTTGGAAGAGACCTCAAAGGTCATCAAGTCCAACCTGTCACCACAGACCTCAAGACCAAGTGCCACGTCCAAACCCGCCTTGAACACCTCCAGGGACGCTGACTCCACCACCTCCCTGGGCAGCCCATTCCAGCAGTCAATGACTCTCTCAGTGAAGAACTTTCTCCTCACCTCCAACCTAAACTTCCCCTGGCACAGCTTGAGACTGTCCCCTTGTTCTGAATATTTTTCCTGCTTGAGGCACTTCTTTGACATAGGTTTGTTCTCTTTCCTTAAATTGTTAAACTTAAATGTGCAGCAACAGAATGATAGAAAACACAAACTAGCGAGGTTAGTTTTGGTCTCCCAAGATGATTTGAAAATGTTAAATTTTAAGATAGAATCTGGGTTTTTAAATAAGTATAAACTGTAATATAGAGTCTCACCTCTCAAACATTGAACAGCACTATTTTGAGCTGTCAACTCACCCCATAAAGGACGTGGGGAGACACATTTATCCCCTANTTTTTCCTGCTTGAGGCACTTCTTTGACATAGGTTTGTTCTCTTTCCTTAAATTGTTAAACTTAAATGTGCAGCAACAGAATGATAGAAAACACAAACTAGCGAGGTTAGTTTTGGTCTCCCAAGATGATTTGAAAATGTTAAATTTTAAGATAGAATCTGGGTTTTTAAATAAGTATAAGCTGTAATATAGAGTTTCACCTCTCAAACATTGAACAGAACTATTTTGAGCTGTCAACTCACCCCATGAAGGACATGGGGAGACACATTTATCCCCTGCTCCCTTTCTCATGACCCTGTTCAATACAATTGTAATATTCTTACTTTTTTTTTTTCCCCCTGTCTATTTTTAGACATGGTTATTCTTTTGTTTCTTGTTGCTTGGCAAAGCCACTTGAATGAAGAAAATCTCTACAGAAAAATGATTATAACTACACAGAAGCGAGTGCCTAGGGGTGATGCTAAGAAATGACTTGAAATGCTTGCAAAATAGTTTGAATTGATTTGGCTGGATTGGTAAGTTACTCTAAAGGCATAATGAAGAGCAAATGTAAATAAAAGAGGAAACACTATTCTCAAAAGGCAGGTAGCACTGATGTCCATCCTGCTCAAAATGGACTGTAAAAGGCTTGTAGCTCTTTGTGTAAATCATGCTCCCTTCAGCTTTGTGAAAGCTTACGGTGGAGCTTTTGAATCTTAAACAGGCAAAGCAGTCATATCAGATGTAGACTTTTTTTCCTTTCTCCTCCACAGGGCACAGAACAGTAACCAGATGCAGTAGCAGAGGCTGAGCAGACAGCTGTAATCCCCACTGCCTCTGTCACTGCTGCTGATCCGTTTTATTATGTAGCTCATTCCTGTACTTTTCACAGTTATAATGACCCATCTTCTATGTTGCTGAATGTCATTTTTAATCTGTAAGTGCCTCCTTTTGGGTTTGCTGCCTGTATTTCCACTTCCAGGTTTGATGAGAATGTCACATAATAGATACAACTCATAAACCGTGAATTACAGCCCCTCTCAAGACTACAGCTGGATTTAGTGCTGAATGTGTTTATCAGGTCGACATCTGTAGTGGTATTGGCCAACATTTTCTGCAACCATAGTGCAGCAACAATGAAATGTTTCATTTTGAGAATGAAACCCCATCTTGGGCCTTGTAGATCTTCCTCCATTTGTAGCTGGATTTTGAAAGAAATTCAACAAATAGCATTTCCTATAGAATAATTGATATAATTTCTGTATAATAATTGCTGTAGTAATAATTCAGTATAATAATGGCTGGCAACTACCAGTAGAATTTACTTTTGTGGAACTAGTAGCTTTGAATGAGTGATTGTTCCTCCTCCAAACTTCTTTGAGTGTTTATTAGCAATTCCTCAACCCATGGCAATTACCAGTTAAATGCTGTTCTCTTTGTTTTTTTTTTTTTCATCTTTACAAACCACTGATGCTGCTGTAAAGCTTTAAGGCAGTCTTGTAAAGGAAAAAAAGGAATCCTTGATCTTAATTTTGAGGAAGAACAGATTCTTTCCAGCCAGTAATTAATGATAGTGGGTCCAGAGAAGGACCGTGAAGATCATCCGAGGGCTGGAGCAGATTTACTCTAAGGACAGGCTATGAAATTTGGGGCTCTGCAGCCTGGAGAAGAGAAGGCTTCCAGGAGACGTTAGAGTAGCCTTCCAGTATGTGAAGGGGACCTACAGCAATGCTGGGGAGGGACTATTGACAAAGTCTTGCAATGGCAGGACAAGGGGCAATAGGTTTGAACTGGCAGAGGGGAGATTTAGACTGGATGTTAGGAGGAAGTGTTCTGCAGTGAGGGTGGTGAGACACTGGCACAGGTTGCCCAGGGAGGTTGTGGCTGCTCCCTCCCTAGAGGTGTTCAAGGCCAAATTGGATGAGGCCTTGAGTGAGATGTGCTAGTGGGAGGTGTCCCTGCCTATGGCAGGGGATTGGAACTAGATGATCCTTGAGGTCCCTTCCAACCTTACCATTCTATGATTCTGTAACATGCAGGACACTAGCACTGTATCCCATCGTTGGTTTTCTGTTCAAATCAAGACTAGATTTTGCACACAAAGGCTATTACAGTGTTCTGTGTCCTTCTCTAGACAGTTAAGGTTATAGGGACTGCTTATTTATGTCCTTGTAGTTTCTCATGTTGTAGTTTTGACTGGGTTTTTGTAGTGGATTGGGAAAGAGCTCAAAGTTTCAGTGGAACTGTCACTAGAATAATTTTGCTGATGAGATGTCCACCACTCTGCACAAATTATGGGAAATTTGGTTCAGGCTGCAATGTTTAGCATAAAGGAAAACCTTCTCCCTTCAGTTTTGCAACTTCTCTCTTTGATTTTCTTCTGCTTTTGTAACTGACATATAATTGTGACCTGAAGTGCTGATACATCTTGATTTGGAATGTTAAAATCATTCTAGTACTGATAATACAATCTACTGATTCTACTTTTGTAGAGAGCAAGAAACTTTATTCCATCCCAGATACCCCTTATCTACTCCCAATCAAAATATCTACCAAACTCATTTCAAGTAGTAAACCTTTAGCACTAAACTGTGATGGCTGGGCCCTGGGCAGCCTGATCTAGTTGGAGGTGTCCCTTCTTACTGCAGGGGAGTTGGACAAAACAACCTTCCAAAGGGATGCAACCTGTGAGGAGTGCAGAAGGCAGCTGTTTGCAGCTGTGCAGAGCCTGTCTTGGCAGTGGTGTGAGACTGGCCTGGCTTCCCTTCACCCCTGGGGACAATTCTTGGTATTGATACTGGTCTGTGCTGGTCTTTGTAGTTTGGGACTGGCTGTTGAGAGCCAAGAGCTGTCAGGAATGGGGAGACCAACAAGAAGCCTGTGTGTTAAATGTCAGGAGGAGGAGCAATTCACTCAAGTAGCCTTAGCTTGGAATTACCTTCCTCCAGTAGCTTGTCAGTTGGTGTCTGCTGGCATTCGGGAGACCGTGGCAGGCTCATCTATCACCTGTGCTTTTGCTCACTGGGCTGATTGCAGAGATTGTGATAAACTTAATCTAGGGTGGGAAGTCTATTTTCCCTGACATTAGTCAATAAGCCATATATATTCTTGTACACAAGCCTACAGACCACATGGGATGATGCATCAACAAACCCCTAAATAGATGGCTTGCTTTAACTTAATGAGCACTTTGTGTATACACAGGGAATGTAGCCACAGAGCTCTCCTGATACAGTCAGCTTCTGCCTTTTTTTTTTTTTCTTTTCTGTAAAGATCATGTCAGTTGATGCATTTCTCACATCTGCTCTGAGATGGTACAGTCAGAAACGTGTAGCTCAAAAATACGTTGACTCGAAGCACAGGTCTCTCCTGCTCTACTGCTTCCCCTTGTGATTCCTGCAGATGTGTGGACTGGCTTGCTGACCACTCCCTGTGTGGATGTCAGCTTCATTGGATAGACCTTTAGGAGCAGCCCAGGAGCCAGGGTGCTGTCAGTCAGGGTACAGGAGGATTCTCATCTGCGGCCACATCTGCTAACACCATAGAATGGTAAGGTTGGAAGGGATCTCAAGGATCATCTAGTTCCAACCCCCTGCCACAGGCAGGGACACCTCCCGCTAGCACAGCTCACTCAAGGCCTCATCCAACCTGGCCTTGAACACCTCCAGGCAGGGAGCAGCCACAACCTCCCTGGGCAACCTGTGTCTCACCACCCTCACTGCAAACAACTTCCTCCTAACATCCAGTTTCAGTCTCTCCTCTGCCACTTCAAACCCATTGCCCCTTGTCCTGTCATTACAAGACCTTGTCAATAATCCCTCCTCAGCCTTCCTGTAAGGCCCCCTTCAGATACTGGAAGGCTACTCTAAGGTCTCCTGAAGCCTTCTCTTCTCCAGGCTGCAGATCCCCAACTCTCTCAGCCTGTCCTCACAGCAGAGCAGCTGCAACCCTCTGAGTATCATTGTAGCACCAGCACTGCCCCTCCTGGGATTCAGCCATCCAGCAGGTCTGGAGAAAGACTGCAGAGGTTTTCCATATCTCATCCAGATGAAGAAACCTTGGCAGGGTTGTATTCCTGTCTGTGCAGAAACAGTGGTGACTGCAGAAGAGATGGTGCCTGTATTCTATAGAAAGAGACAGAATAGGTTGTCTGCAGACCGTGGGGGCAGAGAGTGGCAGGGAGAAGGGATGAGTTACCACAATATTGAGTGTATTGAGGAATTGCTTTAATATGTGAGCTGTCTACTGTGTTGCATGACTTTACTTGGGAAGCCTCTCCTTTTGCTAGCTGCTTTGTAAGTGCATAAAACAGGAATGTTTGCAAACCAAGTGCTTGCAGTTTGTGCAGATCCATATCACACATTAAGCATTCGCCAGGACCACTGACACATGGCTCTCCAAGCAGCCAGCTGGCCACTGCCATATATAAAAGTTTTGGCAAAGTCATAGAAACAGATTTCTGTTGGGAGAGAAAGATGTGCTGGCTTAAATGTGCCTGATGAACAAGGTGGAGTCACAGAAACAAAACACAGCATTTCTGTCCTTATCTCTCCCACCTGCATCTTGAACACTTTTTACAAGGTGATATATTTGTTTTAATAACTCATAGAATCATAGAATGACAAGGTTGGAAGGGACCTCAAGGATCATCTAGTTCCAACCCCCTGCCATAGGCAGGGACACCTCCCATTAGTACAGGTTACTCAAGGCCTCAAGTCTTCCAAACATGTACAAGTTTGGGGTCTATCTGCTTTACAGCACTAAGGATATGAGGGGTTTTTTTAAGCTCTGAGCCTTAATGATGATGTTCTGCATCTGTACCTTTTTGCCCTCGTAAGACTTTGAAGGCAAGTCAGAAACGGTCTTCAGTGAGGAAGAAAAAAACTCTCTCAAAGTGACTACTGGTGTGATTTTTTTTTGTGGCTGTTATGTTGTGAGTCTTTTTAGCTCTGAAACATGAAGTTCTATCCTGATACATGGGACTGTGTGTTTGAATACTGCTGTGAACCTACCCCTGGTGGAGGTAGCTGTTCATATGTTCATACCAGTATGCGCTGCTATTGCTGGCATGAACAGTCATTACTTGGAAAATTGTAAACCATAGATATCACTTGTGTCTGGATGAGGATTTCTCTCCCCTTTCCTATCAACATGTGCAAACACAAACTGCATTGTTGTCAGTTATCCTCTTTTCTTTGGACCATGGTGAGAGAATTCATCTCAGAAGCTTTCAGGGAGAATCCCTCCTGGCGTTTTTGTTGTGAAAAAAAGGGCCTTATCTCCCATCTTCAAAGCCAAAGTTGACAGTGTTGTGCCACCTGTGTGAGGCTGAGAAATGTAAGCACTAGTGTGAGGGAGATGATCATTAATGGAGAATGAGGAGGAGGAGGAGAAGGTTGGAAAGCTCAGATGATAATGCAATGCCCAAAGGAATGACAAACACTGAGTGTCATCTCCTTGATTGCTTGTCTGGGATAGTTATGTTTGGGGGTAAAGCAGGGAGGCAAAAGCAGGACAAGGTGTGTTGTGTTTCACTTTGTGTAACTGGAAGAGCAAAGCATGCTTCATTCCTCCCAAACATCAGCATCTTCCCTCATTCTCCTCCCTCCTACTTTTCAACCAGCTGTGCAGTCTGCAGTCACTGGTCCTGTTTCTCTTAGAGAGGACAGCAATATCATCACTGCCTCAAGAGCAACACTGCTCTTACAGCCTCTCACTGAGTGGAAAATTGTAACAAGGAGTCTTCAGCCAGTCTGGAGACCTTGGATGACTGCTGATGGAAAGTTTAATTGTGCTCTGCTGAGCTATGATGGCAAACTGCCATGTGAAGTACCGGGGCTTAAAATGTCCAGGAAATTTATTCAGTTTCAATTAATCTGTGAAAATACCTTAGGAGCTTATCTGAGAATCAGAATCTGATGCTGCAAAAGGATTTCACATGATGAGACTTTTGCTGCAATAGAATATGAAAAATCTTTCCTGTTAGTGGTGACCATAGATGGCTCTGTGAAATGGGAAGGGCGGGAGGACTGTACAGGGGTCCAGTCATTGCAGGAGCAAATGTCTGAGGACCAGGAGGAGGAAGAAATGGGGCCATCTTTTTTTAACAGGACCAAGATGTCAGATGAGATCTACTGGGTCATTTAACTGCCCTCTGGATATGTTTGTGAGAATTCAGAATCCTGATTTGGGTGTAATAGAGTTTAGGATTAAGGATAGGAAGCTTTACTGGGTGGGGGGATCAGCTTCTCCTCTTTTGCCCAGTAGCATATTAATATTTCCCTCTAGTTAATATTTAAATAGCTTAGGCATTTTTTTCTAAGGAAATAAGATTAAACTATTGGAAGTGTTGCTGAGAGACAGAAAGAGTGAGAGAGAGTAACTTATTTTAGGTTGTTGGGTTTTTTTTTATGGGAAACCATGGTGTAAGTTTCACCAGAAAGCCAGCACACAGAGAACTTTGCAGCTAGTGGCAATTTTGCAGCACTAAGGAATGTCCATGTGTTGTAGCTGTTTGTTGCTTGCCACCCTCATCTGCTATTGAGTTACCATACAAGAGAACTACACACTTCTGGTGCTGGAGCTTGTGTATTGGAATGAGGGCAAATGGCTCAGGTTAGAAAAAAGCTGCATAGAATCAAACAGGTTGAAAGAGACCTCCAAGATCTTCCAGTCCAACCTGTCACCCAGCCCTAGCCAATCAACTAGACCATGGCACTAAGTACCCCATCCAGGCTTTTCTTGCTTTTCTTGAACACCTCCATGGACTCAACTCCACCACCCCCCTGGGCAGCCCATTCCAATGCCAGTCACTCTCTCTGTCAAGAACTTCCTCCTAACATCCAGCCTGAACATGCCCTGGCACAACTTGAGATTGTGTCCCCTTGTTCTGTTGCTGGTTTTCTGGGAGAAGAGCCCAACCCCACCTGGCTACAACTTCCTTTCAGGTAGTTGTAGACAGCGATGAGGTCTGCCCTGAACCTTCTCTTCTGCAGGCTGCACACCCCCAGCTCCTTCAACCTCCCCTCACAGGGCTTGTGCAGGTCAATGAGAAGGAAGAGTGCAGCCAGCGAGGACAGGCCCGTGTCTGCTGTGCTCTGACAGTGAAGCAAATGTGTGATCTCTTGCTCCACTTTGCTTCCATAACCCCCTGACTTAAATGGGTGTCTTCCCAGTGATTTTTTTCCCTCCCCTTCTTTTAAGCATTAAAACTGTTTAAAATGAATCCATTGTAATCCATGCAGCAAAACCTCATAATGCCTGTTTGGTTGTGTTTTGAATCAAGATCCCTAATCTTTTATCTGACTCTGCCTTTAGACTAAATTTTTACAGCTGGCATTATCTTCTTTGGGTAGCTGTGTCAGTAGTTCATTCCTTGAGACTGTGGCCAAACAGAAAATTAAGGAAGAGGAGACAGGAAATGTACTGGATTGATCCTAAAAAGAAGAATGCTGAGGGTTGTTTTAAAAAGAAATCAGTATCTTTTCAGCCATACAAGATACCTGTTGTGATTGGACTGAATAAGCCGAAATAGGCTTATATATGTCCTGTCTTGCCCGGACCTGTTTTTTGCTCTGCTCCCCCTTCTGCTATGGGGAGAAGCAGCTGCAGGAAAGGAAAACCAAAGCCCTGGCTTCACCTAATGTAGTCAAGCTTGGCAAAGTGCCATCCTGATTGGCTGTTCTGTGTCCAAAGGCACGTTAGTCTTGGGCTGGATTGATAAGAAGGGATGAGCAGGTAACACAAGGTGCTCTCTGCTGTTGTATTGATGCCTGCTGCTGCCATTGGTGCTGCTACCTCATTGCACCCTGCCTGCCCCTCTGCAAGTCTTCTGCTGAATCGGGAGACAAGAGTAGCCAGGTCAGACACTGTGCCAGACTCCAGCTGCCTGAGAAAAGAACCTGGGAAAACTCCAAAGCCTCTAACGGCTTTGAGACCACTGGCAGCAACCCCTCCACATGCTTTGAGTACTGTCTGATGCTATTTTCATAGAATCACAGAATGGTAAGGTT
>VWZE01024081.1:86043-100374 GCA_013396675.1 Eubucco bourcierii | reverse complement strand
AGTTGTTCTTTTTTTTTGGCATATCTTCTTTTAATAATTCATCCACTGTATTCTGAAGTCAGTAGCTAACAAACTAGTAGGGGGCCCTGTACTGCATGGTTCAATGAGGAGCTGCTCAGAATTGAAATGGCCCAAAGGGCTAAGGCAGCACTGCCACATCTGGTACTTTTATTGTTAGTCTTACAGTATTTGGGTTGGTTTTTTTTTAGAGCCACAGCTGCTGGACTTTTCCAATGGGAGGAAAATTAATCTGCTTCCATGTGAAAGTGCAGCAGTGGTTATGAGAGAGGAACTTGAGAGTCTGTCTCTAGTATTTCTTTCTGGAGTGTGTGTGGGTGGGGGGGGTGGAGTCGTGAAGTCATATGAAAAAGCTTCCAGAACACCAGTCATATATTTGTAATGAGATTGCATGGAGGCTGAAATGCATGATGGGACTTGGGGTACCCTAAAGCAAGAGGCAGATTGTCCAAAGAGGCCCCTTCTTCCTGATGTAGTGCTGGAGAGAGCACCTGTGTGGCCCTGCAGGACTGTGGACTGTGGGGAAAAGCCTCTGCAGAGATGGTTTCAACATAGATGTGCTTTTCTAATTTGAGGAGCAAGCACATCTCCTAAAACAAGTGGAGAAAAGATAAAGCTAATGTGATATTAAACCATGTTGACACAGTTGTAGTCAGTGCCAAATAAAGGTACTGTGTGCAGTTCTGGAGCCCCCAACACAAGAAGGACATGGAACTGTTGGAGTGAGTCCAAAGGAGGCCACAAAGATGCTGANGAGTGACCTGTACTAGTGGGAGGTGTCCCTGCCTATGGCAGGCAGTTGGAACTAGATAATCTTTGAGATCACTTCCAACCTAAACCATTCTATAATTCATAGAATCATAGAATGGTAAGGTTGGATTCTGTATGAAATTGCAGTAACTCCTATGGTCACTTGGTTTTCCTTTTTAAAATGCTTTACAGTTTAGAACTGAATCTGTAGAAGCATAATTAAATAAAATCTGACCATGGCATATTTGCTTTAGGGACGTTGTTTAGCAAAGCACTTTAAGTAAATGCGTAATATGAAACCCATGAATAATATTATACCTGTGCAGTGAGCAGTCGATGTGAGTGAGTGCTTAGTGTCCAAGATACAAGGAGGCCTTGAACTGGAACTATTCACACAGTCAAAGTTAAACATTTGCCAAGAAGCCATTGGATTATTCAGCTATTTAAAGTAAAGCATATGCTTAAATACTTTGCTGAATCAGAGCCTATAAAAAGAAATGTTCACCAAAACATGTGAATGCTGAAAATGGAAACTAATCGCTAGCTGACTGATGTTGTGTCGCAAACACAATGAGCTAGAGCGGAGTGCAAGACTGTTGCTGGCTGAGGTAGTGCTGTGCATCTCACAGCAAGGCTCTAGACTCTCAGCTTTGCTCCTCAGTGCTTGTGCTGGCTACCTTGGGTGAGTAAAACTGGAGTCTCTTCAGTGACGAATCCACCGCTTAGTTTGCAAGTGATCATAGCAGGAGCATTCTGCTGCATGATGTGCATACTATAAAATGCAAGACTTCTCTGAACCTCTTAATCAAGGCATAAACTGGAGCTGTGAGGTAAGCTCTAGAGGCTCAGTGTGGCTAAAGAAGATCAATAAGATGTGTTTCAGTAACTACTAAATTAATAAACTTCTATTACTGATTTACTAGCTTCTCAGTGTTAGTGAAGTTATAAGTGGTTACATCCAGAATTTACTTCAGCATAATCACTGCCTGCTTTTTGGCTGCTGTGCAGACCTTAGGAGACCAGAAGGTGTATTTTGTGGGTAAAAGTCAGCCAGCATTAATCACTGATAGCTAACAAGACATAAAAAAACCATTGGTGCAACTACTGTCACAAAATCTTACAAATAGTAAGAGCTTCTGTCCCTCAGGAAACAATCTGCTCCACCCCAGCGTGTGCACCAGGTTGTGTTTCTGGGAACAGGGGTCTTGTACAGGACCCATCACAACCAAATGAGGTAGCAATGCTCTATGTGCTTCTAAACTATTCATTTAAAAAAAGGCCTGGGAAAGATCCAAATAAATCCCAGTTTACCAACCCCCCCACCCCCTACTTATTTTTTTGATAGATAGTAAGAAGCCTTTAGGTGTCAGCTGAATTAAAGGCATCCTGAAGTAAGCACAGTCTGTGGATTGTCACCTTTTTGCTTATGAAGACAATGGAGGCGACTCTGAGCTTATAGTTGGAGGGTGGTTGGCATTTGGACACGTGTGTGGGTAGTGTGTATTAGCCCAGCTCTTGGTATTGATGGTTTAGGTTTCTTTTGTTACTGGTTTGGCATTTGTCAATAAACTCAGATAGATTGGAGCGCTACCAGGCTCAGTTCCTCATAAGTGATGAGACCAATCAAATGAGGGGAGAAGGGGAAAAAAATGGTAGTTTTAAGGCTTTTGTTTGTTTGGTTTTGTGTTTTCAAACTTTCCTCTGAAGTCACAGAGCCTAGAAACCTTCTGCCTTATAAAGATAGATAATTCATTCTCATGAGACCAAAACCACAGCCTCTCAAGTCCATCAACTGCAGCTTTAATAAAGGCGTTAAATTACTTAGGACATGCTCTGTGACCGGGAAGGTTCTGTTTAATTATTTATTCATAGAATCACAGAATGGTAAGGTTGGAAGGGACCTCAAGGATCATCTAGTTCCAACCCCCTGCCATAGGCAGGGACACCTCCCACTAGCACAGGTCACTGAAGACCTCCTCCAACCTGGCCTTGAACACCTCTAGGGAGGGAGCAGCCACAACCTCCCTGGGCAACCTGTTCCAGTGCCTCATCACCCTCACCGATATTTGGTCCACGTTCCCAAACACTGATTCTGTGGCTTCATTGTAGTACTCAGAATATGTTAACTCATTTCTGTAGGTTTGTACTAGCAAGAAATTCCAGTTGTCACTTGAAATCTGTTTTATGTTTTACTCCGAGCGAAACAAAACCAAAGTCAGTCTGCTCCTCACAAAGCTCTTTGCTAAAGTGTGAGATAATAGCTAACAAAGAAATGCAGACGGGGTACTGGTGTGATGGGACTGCATTGCTTAGCATAGTAGGAAGTGATCTCACCTCCAGGGTGACCGTAACTGGCATCCACATTTATGTAGATGAAACTACTAAGGGAGAAAAAGAACTTAAAGATGTAAGTGGTACTTAATCTAGATCTGTTTATCTGTTTTCCCCCTCCATTGTCCTGAGGCTGTGGAACGCCCCTTGGCAAGTTCCATCACAGTCAAAAGAAGAAATCTAGGCTTTTGCAGGATGTCTGTAATTTGGGAGGGACAGGATTCAATTACTCATCTTTGATCCAAGAAACATCCTTTAAGGTCATGGAGGGATCTTTTTAGGTCTACTGAGTGTTTTCACTGAACTTCCAACCTGGCTGATTTCCTCACTGGATGATGATTCTGGGCAGTGTATTACCTTCCCCCAGGAGGAAAGTTGTCCAGCCCCAGCTGCATTTACTAATTAAGACTGCAAATGTATAGATAAGTCCCTTGAGAAGTATGCATCTATATAAAGGGAAGATTCTGTCTCCTGAAGAGCTCTTGTAATTTACCACTAGAAAGCAAATGACTGGGCTGGAAACCTGATGTGAAGTGAGTTGCAGATCAAAACTCGGATAGCAGTTAAACATGAAATAGACTTTAAAAAACAATACAAAGGGGAAAAAAACCTTCTCAAGTCTTGATTTATTCAGCACCAAATACCATTCTGAATGAGGTGAAGACTGTTTTTAAGGCTCTGTAGAGAGGTAACTATGAAGTGTAATGAGTCATGCTCATCGTATCAGTATGCGTTACCCAACTGTTTCTTCTGGCATGAAAATCTGTTACTTTTTGCTGATATTGTAAATGTGAAAAAAACAAACAAAACCTGAAGTTCCTCTCCCTGGAACACAGCAAGTTCAGCTGCCTTTTGGGAGATATAATGAGGTTTTCTTTCATGTATGGTGAACTGTTTATGGATCTGAGTAGCTATCAAGGTTGCCAGTGGTTGTTGCATAAGGGAGGTAGGTTTTGATGAAAATTAGAAATAACAAAAACTGGTTTCTGCTTTGTGCATGAATATGCCTGTCAAGCAAATGGAAATAGTGTTTAAGGAACATCTGGTTTGTTAATGAAAATGTTTTCAGTCCTGCAGTAGAGAACCTAAGTTATGCAGCCAAGGTGAAGACTGCACTGTTGGAGGTGGAGTGTGTGGTTCTGCATAACAGGTGAACTGAAAATGATAGATATGACAGGAGCTATATTTAAATGAGCCAAGTTGAAATCAGTGCATGAACAGAGGAAAATTATATACACAAACCATGGTGAATTCTGTCCTCCACAGCTCTGTTTCTTTTGTCACAATCAAAAATTGCTGCCATGGAACACGAGGAGCTAACTCGTGTGACCAAATAAGTTGAAGCAACAGTCTGAGTTTGGCAAAGGTACAGGCCTTGTGGTAGATGAAGGGGAAAGGAGCAAAAGTCTTTGGACAAAACTGAGCAAAAGAAATGTTTCATTTTTCAGGACATGAAAAAGGTTTTTCTTTGTGGAGAAGGAAACCTCAAGATCACAGTTTCAGTGTTTTGGGGCAAGTCAATCATAGAACTTCTGAGCGAGGATTCATCACAAAAGGCCAGAGTTAGGATTTGTGATACTGTGACTGAGTCTTTGTCTTAGCCAAGTCTCTTTTTACCTTTTTTTTTTTCTTTTTTTTTTTTTTCCCTGAGTGTTCTTATGTGCTTTTTGGAATTTCAGCTGCTTTTGGTTTAAAGAAAGGACCAGAGCAGTGTACAGCACATGATGTATGACACACGAGGAGCTAACTCCTGTGACCAAATGAGTTGAAAGAACAGTCTGAGTTTGGCAAAGGTACAGGCCTTGTGGTAGACGAAGGGGAAAGGAGCAAATGTCTTCTGGACAAAACTGAGCAAAAGAAATGTTTCATTTTCCAGGACATGAAAAAGGTTTTTCTTTGTGGAGAAGGAAACCTCAAGATCACCATTTCCAGTGTTTTGGGGCAAGTCAGTCATAGAACTTCTGAGCAAGGATTCATCACACAATACCAGAGTTAGGACTTGTGATGCTGTGAGTGAGTCTTTGTCTCAGCCAAGTCTCTTTTTGCTTTTTTTTTTTTTTTTTTTTTACCTGAGTATTCTTATGTGCTTTTTGGAATTTCAGCTACTTTTGGTTTAAAGGGAGGACCAGGGCAGTGTAGTGCAAGTGATGTATGACACTAACCAGACTACACCAGTGGTCTCTGGTACTGAGAAAATGTTAAGGCAATTAAAGTCATAGTTTAGAGCATGTTCAGTTCAGGGGAGCAGTCCACAAAGGCTCTGGTGTCTTTGTATTGCCTGGGGAAAGTCCTGGTGTTATCAAAGACTATGAGAAGGCAAAGACTGCCTTTCATGTTTCATCTCACCAGTCTGCACTTGGGTCAGCCCAGCATCCCTGAGCTGCTTCTGTGGTGAGTAAGTCACCATTTGTCTGCACCATTACCTTTCATCCTACAGACAGGTAATTGCAGGAACAACTTTACTCTAGTTGTACCTTTTGGCTGAGATGACTTGAGTATTTTGAGTCACCTTCCCAGGTGGAGTCTCTGAGGTAGAGTGTGTAATAAATTGCATTGTTTTATTTAGGAAGTTTTCACTGTCATTGAACTGTAGGCTTAAAAGCTCTCTAAACTTTAAAATATCAAATTACCTTTTCTTTTTTTTTCTTATACAAGTTGAAATGCACTTCTGTACTTCCAGACACAAGTAATCTCAGTAATGCTTCACTAAAGCAAATCTCTTCTTTGCTTTGGGTTTTTTCCCCCCTTTCTTTCCTTCCATGTACTGTATGAATCTTGTGTCTGTCCTTTGTTACATCAGACCTTCCCAAAGACCACTCCAGTTGATCTCCACACTCATTGTTTCAGTGAATGTCTTTACTGCTTGCCAGTTCTCCCCTAAACTTCCTCTCTATTAAGTAAAAATGATGCCTTTTTGTTCTTGCCACTTGAGAAGCTCCTGTTGGTACGGGCAGTATGGTGTGTCAGAAAGAGCCCCATTTCTCCTAAGCGATGCTTTGTTGTGAAGTTCGTTTGACTGAAAATATTTTGCATGCTTAACTACCTGCTGGTGGTTTTTTTTGTTTTTTTTTGTTTTTTTTTGCCTGTGCCAAGGTAATGTGTCAAGAGCTAGCAGAGCATAGTAAGTTAATTACTTGTGTGCATACTGCGAAGGAAAAGCAAACAGCAAGGCACCAGTGATACGAAGAATGAGACTTCATTTCAGTCGCCAGAGATTGTGTTGTTAATGAATCTGCTCAATCAGCAGGGAATTGGTAATGTAGATAAGACCAGGTATGGCTGTGTACTGATAGGAAGATTAGTCCCTCAACCAAAACATTGGTTTTAGTGAGGGTTTGCTAATATTAAATAGCTGCTTTTTTTTTTTTTTTTTCCCAAAGCACTGGTGAGATAGAATAACAACCTGAGTAATTATGGCTGTCTTGAAGAGACATGATGATGATGGTCTTCTAATGTGCTCTGCAGACACCATAGAAATCCAATATCTCACAGATTTCACAGTTAAGTGATACACTCCAGATTCCATTTTATGGTATATGTCGCTGTGGGCTGCCCAAATGCTGCTGTGACTAAACAGCATAGGGAAGTGTGTTGAAAGCTGGCTGCTGCCTTCCTCACATGTGCTGAGAGGGATGGGAAACGCTGTGGAAAAGCACCTGCCATGCTCTTGAGCATCCTCTCCGGTGGTACATGAAGACGTTCCCATCAGAGGGAGTGGGCAGCTGTGTGAGCTGCAGGCAGTGAGATGAAGTGACAGGTGATGCTCCTACCCTGATGCTCTGAGAAAAATCATGCCTGTGACAAGTTGTGACCTGAAACCTGCAAACTGCACTCTGGGGTGCCCATCCCTAAACTAAATGTTTGTGTAGTGCTGGAGAAAAGAACCTTTATCCCAGCCAATTTTTTTTCCCTTTCTGTTTCACTCAGTGTTTGAATGTGTACCACTGGTACTGAGGGAGTGACTCTCCTGCACCACTCGCCCTGACTCCATCCATCACAGCAGTCGCTTTGCTGCCAGCTCTCTGCAGCAGCTGGGGTTTGCCCACAGCAGCTGCTCAGCCATTTGTGTGCAGGTTACCTGCCGCAGGGCAGCGCCAGCAGCGGGAAGAGGCTTAGTTCGTACTGGCTGAGCAAGACTGTGAGGCTAGGGGACAACAGGGTGGGAGGGGGCTGCTGCCAGGGCTCTTCTCCAACACGAGCATACTTCTACCTAAAACTCATCCAAGCAGGAGGGATGCAGTGCGGTAGGATCCACATGAGGAACATTAGGTTCTCTTGCGAACATTGGTTTGTTAGGAGTTGTTGGGGTTTGGATTGAGGATTTCACTGTGTTGTTTTTTTAAAACTCTGGGCTTTGCTAATTGGAAAACTAAAGCTGATGTAGAGTATCACAGTATCACCAAAGTTGGAAGAGACCTTAAAGATCATCAAGTCCAACCCGTTACCACAGACCTCAAGACCAGACCATGGCACCAAGTGCCACATCCAAACCCGCCTTGAACACCTCCAGGGATGGTGACTCCACCACCTCCCTGGGCAGCCCATTCCAGCAGGCAATGACTCTCTCAGTCAAGAGCTTTCTCCTCACCTCCAACCTAAACTTCCCTTGGCACAGCTTGAGACTGTGTCCTCTTGTTCTGGTGCTGGTTGCCTGAGAGAAGAAAGCAACCTCCCCCTGGCCACAACCACCCTTCAGGTAGTTGTAGTCAGCAATAGGGTCCCCCCTGAGCCTCCTCTTCTCCAGGCTAACCAATCCCAGCTCCCTCAGCCTCTCTCCATAGGGCTGTGCTCCAGGCCTCTCCCCAGCCTCATTGCCATTCTCTGGACACACTCAAGCACCTCAATGTCCTTCTTCAATTGAGGGGCCCAGAACTGGACACAGGACTCAAGGTGTGGCCTAAGCAGTGCAGAGTCCAGGGGGAGAATGAGCTCCCTGCTCCTGCTGGCCACACTCTTGCTGATGCAGGCCAGGATGCCATTGGCCTTCTTGGCCTCCTGGGCACACTGCTGGCTCATGTTCAGGCGAGTGTCAATCAGCACCCCCAGATCCCTTTCTGTTTGGCTGCTCTCCAGCCACTCCCACCCCAGCCTGTAGCTCTGCATGGGGTTGTTGTGGCCGAAGTGCAGCACCTGGCACTTGGATTTGTTGAGCTCCATCCTCTTGGAAGCTTTTTTTTATAACATGCAGCAAATGGCAGATGTGGAACAAAAAATGATCGCAAGTATTCTCTGTCAACTACAGAAGCAGTTCTGTCTGCTAGAGTACCTCAGGCTGGATGCTCTGCCTGCTTATTGTCTTCCTATTTATTGCTACTGCTGATACTCTTAAATTAATGGCAGAAACATAGACCGAATGTTAATGGAAGTTGAGGCCAGGGTTCACGATGTGTCATTAAGTAAAAGCTGGCAATCTCCCAGAAGCTCTCCCGGGAGCTGTTTCGCTGGAGCTGCATACCAGCAAAAGGGACAGCTGGATTCATAAGACTGCTGGAACAAGAATGCTATTAAGAACGTAGTTAGGCAAAAGTTGATTTTCACCTAAAAAGGAAGTATAACAGCAAAGCCTTTTCAAGGTTTAATGAGTGATTTGGGGGACTGCAGTGCTGTGATAAACAATAAGGTCCTAGTATGGTGGCTGTCTTCTGGTCAGGTTTAGGATGAACAGAGGGGTACTGGAAAGCTGAAGGTGACATGTGTTTCAAGCAACAGATTACTTTATCTTCCTGATTTAATTTGTAAGCCACCCTCTGCTTAGGATGCTACTGGTTTCTGTAAAGTTTCCACCGGAGCCAAAACAACAGTGAAAACCATTTTGGTAGCAAGTTTCTTTTGAAATCTTGAGTACTTGGACTCCACTGGTGCCTTTGGAGAGACTTTATTGGTATCAGCCCTCCCTCTCTTTTATTCCCTTTCTGTATTGCTCTGTACTCTCTCTGGGTGTTTTATTAACTTGCATCCTGCAAAAATTCAATAAAAATATACCATTTTTTCCCTTTCTTTCCTCCTCTTTTTTTTTTTTTTTTTTTTCCCTTCATGCTGGCTCTCAGAGACACAACTCTGGGGAAGGCTTCTTTGGTTAGTTATGAGGAACAGATGGGAATCAAGAAAAGGTACTTTCTGTTCCCATACCCACCTAAATTGGAGATAATTAAGTTACAGTGAGGCATCATTTACTCTAGCAGTTTCTTTGGTGAGATCAAGGCTATTAAGGGTACATGTGAGAAGCAGTAGGATTCAGGTCCATGGTGCTCTAAGAAATAATTGGAGTTGTGTTTTTCCTAAACACATTTGCCAGCAGCCTGGCACCAAGGTCCAGAGTGGGACAGTTGAGTCTTGAACAGTTACTGTGCTTTTTATCTCTGCAGGTCTCCTCAACTTTAGAGCAATCCTTGCAGATGTTCTGATGAGACAAGTGAACTTCTCCCTTTATAAAAGAAGAGAGTGAAATGGAGCGTGCAGCTCCTGGTGGTAGGAAGGAGACAGAGAAGCAAGATGGGAATTTGAGGTTTCCTGACTTAAATGTCACAGCTTATTATTGTCACTGTCGTTCAGCGTTCCTCTCCAAGCCACTGGGCAGGTTCAGCAGCACAGGAACTTTGATGCTTCAGCAGAGTCTCAGTTGAGCCCTCAGACAAGCCAAGATCTCTGGTTTAAAGAAAAAACACCCTCGTAAAAGCGTTCCTTAGCCCACTGTGCCTGCTCTTGCAAGTTCTTCTCTTGCCTCACTTCTGCAGCCTATGGCTTCCCTAGCACAGTTTCGGTTCAACAACTGCTGCCTAGTTTTGGCTCAAGGTGTTGTCCTGTGGAGGTTCTCACCCAGTCTGGTGGTTAGGACACAGGCACAGAGAACAACAATCCCTCCCCAGCCTTCCTGTAGGCCCCCTTCAGATACTGGAAGGCTACTCTAAGGTCTCCTGGAAACCTTCTCTTCTCCAGGCTGCAGAACCCCAACTCTCTCAGCCTGTCCTCATAGCAGAGCTGCTGCAGCCCTCTGAGCATCCTCGTGACCTCCTCTGGACCCGCTCCAACGCTTCCATGTCCTTCCTGTGCTGAGGGCTCCAGAACAGCACACAGTCCACCATCTGCATCTGGCAACTCTTGGGTGGGAAAGTTTTCTACCCGGTTTCTTCTTATTAATTCCTCTATTTTATTTTCTCAGAGTTTTATTCCCACTGCACTTTCTCCTTCCCAGATAGAACCATGGTTTATATCAGTGTTACATGTTCTCATACTCCTTCTTCATCTTCAATTTCATGAAATAACAGGTTCATTACTTCTTTTATCTCTGTTATTTAGAAGGATTGTCATTCCCTTTCTCATCCATCCCATGGGCATGAAGGTTTAGAGGAGACCTTCTAATAACCTTTCAGTATCTGAAGGGGGCCTACAGGAAGACTGGGGAGGGACTATTGACAAGGTCTTGCAATGACAGGACAAGGGGCAATGGGTTTGAACTGGCAGAGGGGAGATTTAGACTGGATGTTAGGAGGAAGTTGTTTGCAGTGAGGGTGGTGAGACACTGGCACAGGTTGCCCAGGGAGGTTGTGGCTGCTCCCTCCCTGGAGGTGTTCAAGGCCAGTTTGGAGGAGGCCTTGAGTGAGTTGTCCTAGTGGGAGGTGTCCCTGCCTATGGCAGGGGGTTGGAACTAGCTGATCCTTGAGGTCCCTTCCAACCTTACCATTCTATGATTCTATACTGATCACCTTTCTGTTGTACGAGTGGTTTGTGCAACTCAGGGAGATGGCTTTGGAAAAGTGATTGTGAAGCAAGGTTTTTACAGATAGGGAAGGTTAACCTGGGAGGACCCATGGGAAGGTTGATTGCCTTTCTGTTGTGCTCATGCTTTGTACAGCACAAGGTTTGTATAGAACTATGGTTTATATCAGTGTTACGTGTTCCCGTGCTCCTCCTTCATCTCTTTGCTTTCATGAAACAACAGATTCGCTACTTCTTTTATCTCTGCTGATTGGAAGGGTTGGCATTCCCTTTCTCCTCCATCTCATGGGAAGGCTGATCACCTTTCTCTTGTGCTAGTGGTTTGTACAGCTCAGGGAGATGGCTTTGGAAAATCGAGTGCGAAGCAAGTTTGTTACAAATAGGGCAGGTTCGCCTGGGAGGACCCGTGGGAAGGTTGATTGCCTGTCTGTTGTGCTCATGCTTTGTACAGCACAGGGAGATGGCTTTGGAGAAGAGAGCATAAAGCAAGGTTGTTACAGCTGGAGAGGGTTAGCCCAGAAGGACTTCATGTTTTCAAAACTGAGGTGCTTCGTGTTGGGTTGCTTGCAGCTTTACCTAGTGTTGCCTTTTCAAGCAGGAGCTCTTTGCTGTTCTTGTATGTGGAAGAGTGAACCCTTTCTTCCTTCTGCAGTATGTAAACACTACAGCAATATTATTTCTGCTGTCAAGATCCAGCATTATACAGCTATTACCTTGTAAAAGAAAAATGGGGGGAGGAAGGTGTAGAGGTATAGTAAGAGAGAGAGACCCTTTCACAGAGAAAACTGTCCTGGGCATGCCCTGTCCAAGGCACCCATGCCCTGTCCAAGGCACCCATTACTGAAATGTATGTCTTCCTCCCAGCAACACAAAGTGCTGTCACTGAGCTACTGCATTGACTCATAATACATCTTCATTCAGTAATTTCCATTAGGATTTATTCTTTCTTAAATTATATTTAGGAGGTTGGAAAAAAAAAATCTATTTTTATGTCTGTCCCTAGCCTTCATGGAGCTTTACTCAACTAGTATAGGAATAAAAGAAAGTTAATTTACGATAGCTTCATATAAATTAATCTCCTGTTTTCTCCTTATATTGTAAGTTATCACCTCGTTTATTATATGCTACTCAGGGGTGAGCAGTTTTAAAAAGGCCTCAGACAGTTATAAAATGAATGGTGTGAGGTGTCAGATACATTTATTAAAAATGCAGGAAATAGAAAAAAAGAAATGCAGGATGGAGATCTGTATTGTCTCCATCACTTGCCACCGTCACACACTTCCTATATCACAATTTGTCCTCCCCTTCAGTGAGTTCTGCATTATCACAGTGTCACCAAGGTTGGAAGACACCTCAAAGCTCCTCAAGTCCAACCTGTTACCACAGCACTGAATACTAGACCATGGCACCAAGTGCCACGTCCAAACCCGCCTTGAACACCTCCAGGGATGCTGACTCCACCACCTCCCTGGGCAGCCCATTCCAGCAGTCAATGACTCTCTCAGGCAAGAACTTTCTCCTCACCTCCAGCCTAAACTTCCCCTGGTGCAGCTTGAGACTGTGTCCTCTTGTTCCGGTGCTGGTTGCCTGAGAGAAGAAAGTAACCTCCTCCTGGCTACAACCACCCTTCAGGTAGTTGTAGACAGCAAGAAGGTCTCCATAAGGTCTCAATAATAATTCCATTGATATTGTTGTGCAAGGGGCTCAACATAAATATTTTTGAAAAGTTAAAGTTGCAAAACTCAATAGCTCATTAGCTGAGTCTGTTGAGAGTTTATTGTGTGAGACACCCCTTAAAAACCCCCGAACTATTTTACCAACACAGCTAAACATCGTAACCCTTTCACTCTTCTGTGGTGGTAAATTATTCATCTTACAAATGCTGAAATTTGTAATGTTTGTGGAAAATGCTTGGTTTAGTAATTGCACTTACTCCACTTCATTGGGAGCTTCCTGCAGCATTTGTCTTAAGGTCTTGATGCTTCTTGATGTTGGCTATTAATCATAACTTTGTGCTGCTGGCAGGTTGATACGTGCAGTGGGAGCTTCATACCAGATTCATGGCAGCTTCACACTATTTTAAGGAACAAAATTAGAATGGAGAAACTATGGGATATATAGCATCATAGCATGGTTTAGGTTGGAAGGGACCTTAAATATCATCTAGTTCCAAACCCCCACCACAGGCAGGGACATCTTCCACTAGTACAGGTCACTAATGGCCTCATCCAGCCTGGCTCTGAGGACCTCCACAGAGGGAGCAACCACAACCTCCCTGGGCACCCTGTACCAGTGTCTCACCACCCTCACTGTAAAGAATTTCCTCCTAACATCCAGTTTAAATATCTCCTCCTCCAGTTTAAACCCATTACCCCTCGTCCTGTCTTTACAAGACCTTGTAAATGGTCCCTCCCCAACCTTCTTGTAGGCTCCCTTCAGATACTGGAAGCCATATATTTATAATATATATATTTCTCTATAATCATTATTTATATATTTTATATATGTAATATACATATTTGTATAAAATCTATTTAATACATTCTTATATATATAATTTAATATATATTTTATATACTTAGTCTTTAATATAATATATAGGTATTCTTATTTATCTTATATATGTAATATAGAGAACATATATAAAATCTAATTTAATACATTCTTATATATCTAATGTATATTTTTATACTTAGTCTTTAATATAATATGTAATTATATTATATTATTATTACTTTTTGTATATATTATGTTTTGTATATATTATATTTTTTTATATTTTGTATAATATGTAATTATATTAAATATATTATATTTTTTGTATATGTAATATAGAGAACTTATTTATGCAAAATCCATTTAATACATTCTTAAATATCTAATCTATTTTAGATACTTAGTCTTTAATATAATATATATAAGTATTATATATTTTATAGATGTAATATAGAGAACATATTTATGTAAAATCTATTTAATACATTCTTATATATCTAATCTATATTTTATATACTTAATCTTTAATATAATATATAAAAAAGTATTATATACTTTATATGTGTAATATAGAGGACATATTTATAGAAAGTATATTTAATACATTCTTATATAATATATTTAATCTAATCTATATTTTATATACTTAATAGTTTTTAATGTAATATATAAAATATATATAAGTGTATAAATATAACAATATAGATTTTATATATATGTTTTTAAAATCCCAATGTGTTTGTAGCAATGTAATACAGATGTTCACACACATACCAAGCAATGCAAAGGTGATGTAAACATATATTACATTTTTACCAAAGATAACTGAAGGTTAAAAGGCTTCCAACCATAACTGTAGCATTTATAATTGAGATTGAACAAGGCTAAGCGCAAGATTCTACACTTTGGCCACAACAACCCCAAACAGTGCTACAGGAGAGCAGCCAGGCAGAAAGGGACCTGGGGGTGCTGGGAGATAGTAGCTGAACGTGAGCCAGCAGTGTGCCCAGGTGAGCAGGA
>VWZE01024081.1:40196-75835 GCA_013396675.1 Eubucco bourcierii | reverse complement strand
CCCCCCCCCCCCCCCCCAAAAAAAAAAAAAAAATCCAATTGACAGTAAAATACTTAAAAAAGAAAAATGTGAGTGCACAGCTCCTTTTGAATGCACAGCTGAAACCACTGTGATAGCCTCTGTGGGCAGAGTGCTTTTGAAAAACTCACCCCCATGTTTATAACAAAACCAAAAAATGAGAGCTGGCAGCTTTGATGATTATGGGGAGTGCTAAACATTTTAAAGCAAATTCCTAAATTTTGTGGAGTCAGTGATTGTATGAAAAGTAAACCTCAATTACCAATTAATTGGCTGCAGACTTACTAAGAGCATCCTGATTCAGGAGGAATATCTGTTTGAGCAGATCACATTTGGTGTTCCATGTGTAGGTTTTTTAATAACTCTGTTCTCCTTAGTTGTGATACATTGGGAAATTAACTGGAAGTGGCTTCTGCTGACAACACAAGTTGAACCATGAGATAAATGAAACTGATTTTTAACCTGGTCAAATGATGTAAATGATTTTTAAAAGATGCTGCAATTTGCATAATTGGAGTTGAAAGTGAAACACTGTCTTGTTGTTTTGGTTACCATCCAGTCTTTGTGTGCTATGAGTGAAGCTATTGTGTGCTATTGATTAAGTGTTCTGCATTAGCCCATGGGAAGTTAGAAAGAATGAATTTTGCAACTGGATAGATTCAGACCTAGGGGGCAAAGAAACTGGCCTTCACAGCTACTGGGTTTGGATGGCATTAATTGAATTTGCATTTGCTTCTCAGGTGCAAGGGTACTAAATGCTCATTGCTGCATCATTTGCTGCTGTCTGCCTAGGCATGCTGACTATGTAGTTCAGAAGGGTTCAGAGGTATGATGCAGGTGTGACATCAGGGGTCTCAGAAGGAGCAGAGTTCAACTCTGGATTGCAACTTGGGTTTGACCAAATCATTTCCCTTCTTGGGCCGTCAGTTTCTCTGACTGTACATGAGAATATGTTACTGATCCCTGCTGGAAGGCGTTTCAAGACCCATGAGTGAAAAGTACTTTTACAAGAACTCTGTGGTGTTATTTTAGCTTACACCACTGTTTGCATTCATAGGAAGATAAATCTCTTAGTCTCTGTTAATAGAATTTAAGAGCTGGAGAGGGAGGTAACAAGAAAATTTCAAATTCACTGGAGATCCTCCTGCATGTGCTGTAGAGGGTCACCAATATTATCACAGAACTACAGCACTTTAGAGGTTGGAAGGGACCTCCAGAGATCATCCAGTCCAACCTCCCTACCAAGGCAGGATCACCCAGGGTAGTTCACACAAGAATGCATCCAGGCAAGTTTTGAAAGTCTCCAGAGAAGGAGACTCCACAACCTCTCTGAGCAGCCTGTTCCAGGGCTGTGTAACCTTCACTGTAAAGAAGTTTCTCCTCATGTTGAGCTGAAACCTTCTGTGTTCCACTTTGTAGCTGTTGCTCCTTGGCTTATTGCTGTTGACCAGCAAAAAGAGCTTGGCCCCAGCCAATTGACACTTGAGGCCTTGAGTGAGCTGTACTAGTGGGAGGTGTCCCTGCCTATGGCAGGGGGTTGGAACTAGATGATCCTTGAGGTCCCTTCCAACCTTACCATTCTATCATTCTATGACACCCACTCCTCAGATATTTGTACACATGGATGAGATCTCCTCAGTCTTCTCTTTTCCAAACTAACCAGCCCCTGGTTTCTCAATCTCTCTTCATAGGGGAGATGCTCATTATAACACATCTAGAGCTATATATGGTAGGAATGACAAGGTCTTTGCCCCAAACCTTTTATTTTTACTTAGTATTTTTGTTGACTGTGCTTCAGAACCTCACAGAATGGACAGAGTGAGTTTGGGCTGTGGCAGACAACTGCTGGCATATTTAGTGCTGGTTTGCAATGCTACCTCTTGCAGCTCTACTTCCACACCATAAGAAGCTGCTGCTTTTCTTCTCCCAACAGCAGTGCTGGTACAGTCCTGTCACGAGGGGTTGAGGCCTCATTAATACTCACTAATCTGGAGCTGGCAAAAGCTCTGGAACAGGAGCAGGATGCAGCTCTTCTCCTGTGTCTTGTGAGTTGGGTGGACAGCTGTGATAGCAGTATCTTAAACTACTTAAAAATACCTTGCATCGTTATGCTGAGCCCCTTAAGCGTTGGGGAGAGAGGCTGGGGCTGTCATTTCTCTTTGTAACTGTAGTGTGGTCTTCTCTTATTGACCTTGAACAGTGGCTGGTGATAACCTAATGAAATACAGAATCTTATATTGCTGTCCAGGACTTTAACTATTCCCTTCAATTTTCTTAAACAGAGAGCAGAAGGGTGTGGAGAGTAGGAGAGGTGACAGTATTAGGCTCTGTGCCTGCTTTTGGCTGGCAGCCATGTGGGTGGCACTGATGTGCCCAAGTACAGCCACACGTGCAAGACACTGCCCATCAGTCCTTGGAGCTTCTCATTTGCTGCTGATCTTTGACTTGTTTGAGAGAGGAGTTTGCATCAGTTTGGAACAGTTCCGATAAGGAAAGCAGAAAAACCTGTGTAAGAAGAACAGCAAAAAAATATTCGTAGTATTTTCCTGACAGGTCACTGTCTTTTATATTTCCTCCATCCAGACTAGTTGGGTGTTGGGGTTTTTTTTTTGGTTTTTTGTGGTTTTTTTGTTTGTTTGGTTGGTTGATTGGTTGTTTTTTTCCTCTATTACATTCTTTAAATTGACTAATATACACTTGACTTTAATTCTTCTCTTTTTTTCTTCCCCCCCCCCTATTTTTTCTGTCTCCTAAACCTCCAAAAGAAATGAGATCATGAATAAAGATCACATTATCTAAGCAGAGTATTGCACAAACACGAGTTAATGGGTAGCTGTTCCATTATTTGTCTCATGTGAAAAGGTAAAGTATAAAGTAATATATTAAGGCTGAGGCATTAGGAAACTTCCTCTAGCACCATGCTAATTGATAACATATGCACAAGGGGTACTTGGGAATTGCAGATAGTTTTATTGAATAGTAATTAAAAAAAGACCAGTGTGCATTACTGCTAGAGGCAAAGCTGAAGTACTGCACAAAGCTGATGGATTTCAGTCTCCTCCCAAGTTCACAAGTCCTAACCTCTTTCAAATGTGAGAAGTGTAGCTTTGGTGGAATCACAGAATCATCCAGGTTGCTAAAGCCCTTAGGATAACCAAGTCCAAACTAGAACCCTACTCTACAAGATTCACCTTAAACTACAGCCCTAAGCACCACATCCAAACCACTCTTACACACATCCTGGGTGGATGACTCCACCAACTCCCTGGGCAGCTCACTCCAGTCCCTGACCACTCTCTCCATGTAAAACTTTTACCTAATGTCCAATCTAAACCTCCTCAGCCTCAACTTGAGGCCATTCCTCTTGTTCTGTCTCCAGTTACCTGGGAGAAGAGCCCAGCAGCAGCCTCTCCACGGTGTCCCTTCAGGTAGCTGTAGACAGCAATGAGGTCTCCCCTCAGCCTCCTTTTTCAAACTAACCATTCCAACTCCCTCAGTTGCTCCTGATAAGTTTTATTCTTCATGCCCTTCCCCAGCTTTGTTGCCCTCCTCTGGACCCGCTCCCAGCAGCTCCACATCTCTCTTGCATTGCAGTGCCCAAAACTGAACCCAGCACTCAAGGTGTGGCCTCACCAAAGCCAAGTCCAAGGGCACAATCCCCTCCCTGCTCCTGCTGGCCACAGCATTTTTAATGCCAGCCAGGATGCCATTGGCCTTCTTGGCTGCCTGGGCACACTGCTGGCTCGTATTCAGTGTATTACAACTCCCAGATCCCTTTCTACCAGCAGCTCTCCAGCCACACTGCCCCAGGCCTGTAGCATAGCTTGGGGTCATTGTGCCCCAAGTGCAGGACCTGGCATTTGGCCTTGTTAAAACCTGTTAATGCTGGCTCATTGATCTAAGCCTATCCAAGTCCCTCTGCAGAGCCTCTCTACTCTCTTTCAAATCAGCACTGACACTTAACTTGAAGTCATCTACAAACTTACTTAAAACCCTCTCTATGCCTTGTCAATGAAGATGTTAAAAAGAAATGGAGTTAACCTGGAGAACTTAACTGCTTCATTCTCTTACTTAAGAGTTACTTAACAGTTGCACCACTGGGATGTTAACTGGCATTGCTATTTTTTAACAGGTACCTATGGTCCCGAGCACTGGGTTACTTCCAGCGAGAAGTGCGGAGGGTCTCAGCAGTCTCCCATAGACATCATAGACCACCAGGCTCACGTGGGAGATGAGTATCAAGAACTGCAGCTTGATGGTTTTGACAATGAATCTTCAAACAAGACTTGGATGAAAAACACAGGAAAAACAGGTATGTTCTTCTCTGTTTGTCTCCATAGCCTGCTTGCAGTCGATTAAAAATTCAAGCCATGCTCCATCCTCCCACCCTCCTTCTTTTTAATTGTTCTGTTGTTTGTGTTTTGCTGTTTTCCTTTTTGGTGGTGGTTTTTTTTTTTTTCTCTTTGTTTACTTGTTTAATAATTTTCCAGCAGCAGTCACCTATCTCTCTGTCTCTGTATTCTCTGCAAAGCTACTTCTGCAGATTGGTTTTAAGGAGTTTTTTAAGGGATTTTGTGTGTGTATATGTGTGTGATTCTCAGTATAAAATAATTCTCTTGGTAGTCAGTTGTTCCTCAGAATAAAAGGCTGTATCAGAGTTTCAAGGTGTAACCTTGAATTATCAGCTTTGGGAGGCTGTATCATCTAATCCAAAAAAGAATGCTGAGATGCAAGGCTCAGGGGGAAGGAAAGAGGAGGTCTTCAAAATTGGAAGGTTTTAGAGAAGAAAGAGCAATAACTACTCAGAATAGTGGGGGGCTTATTAATGTGGTTTTGATGTGATTATAGCACTGTGCTTTTCACTGAACTGAATCCTCTTCTACTCTGTCTGTTCTGGATTTTAGAGAAAAGAACAGTCAGAGTACTGCTTATTTTTACCAAAACAGTTCGCCAAAAGGTCAAGGTTGATTTATATGCAAAGCCTCATGCGTTTGATTACTCTTTAATTCCAAAAATGTAAAAAAGCAGAAGTTAGAAGGCCACCCTCTTCATTTGACAAGGTCAAATATTTTTAGGGAATTGGATTAAACCACTAATTAATTCAATTTTATTTATTGGAAGTATATTTTTATCTTTATTAACATTCGACTTGCATCTCTGTAGTGCTCTGTGTAACGTGTCTGTAGTCAGGGATCTGCTAGCAAAACGTAGCAGGGCTTGTACCTTCTCTGGGCGTTTGCAACGCAGCTGTGCACACAGCATGACCTCAGATACACCCACTGCTTCCAGGGGACTTTGGAAGTCAGCCCCAACCTGCAGCCCAGCCAGCATTTCAGATCCAGTTCCAGCAATTCAGGATCTTAGCAGGAATTGAGAGTTATTGCCCCTCAGATGAGATGGAGTGGCAGGCTGTCATCCTGTTTTCTTCCACCACAAAGTAAATCCAGTTAACATAAACCCACTACCAAGTATAGCTTGGGGTTTTGATGCATTACTGAGGGGTTTTTTTCCAGCTTCCCTTAAAAAAAATTAAAAAAAAAAAAACAAAAAACAAACCCTCCTGTTTGCTTTGAAATCCTGACTTTGCTGCCCTTAGTAGCAACGTGAGGGTCAGGCAAGGTTGAACTCTATGGAAATTTGGTGCTTAATGAATCTATGCGTGTCACACACCCTGCCCTTTTCATCACAAAGGGGTGTTTGTAGTAACCAACAATAAATTTAATTAGCAGTACCACAAAAGAAGTAGTGGTGCTGTTCTTCTAAGATGCTAATGCTATAGTGTGTGTGTGTGTGTAATAGGAACTTATTGCTGCACATCTAATAGGAAACCATATCGAACCAAAACGTGCCGGCAGATTTTCCAGCTCCATACCTTTGGCGCTGAAAGCTGTGTCTTGAGTCTTCTCTGCTGGGTGATTTTAGCACTGCTTCTGTATTTGATTTCCTCACCCATTGGGGTATGGATTTTTGCTGACAAGTTATTGCTTCACAGAGCAACAGTAGCTGTCACTATTCCTGGTAACTTATGACCTTTTTCTGGTAACGTGAAGACTCCTTTTGCCTTGCTGTCATCCTTGATTTCTTCTGCTGAGCTCTTAACTCCTCCCTTATTTTATCAAGTCCTAATCTTTTTCTTGGTTTTCTGGCCTTTTGAAGAAACTTTTCCCAGGGATTAATTTCTGAGGTGGTAAGTTGTAGTGTAGCAAACCAAGTAGGATGTTTTGGCTTGTGGGTAGAACATAGAGGCAGGTTGCACAATAAATTGTAAAGCATTTTGGCAGCAAAGTCTTGGAGCAGATGAGCACTTGAGACCTTCATATTGCAGACTGACAGAGACAGTAAACTAAATATCTGTTTAAGCAGTGGTGACGGATGTAGAGGGCATTTCTCAGCAATTAATGACTGGTTAAAAGAGACAGGGGTCCGAGGGAAAGCCAAAAGCCCTTAGCCTTGATGCTCATTAACTGGCAGGAAATGTGTTCCTTAAGTTATTGTTACTGCTGTTGGCCTTTTTTTTTTTTTTTTGGACAGAACAATTAGTTATTTTTCTGCTTTTGAAATGTTAAAAGGTAAAGAGGTTATTGCTCTTTAGATTTGTTGTGCTTTTTCTTGTTTCCCACACACCCAACCCCCTTATCAGGTAAAGGGCAGACAATGTACAGAAAACAACACTTCATTCAGAGAATGGAAAAGGCATTGCTAAACCTCTGTCTTGACTAGAATTGCCTTTGTGCATGATTGCACTGGCAGAGGCACTGGCACTGGTTTAGATCACATCACCATAGTAGCTGGTTCCCAAGTGGTAAAGATCACTTGGAGACTATAAGCACATTTCATAGTTTACTTCCATTAGTTGTTGCCATTTGTGCTGCTTCACAATTAAGCCTTAGCTGGTGTCAGGCAAGCCTGAGGCTTACAAGACTTCTGTGAGCCTGACCTGCCCCATGGGGAGAGTGCCCATGAGAGCAAGAGCAATACCCTTACCAGCATTATACAGACACTGCCACTACCACTTTACCCCTTTTTAGGTCACTGACAACTTATAAAAAAACCTCCTTCCAGTTAGAGAAACCTACCCAGAAACATGAGCTTGTTAAGTACTTTTTTCCTGTGCAATGTGCATCACTCAGACTGGTCCAGACCATCAGAGCTGCTTTACTAAGGCAGGAGAAGAACTGCTTTGTATCCAGGTTTAGTTTGGTCTCACAAGGACAATGACCAATACAACTCCAGCCCTGATTCTGGAAATGGCATCAAACGATTGTGATCCTGGTGATTGTTCACAACTTCCCTTGGTTTTGTAATCTCAATTAGTATTTTAAATTAGTGAGCCTTGGGGGTTGATTCCTTGCTGTGCACTCTACATCAATGACTGGATACAAGCAGCAGCTCCCAGTGCCTGGTGATGTGATGTTTGGTTACTCCAGTCCCTAATACTAGAGAACACATGGAAGGGAGGGAAGCTCCCAAAGCAGTGGCAGTAAGGGAATGCTGCTAAGCTAGGAAGGTGATGGGAGCATGTGTCAGACAGCTCAGCAGTGTAAGAAACACTGTAAAATGAACAATTAGATGAACATTTCAGATTGTACATCCTCCTAATTATCCTTTTAATTATTCATCTAAAACAAGTAAAATGACCCCTGACAGAGCTATAAATGATTTAGGAACTATCAAATATTTATTAGATGCAACTGAATCCCCACAGAGGTTTTTAACAGATGCACACAAATCTGCTTTCCTGTATTCCTCTTCTCCTACAATTTTATCTATGGAATTTATAACCAATTGAGTGAGACTTTAGTTAACCCATGGACATTTTTGTAAGGGAAGAAAAGAGCAGTGATACTTTCAGTCATTTAAGTTTCACAGATACAGTGTTACAAGCCAGTGACCACCGGTAGCACTCAGGTTGACACTGAGCCAGTCCTGCACTGCCTCTCTTCCTACACAAACACTCTGATGCAAAGGGAGTGAAAGAACCAGAAATCATGGAAGAAAGTAGCCCTGTGATGTGGCTGGCATGATTTAGATGTATCTGAACATCCCATGCAATTTAATATTCAGATGGTTTTAGCAATGAACAGTTTAAAGTGGAGATGTGTCTAAATTGCACCTGAGATGAGGCTGCTGTAGCCAACTCTCTCTACTGATGGGAGGGAACTCCTGGTGCAGCAGAAAGCCCAGATCACAGTGAAGTCTACCACTGGTTCACCAGCAGAGGAATCATTTCCTGCACAACTCAGTTGTGTTGTTTTGTTTTTTAATCAGTGAATAAAATCCTCCCTCTTACATAATAAAATTATTTTTAAATTAATGTTTATATTACTATTTTAATGTTATATAAATTTTAGGTTATATTAATGTTATATTAATTGTGATGACAGAGTTTTCACACAGAAACTCTTGTGGGTCAAACTATTCCCATTTGAAATAAATAAATAGATAGATAGATAAAAGAAAAAGAACAAAGTAACCCAAAAGAAAAACAACAAAGTAACCCAAAATCTTTAATCACAGGCTTTTGAGCACAGTAAGCACTGGTTTCTGAGCACAGTAAGCAATGGCTTTTACAAGGGGAAAAAAAAAACCAAACTAATATTAGTTCTGTTTTTAAGCAAAGGGTTTGTAATGGATGCTAGGAAGGATTTTGTAGGGAGTGATTTTTAGGAATCATGCATGTTAAAAATGAGGGGTGCTAGAATTGGAGGTAACCCTGCAGTAAAAGCAGCAGACAGGAAGTTTTTGAAAGCTGGGTTCTTAGCTGGACTATAGGCTCCCCCTGCACCAGCTTCCACCACATGGCTTTGTCCTCTATTTACACATACAGCTTTGATCAATATATGAAAAACAAGGGCTTTTGGAAATGAAAAGAAAATACAAACAAGATCCTTTTGACCCTTACTGAATCACATAATAATAGCACAGTTACTGTAATAGAACCCAGTTTTTATGGAGGGCATCTCATGATGTTCAGCAAGGACAAGTGCAGGGTCCTGCAGCTGGGGAGGAATAACAGCAGGCACCATTACAAGTTGGGACTGCCCCGCTGGAAAGCAGCTCCATGGAGAAAGACCTTGGAGTGCTGGTGGGCAGCAAGTTCTGCATGGGAGAGCAATGTGCCCTTATTGCCAAGAGAGCCAATGGCATCCTGGGGTGCATCAGGAAAAGTGTGGCCAGCAGGGCTAGGGAGGTTCTTCTCCCCCCCTACTCTGCCCTAGTGAGACCACACCTGGAATTCTGTGTCCAGTTTTGGGCTCCCTAATTCAAGAGAGGCAGAGACCTGCTGGAGAGAGTCTAGCACAGAACCACGAGGATGACTGGGGGACTTGAGCATCTCTGCTATGGAAAGAGTAAGAAACCTGGGGCTGGTTAGTCTGGAGAAGAGAATGCTTAGAGGAGATCTCATCAATGTGTACAGATGTGTGAGGGGTGGGTGTCGAGTGGCCAGGGCCAATCTCTTTTCAGTGATCAGCAGCAATAAGCTATAGCCTGGAAAAGAGAAACTTTCACCTCAACATGAGGAAAAAACTTCTTCACAGTGAGGGTGACAGAACCTTGGAACAGGCTGCCCAAAGAGGTTGTAGAGTCTCTTTCTCCAGAGATTTTCCAAACCCACCTGGGTGCATTGCTGTGTGAACTACCCTAGGGAACCCTTTATTGGCGGGGCGGGTGACTGGATGATCTCTGGAGGTCCCTTCCAACCTCTAAGGTTCTGTGACTCTGTCTCAAAAGCATTATTGTCACTCTCCCCATTTTGCAGAAAGGAGGAGCAGGGAGGTTAAGGGAAGTACCTGCCGTGTCCAGCAGTAGAGGTGGGACACAATACTTGCCCAAAACACACCAAAAGAGAGGAAATCCAAAAACCAGAGCATCCAATCTTTTCCTAATTTGTATTCTAGAGATCTTCAGGGACAGGGAATATGGTCAGCCATTACTCTCTGTAACCACATCAAACATATGCTGCAGCAGGTCCAGAGGAGGGCAATGAAGCTGTGAAGGGCCTGGAGAGTAAATCTTATGAGGAGCAACTGAGGGATCTGGAGATTGTTAGTGTGAAATGGAGGAGGCTGAAAAGAGACCTCATTGCTGTCTACAGCTACCTGAAGGGACATTGTGGAGAGGCTGCTGCTGGGCTCTGCTCACAGGGAACTGGAGACAGAACAAGGGGGAATGGCCTCAAGCTGAGGCTGGGGAGGTTTAGATAGGTAAAAGTTTTACATGGAGAGAGTGTTCAGGAACTGGAATGAGCTGCCCAGGGAGTTGGTGGAGTCACCCACTCTGGATGTGCGTAAGAGTGGTTTGGATGTGGTGCTTAGGGCTATGGTTTAAGGTGAAACTTGTAGAGTAGGATTCTAGTTTGGACTTGGTGATCCTGAGGGGCTTTGCCAACCTGGATGTTTCTGTATGATTGTGTGTGATATTGGATGGAGTTTGCTATTCAAATTCTAATCAAAGTCCAATAAGGAGGGTAAAAAGTCTTTGAGAAATTTGAACTTTGACCTTTTCTGTACTCTATGCGACTTCTTAATCATCACCATTATTGTAGCCTTTTTTTTTTTTCCCCAAGCCTAATCCCTGTAAAAAGGAAAATTATCCCCAACCATTTTACTTGCTTTAGAAGTATTCTCAGACAATGTGTAAAAAGTGTAAATGCTTCAGAAGACGTGTGCTGAGAACGTCTTTCTCCTCGTTCTGTCTGTGCAGTTGCTATCCTGCTGAAGGATGATTATTTTGTCAGCGGCGCTGGGTTGCCGGGCAGATTCAAGGCAGAGAAAGTGGAGTTTCACTGGGGTCAAAGCAACGGATCGGCTGGTTCTGAACACAGCATCAACGGCAAGAGGTTCCCCGTTGAGGTGAGTGGAAAGACACGTGCACAAAAAGTAAAAGCAGAATGTATTGCCCCGGTTCGAGACGACTGTGAAACAGGGCAGTGTTTCCTTCAGCCAACATAGTGCTTTCAAGGCCCTTCCGGCCCTCGCAGCGCTCTATCTATCATCTCTTATGTGCTTCTGCAATGTCAACTCTGAGCTCAGCTCTGCTAGTGTTGCCAGCTCTCGTGTCCCATGGGTTAAGTTGCAAACAGCCACTTTTCTCCTTCCTCCCATAAGCTTTTCATGTGTGGGAGGATCTCCTTGTAAATATCCACAAAGTGACCTCATGGTCCTCCAAATCTTTTCTTTCCCATAATGCTCACGAACAAATGGCAGCGGTTAGGGAGCTGCTGTACTGAGGTGCCTGTCTTTCATCAGTGTTGTTTCCTTACACACACACATGCACACACACACACAGAGTCTTCTTTCCACCTGTGTTCAGCTGCAGACTTCTGCCTTGTACTAACAGGACATCTGCAGAGATGTGTGCAAAGAGCTGCACGTTTGCTTTGCCTGTTCAGGAGCCAGCTGGAGCCCAGCCAGCACTGCTCTGACAGCCACCCAACTCTCCCCGCTGCAGCACCAGCAGGGTCTCGGCTCGGACACAGCACCCTGCCAGCGCAGCCGTGTTCAGAGCATGGCGCTGGGTGGTCTGCAGCTGACCCCAAGGATGTGCCTTCAGGTGGCAGGGAGGCTTGTGGTGCTGCGGGCTGCCGTGCAGCCTGCTGCTGTTGGGTTTGGGCTTGTGAGCGGTAGTCCTTGGTCTCTCTGTCGTCAGCACAATGTTTACTCTGTCAATAGACTCTGTTGATACTTTTCACTCTATATTCAAAGTATTGCATGGTGAGATAAAACAGATGTTATCTGGGATTACCTTTGCCTTTCAGTAACCAGATAAGCACTTTCCCAGCGTGGCATGTGGATGTGAGCAACTGTAGGCAGAAACAGTTGTCTTGTGAGCTGGGTTTTGCAAGAACTTGTTTCAGCCCCTAGCTTGCCGTATTTTGTCATGTGTGACTTTATCCAATTCATATTTCTCAGAAGGTGAGAAGGTGCTTTCAAAGCACAAAGGGAGGTTGTAATAGCCTCTGGTATGCAACAAAAACCTTCCTGCTCCAACTGCCCCATCTCGCTAGAATTAGAAGCAATTTTTTGTCTCCCAACTCTGAGCATGTACATTGGATGTTCTGTGAGGCAGAGGTTGTTTTATATTCATTTCAACAAACTTCTCCAACAGCTTCTGGTGTGATGCATCTGTGATTTCACCCCAGAACACATAGAACAAAAGCCCAAACATTGTCATGCTGCCCTGTTTTAGTTGGCAGTACTGATGTTTCTTACTATGTTTCTGGGTGGCAGAAGTAGCACTCAGGAAGCCTACAAAGCCAGTCAACTCCACTTTTGAAATTTCAGGGAGTGGAGATTTGTGTCAGAATAAGTATTTCTGTTTGACAAACTCTTTCTTATGACTCTAAGGCTATTTGATGCTGTGTTGATGAAAAGAAACTATTTTACTTCAGTAAAAAACAAATTCCTAAGAAATACTGTTCATTTGGTTTAAGTATTTTTAGTTTTCCTTTCAATTGGTTGGAATAGTGATTTTTTTTTTTTAAATTTTTTTCCCTATTTTAAATTTGGGGGGGGGTGGGTAAAAAGATGACTGCCTTTTGGAATTTAGGTCACTTACTTATGTATGCTGCCCAAATCAAATTGCAGCATAAGATAGGTTTAGTATTAATCCTAATAATGAAATGTAATTTTTAAAGTGATTTGTATTCATTGCAGTGACCTGAACTTCTCTTCTCTGGCATTAGCAGAAGTCCCACAGCCTTTCCTTTATTGTTTTATAAAGGAAGAGCAATTTCTGAATGAAGACTTTCCCTGTTAGTAGGTCATTCTTCCCCTGTACTCTGCACTGCTTAGGCCACACCTTGAGTCCTGTGTCCAGTTCTGGGCCCCTCAATTGAAGAAGGACGTTGAGGTACTTGAACGTGTCAAGAGAAGGGCAATGAGGCTGGGGAGAGGCCTCGAGCACAACCCTGTGGAGAGAGGCTGAGGGAACTGGGATTGGTTAGCCTGGAGAAGAGGAGATTCAGGGGAGACCTTCTTGCTGTCTACAACTACCTGAAGGATGGTTGTAGCCAGGAGGAGGTTGCTTTCTTCTCTCAGGCAAGCAGCACCAGAACAAGAGGACACAGTCTCAAGCTGTGCCAGGGGAAGTTTAGGCTGGAGGTGAGGAGAAAGTTGTTGCCTGACAGAGTCATTGCCTGCTGGAATGGGCTACCCAGGGAGGTGGTGGAGTCAGCGTCCCTGGAGGTGTTCAAGGCGGGTTTGGACGTGGCACTTGGTGCCATGGTCTGGTCTGGAGGTCTGTGGTAATGGGTTGGACTTGATGAGCTTTAAGGTCTCTTCCAACCTTGGTGATACTGTGATACCTTCCTCCTGCCCAAGAATCTCAGATTTCAGTCATGTGCTAATAAGGACTTTCATGGGTGGACTTTGAAGTGTCCAGTAGGTCTCAGGTTGTGATGCTGAGCCCTTTCTGTTGATACATGCCAAACCAGTCTGCACAGTTGGGATTAGAACTCTCAAACAGTAACTGTACACCTGTGCATGGTGGAGCTTTTAATCTGTAATGCTAATTGTAGTGCCGCTCGCAACTGTCTGATCCAACCCTAATTGCCTGCTGCTGGGAGGTCTATGCCAGAAATAGTGTACTTCATTTGAGAAGTGGCATTTCTGGGAATTCTGTAGGAAGGAAAAAAACAAAAACCTGTCCTGCAAAAAGGAAAGTTGAAGTCATTCTGATTATTCTGATCCTATGGACAGAGGTGAAGCCTTTAAGGAACGAGCAGGTGTTGGCATTCCCAGTCTGCAGCAGTTACAGCGGGACACAGCTGAAAGGAAACATTTTCTGAGTCTAATTGTACAACCAGATGCAAAACCCATTAGTTCCAAAGCACATCCCAAGGGAATGCAGATAGATCAGCGTCATCCATATACTGTGCTCTGTGCACATGAGGTTTAGATGTTTTTTTCCCTCTGGGATACAAAGTGTTTGCTGGCATTCTTTTTTTCTTGAAGAGGATGCAGAAACCAATTAGAAATGTCAAATATAATACAGAGGATTATAGTTTGACCATGTTGTTTGGTTTCTATTATTGCAGCTAATGTGTCAGATGGTAACGCTGTCTACGTTAATTGGTTTCCTTCATTGAAGCCCATCTGGATCATATTTTTTTGTGATTTATATGGTAAATTAGTTGGTAAGATATATGAGAACATCCTTTTGTTTCCTGCTTTAAAGGCATGTTGGATCAAAGGCATACTTTTATGCATATGTAGCATATTGAGATTCCTTTCGAAGCCATGGCATTTGTTATGGTGTTCTTTGATTATGTGATCTCGATGGCTTATTTATTGATTAGATTTTCCTTGGTGATACCCAGGCCTTATGAAGGCACTGTGATGAGCTTGACTGTCTGAAGCAGCATTTGTGAGCAGAGACATTCATGTGCTTCAAACTTGCAGTCAGATTCCAGCTTGTTACCAGGCCTGGTCAACACTGGCCTGATGTTTCTTTTCCTCTCCTTGTCGTTTTAACATCATCATCGGGATGAGGCCAGGAACTAGTGCTGTGATGCTGAAGATTAAAGCAATACCATTAGTGTATTGTTGTGAGACTGGAGCCTGAATCCTAAAGAGGTTGTAGGCTCTCTGCCAGCTAAGTCTCTTTCCTTTTTTCTTCAAGTTAAGGAAAGTTTTTGACGTTGCCTTCTCTAAATTTTAATGAATTGCTGACTCTTTTGTATTTTGGTATTGTTCCTCTCCACTATAATTACTTAGGTTTTTTCTCTTTCTTTCTGAAGTCCTGGCAATATAAATGAAGTGCAAAGGCTAGACACCATTTAAATGGTGAAGTGACAGAATTAAATAAAGATGATGAGCTCCCCTCAGGCCAGGGGAGAACCCAGGTTCCCCTCATTAAAGCCAAGAGGAGTAATTGCAGTGCTTTAATCTCCAGTGTCATGGCAGCGGTTACCAGGCCTGGCTGCGCAGTGGGTGCAACGGAGCAGGGTAGGCCGTGGGGGCTGCCTGCTAGGAGGGAAACCCGGAGCTGAGTGTTTCATAGGCAAGCAGCAGCTGATGTGGCAGTGCTGTGCTGGCAGAGTTCACTACCACTGTCCCAGCACGACTGTGAGGGGGGCTTTGAGCTGCCTCGTCCTCGTTTTTATGCAAAATGCTGATTATTTCTGTGAAGAGCAGAAATCAGAAGAGTGATTTTAATCATGGCTGTGTTAATTTGATGTGAGCTTTGGCTGTTTATGAGCTTTCTCTTTAATGATGCTAATTGTCAGTTATAATGTGAACACCATTATACAGTAATATACAGTAATTTATTTAGTAAATGAGAAACTTATTCCAAGGACCATACTGCAATATGCCATAGGGAGCTCATCCCTTTAATCTTACATGAACAAACTTGCAGAGCCAGGCCAAATTGGTAATAGGAACAGAATCACAGAAACAGTTGGAAAAGCCCCTCGGGATCACCAAGTCCAACTGATATCCCTACTCTACAAAGTTCACCTTTAAACTATGTCCCCAAGCACCACATCCAAACGACTTTTAAACACATCCAGGGTTGGTGAATCTACCACCTCCCTGGGCAGTCCATTCCAATGCCTGACCACTTTTGCTGGGAAAAAATGTTTCCTAATGTCCAGTCTAAACCTACCCAGTCACAGCTTGAGGCCATTCCTTCTTGTTCTATCACTTATTTACTTGTGAGAAGAGAGCAGCATCAGCCTTTGCACTATTTACCTGTGAGAAGAGAACAGCAGCAGCCTCTCCACTATTTACCTATGAGAAGAGAACAGCAGCAGCAACCTCTCCACAGCATCCTTTCAATTTGGCTTCTGAAATAGCAGTGTGATTTTGTATCCACAAGTACCAACATGTATGTTTTTGGAAAACTCAAGTTCTTATCCATTTTAATAATAATAATAACAGTTTAAAAATCCCTAAAAGATTCCAACAAAACCCCACAAAACATCCCAGCAGAAAATTAAGAGCTAACACCCTTTAATGTTAATTAATGAGCTTTTACATTGTCTTGATAGATTCATTTTACTAAATTATTATTACAAAACAATCATTTGCATTAACAATTCTAGCTCTCCTTTCAGCATGTTGCTTAGAAGACTTTCCAGGTTCTAACGGTGTCTTTGTTCTTACCACTTCTTTGATTTTCTTTCTTTTCCCTTTGAACAGACATCCTAACTTCAGCATGGTCTAGATCTACAGCTAGTTGTTCTAATTTGAATGCTCAGATCTCCTTGCCAAAGTTTATCGCCGTGTGCTATCCTGCTTCTTGTTACATCATTTAATTTTTTATGTTCTTTCTGTATTATCACAGGCAGAAGACAATGTCTGTAGAAGAAATAGATGGTATTCACTCCACAAAAGCCTTTAGTACAGGGGATTAACTGAGACTAGGTAATGCTTGGGTTTAGTTAGTTCGTTTGTTTGTTTCACCCTGACTCCTAATTCCTTCTGTCACACTGGGAACCGTCTACAGTGTATGTCCAGCCTTTGGTTCAGCTGTCAATGGCAGGAGATATTTGTTTTTTCAATACTAGAATCAGGGCACTTTTAGTTCTTTAGTTTTACTTTTGGTGCAGCCAGGCTCTTCTCACTGATGCCCAATAACAGGACAAGGGGTGATGCGTGGAAGCTGAGGCATAGGAAGTTTCATGGAAACATGAGGAAGATTTTTTTTTTTTTCCCTGTGAGGATGACAGAACACAGAACAGGCTGCCCAGGGAGGTTGTGGAGTCTCTCTCTCTCTTGATACTCAAAACCTACCTGGATGTGTTCCTGTGTGATCTGGTCTAGGTGATCCTGCTCTGCAGAGAGGTTGGACTGGGTGAGCTTTCAAGGTCCCTTCCAGCCCCTGACATTCTGTGATTCTGTAAATCTATTTAGATGTGTGCACACTTTTTGAAAGTGAAAAGTGACAGTATCAGGGTATGTTTTTTTGATATACAGGAGGGAGCTAACACCCTGTGTTGCAGCTGGGTTTATTTTTTTCTAGCATTCAGCATATCTGGTAATTGTAATTTTGCAAAGATCTCTTGTGTTGGCTTCAAGCACAAGTAAAGACTAATTGTGAAACAGGGAGCCAGCACTGGTTTTATTTCCTTATATTTCATTTACTAGTTGCTTTTCAAATTTCCTTCATCTGGCAGGATGTAGCAAAGCAGAAGTAATAAATGATGGAGGGACCTAAAGAGGACCACTGAGAATATATCACAGTGAGAAATTCTGACTGTCTGAAATAATTTTACTCTAATATTCACTTTAAGGACCAAATCCCCACTTAGATTGGTGTACACAGAGCTCCCAGTGACTGTGATGGGAGATGTGCTGGTGAAACTCCGAGTGAGGATTTGGCTCCATACCTTTGCTGTCTGTGCTGCAGAGTGTCCAGGGAATTTACCATGCACTGCTTACTCCTTCTACATCTCTTACAACATCCTTGACTTAATCAGTCAGATAAGGAGGATGACCTGGGGATTTTCACATTTAATTCTTTTTTTCCCCTCCCATACTGACACTTACTATATTGGGATTTTTTTTTTCCAGCCTATTTTCATAACAGTCTTCTGTCTCCCCTTTCCCCATAGTCTTTAGGGGTCTAGATTGTCTTAAAATACTCTAAAAATATAGGATGCTGAAAAGTCAAAACTGCTGGTCTGTCTTATCTCCTGTAAAGTAAGAACTTACTCCAGGAGTTTCCAGACTCTACTTCTCTTTGCTCTTCACCACTTTTAAAGCTTGTTCAGGTTTTTCATTGTCAGGAAATCAGCGTGTCATAACTTTTAAACATAAAATGGATGGAGATGTTGGGCATATGGCTGAGTTTCTGTCATGTTATGCTGTAAATACCATGAGCAGTGCGAGTTAAACATCATCTTATAACTGTCATGTTTACTGTTTATCTGCCTTGGTGTAGCTGATACACTGCCTCCTCACAGTTGTCTTTAGTGCCTCCCATATACTGACAGGAGAATCAGTTGAGGCTTTTAATTAATGACTTTATCGCAATCAAGGTTCCATTTTAGTACAGAATGCTTCATCTCGTAGTAGTGAAATATTTAGTCTCCATCTGGCTGATCTTTTCTGTGAATGCCCCATGATAATTAAGAAGAAACATGAGAGGATGGTCTGAAATGAAAATATGTTTAGTGGAGGGTTAGCCTGCCTTGGGACTGGTTGTGTAGAGACCCAGACGGCATTTAGGGATGTAACAGCAGTTTGGTTTTATGGCAGCATCTTCCTGCCAGGCCCCACTGATTTCTAGAGTCGAGATGCAAATGTTACGACGCATCCAGAATTTTATTTTGAAATAACTATCCAAGAACATGAACCAGATATAACTCTCTTCATGATGGCTGGGAATGTCCTGCTTTCTCCAAAGGATTTCCACCGACCTGTTGGAAAGGTCAAAGGCAGTAGCACTATGCTGTAATTACAGTATGTTGATGATGATGCCCCTTTGCTCTTGTCAGACCACACCTGGAGTCCTGCGTGCAGTTCTGGAACCCTCAACACAGGAAGGACATGGAACTGTTGGAGCGGGTCCAGAGGAGCCCCACGAGGATGATCAGAGGGCTGCAGCAGCTCTGCTGTAAGGACAGGCTGAGAGAGTTGGGGCTCTGCAACCTGGAGAAGAGAAGTCTTCCAGGAGACCTGATAATAACCTTCCAGTATCTGAAAGGGGCTTACAGGAAGGCTGGGGAGGGACTATTGACAAGGTCTTGCAATGACAGGACGAGAGGCAATGGGATTTGAACTGGCAGAGGGAAGATTTAGACTGGATGTTAGGAGGAAGTTCTTTCCAGTGAGGGTGGTGAGACACCTGCACAGATTGCCCAGGGAGGTTGTGGCCGCTCCCTGCCTGGAGGTATTCAAGGCCAGGCTAGATAAAGCCTTGAGTGACCTGTACTAGTGGGAGGTGTCCCTGCCTATGGCAGGGGGTTGGAACTAGCTGATCCTTGAGGTCCTTTCCAACCTTACCATTCTATGATTCTATGAGCTAAGAGTTGTTCATTCCTCTTAACATAAATCCCTGATTTTCTACGTGATTAATTGGAATCTGGAAAGACTGACAAGGAGAAGGAGGATCAGATGGGGTGAAAATAAGAGATAAGAGGCTGACAGCCAGCTCTTGTTGTAAAGGAGAGTTATTTTGAATAGGAGAAAAAAATCAATACAAAGGTTGGAGAATTTGACAGAGTTATAAGAGCTACTTTAATGAAAGGTAGCAGATTCAATAGGATTGTTACTTGAAATGTGGGATTGTCTGAGTTAGAAAAATGGGACTGTCTCTCCCCAGCTGTAAAGGTGAACTTTACGTGCTGAGCTTGCTGGGTGCTTAGTCCACTGGATTTCCTGGCATTTACTCTGGGCACTCAATGTGGCAAGAGAAGAGAAAAAAGCATGTATGGGAGCTTGATACAATCTGTTCTTCTGGAATAAGTATTTGATTATAGGAGAAGGAGAAGGGTGGCAGTTGATAGCTATTTCTGCTGCTTCACCACGTCAGGTAGTGCATATGTTAGAGTGTCTGGCAGGTTTCTGCAAGGTAAAGCATTTCATTATGAGGAGAAAATTGTATGTGGCCCTAGCTGTAAGGAATGGGCTAGGGCTTGACAGGAGGGGACATTTAGCAAGAGCTCTTCTCTGACGCGTTCATGTCAGCCTTCTTCCACTAGCAGCGATGGTGAGAGGTGAGCAGGGGTAAGGAGGCTGTGCATGGAGGATTCCAACTCAAGTTAGGGGTGAGATGAGTAATCAGTGAACCTCGTCGCCCCTCTGTGCAAATACACTTGAAACAAAAGCACCACTTCATTTAATATGGGTGCTTCAGTAGCACTGGGGTCTGACAAGAGCAGAGTAAAGGGGCAGAATCCCCTCCCTTGTCCTGCTGCCCACACTGCTCTTGATGCAGCCCAGCACACAGTTGCTGTCTGGGCTGCACTCACACTGCAGCCTCATGTTGAGCTTTTCATCACCCCAGACTCCAAGGTCCTTTTCCTCAGGGCTGCTCTCAACCACTTGCCACCGAGCCTGTATTTGTGCTTGGGATTGTGCCTACCCTGGTACAGGACCTTACACTTGACCTTGTTGAACTTCATAAGTTTGGCCTGTGCCCACCTCTCCAGACTGTCCAGGTCCCTCTGGATGGATCCCTGCCCTCTAGCAAGTCAACTGTGCCACACAGCTTGGTGCCATCTGCACACTTGCTGAGACTGCACAGATTCCTCTGTCCATGTCACTGACAAAGATGTTAAACAGCACTGGTGCCAGCACTGACCCCTGAGGGACACCACTTGAACATTTTATTGTTCTTGGTGGAAATGGCCACCTCAGTCTTAAACAGAGAGCCAGGCTTTCCAAAATGGTTCATACCTTTTTAAGTTTGGGGACTTAGATCCAAGGAGGCAGATTTTTTTTTCAGAGTCAAATGCGTAATCATGAAGTATGTGAGGCTTGTAGAGACGTGGGCTGCAGGTCAGCCAATTGATCCTGGCCTGTGGCCTCAGCTCATGTGTATGGACTTATGGAGTATGCAGGTCATGTGTATTTGCATGCCTTACTGTGCCAGGTTGTGTCCTGCGCTGTTTGTTAAAGCAGCTGAAGTTTTCTGAGTGCTCAGCACAGCTTTACTCCATTTGGGATGTCTTCTCCTGGGGATGTATGGCCCTTCATAGTTATTCCAATAAACTTTCTGGAAATAACACGGATAACATTGGGGGAGGGGGGAAGAAAAAGTAAAAAAGAAAAACCCAACAAAAAACAAACAAAACTAAAACTCACACAACCCAAAACCAACAAACAACAACATTGCACAAATGTGTTAAGAAGTGATAATGTTTCTTTGGCACCCAAAATAATGAAATAAAATCTTAATCCAGCATAAAACCTTAGTCCAGTATCTGAAGGGGGCCTACAGGAAGGCTGGAGAGGGACTGTTGACATGGTCTTGCAATGACAGGACAAGGGGCAATGGGTTTAAACTGGCAGAGCAGAGATTCAGGCTGGATGTTAGGAGGAAGTTGTTTGCAGTGAGGGTGGTGAGACACTGGCACAGGTTGCCCAGGGAGGTTGTGGCTGCTCCCTCCCTGGAGGTGTTCAAGGCCAGGTTGGAGGAGGCCTTGAGTGAGCTGTACTAGTGGGAGGTGTCCCTGCCTATGGCAGGGTGTTGGAACTAGGTAATCCTGGAGGTCCCTTCCAACCTTTACTATTCTGTGATTCTAATGTGGTTAGTGGGCTTGTTGGTGGCTTGTTGGCTAATGTTTCCCATGAAAATCATTTCACTGGGCTTCAGACAGTGGGAATAAATTTCACCAATGTTGCTCGTGATTCAAGACAACAATCAGCAAATGATTCAAGTTGTCCATTATACTGGTGCTTTACTAATTGCATTTTGGGGCTTTGGTTTGTTTATTGTGTTTTGTGGTGTTGTTTTTTGGTTTTTTTTTCCCCTGAATAATTCTAAATAGCTTCTATAAGTTCATGCCAAGAGAATAAATTACATCAGATATGTTTTTTGCAGTTAGAAAACTCAGAATATTTATTCTGGGTTTACTTCTTTTTGTTTGGGGTTGGTTGGTTGTTTTTGTTTTATCACATGATAAAGAGCTGTTTTTAAAGGATGATGACCAAAAACTTGTTGTAATCCAGAAAGGAAAATGCATTTTTCTGTCTAGTTATTCATGTGTCTAAAAAGGTTTTCATTAAAATTGATTTTATAATATTGGTCACTAAAAATCTTCTTCTTTCTAGGGTAGCAGAGGCTGTGAAATTCATTCACTGTGGCTGATCTGTAGTAATCATGTTTACTTTCTTGCCCTTCCACCTAAATCCCTCTGCTGTCTCTTATAGTGAGTTTAAAAGCTCTTTTGTGACAAAGAACTGTCTCTCTGCTGGGTTTGTGCAGTGCCTGCCCCCGTGGAATTCCTACTCTGGGATACAGCAGTGCTGCTGCTATAACCGCAGGCTTCACAGGGATGAATTGCTTTGTTTTTTCTATGATAAAGCTTCACATGATGTAAGAGACCAGGCAGCAACATGAGCGTAGTCCCTGTTATTTCCCCAGTTCACAGGTATTGTATTTCCAGATAGGATGGGAAGGTTAGCTAAAGTTGAAAAAGGATCTGAAACACAGCAAGAGTTTAACTGTCTGGTAAAAATGAAATAATGATCAAGTGGTTGAAAATGAGAAAAATGGTGTATGTTTGCTCATGCTTTGAGACACAGCACTCAGGCTTCTGTAGAGAGAAAAAAAACCAAAACAAAACAAAAAAAAAAAAAACCCACAACAATTTGAGGGAATTAGTTGTATTCCTGAATATGTGTGTCCTCTTGCTTCCCTATTTTTCTCCCCAGCTGCATAAGCAAAATCCTGTATTCTCAAAGCAGTTGGGGTTTTCAGCACATACCTCAAAAGACCAATAATGTCCTTTTCTACTGCCATCCCATCTAGGCTGCCTGTCCTCAGAGGGAGCTTTTCTGTGTCATAGAATAATATCATGGAAAGATGGGAAGGGACCTCAAAGGTCATCTAGTTCCAAGCCCCTGCCATAGGCATGGACACCTCACACAGGTCACTCCAGGCTTTATCTAGCCTGGCCTTGAACCCCTTCAGGGAGGGAGCAGCCACAACCTCCCTGGGCAACCTGTGCCAGTGTCTCACCACCCTCACTGTAAACAACTTCCTCCTAACATCCAGTCTCAATCTCCTGTCTGCCCGTTTAAACCCATTGCCCCTCATCCTGACATTGCAAGACCTTGTCAATAGTCCCTCCCCAGCCTTCCTGTAGCCCCCTTCAGATACTGGAAGGCTACTATCAGGTCTCCTGGAAGCCTCCTCTTCTCCAGGCCCAACTCTCTCAGCCTGTCCTCACAGCAGATCTGCTGCAGTCCTCTGAGCATCTTTGTGACCTCCTCTGGACCCACTGCAACAGTTCCATGTCCTTCCTGTGCTGAGGGCTCCAGAACTGCATACAGTATCCTCTGGCTTCAGAGAGGAGGCAAAGCAGGCTTGGATTTCCAGGACATTGCAGTCCCTTCTCTTTCCTGCCTGCAGCTGCCTCCAGCAACTCACTGCTTGGCCAGGAAAGCCTTTGTTATCCTATCCCTCAGAGAGGCCTTGGGAGCATTGTGCATTGACCATTCAGGAGGGCTTTTTACAAAACTCAACTCCTGCTCTACAGATGTGTGAGAAATACAAGTTTTGGCTTCCCGTCAGAACTAGAAATAGTGTTACCAGGTGGGGAAGAGCTTTTCTCCCTGCAGTGGTCTAACAGTTTGTTAATAGTTTATTCCAGCACAGAAAATGGCACATGGTCTGCCAAAAAAGCTTTAGTGTCTCTAGAGGGGACTGTTAATTGCCCAGGAAAGGAAGATGGAAAGTGTCTCCCTGATAAGGATGAATTGTTCTTCTCTGGGACTGGGGACGAATCTGATTTTTGAACAGACTCTCAGAGAGCAAATAAAGGGTGGAGAGGGAACCTTGGCTCCCCTCAGGTGGGGAATGTAACTTGAGAATTAAAAACACGTGACAGCACAATATCTATCATGTCCTTGTTATGGAAGGAGAGGATTTCATTGTGCCAGGAATGGATTAAATTTCATGAATGTTGAGAATTTGTCTTTATAGAGCTTTTAACTGCATTCTGTGTTTAGAAGTCCATACCTGCAATGCCAGCTGTGTTTGCTCTTTACCAGATGGCTATAAGGGTGGTTCTAGCTGATTTTTATTCTTACATCAATCCCTTCCATTCCTGCAGAGTGGTAGTGCCTACAAGCAAGAGAACAAATTCACTGCTCAATGCCTGCATGCAGGGCTCAAGGGTTATCAAAGAGTAGCAGACTTAAACTTTTCAAAATGCAGAAATACCCAAAATTACAACATTCATTCAAAAAATAACAAGAAAGTTCTTTTCATTGTTCCTCATCAGCCTTGGTTAAGAGGGAAATTCTATTCCCCCTTCTCTGAGGTCTAGATCCTCTTAGGGCAGGCTAGTGCTCTTGAAGAGAAGGTGGCTTGCTGAGAGTTGAGTGACACATCTAATCTCGTGCTGGCACGTACCTGGCAGGACCATAATATCCCTTAAGAAAAAGAAATGTCATTACATCTAGCTCAGAATAGGAGATTGGAGATAACAGAAGGGTTTTTTTAAAGTTTCATTTTAAATTCTTTGCTTGAGAGGTCTCATTCTGTTTGGGAGGCAGGAATGTGAGCGCTCACTTAATGAGCTGCATTCAAAAGATGAAATTCCAGGAGAGTAAAGCCCATTATTTCCTGAACATGAATGGAGTCAAACCTTCTCATTCCATATTCCTGTCTTTCTCTCCAACCTCATCTAATTCCCCATGCTCCCCATTTAACTAGGAAAACTTTTAGGGGCCTTTGCTCTCAGGAAGTGCCCCTGGTAGGTACCTTCAATCATACTAGTCAATGATGCTAAACCACCTGCTGTTTGCTAAGTAATGCTGAGAGCTACATGCTGTTGTTGCTGGCATACCATTTGTGAAAGACCTGTTAGCCTTCCCACTGAACCATATGGTGGTTTCTCAGGCTGTTTAGTAGTAACAAGACCCAGACCCAAAAACATGAGTGTTTGTTGTGTTGTCTCTGGTAAGATGTTCCCACTCCTGTCCCCTCTGTACTGTAATGTGCTGAGCTCTATTCCCCTTTACTGGGCATAGCCTGGAAGGGAGTTGCTGTATTTGCAGCATGCAGGATTGCAAATCTTACGAGTTAGTCTTTCAAGAAACTGAAACCAGCAATTTCTAGATACTTGCAGCTCAAACAGCTGTTACATCAGTCTGTTTTAAAGAAGAGAAACGCATGAAACACGTAGGAGAAGTGTCAAAGCTGAAGTGCAGGGCTCACCGCTGAGGAGCTGAAAGGTGAGACCATGTAAGAGGAAATTCATGTTTTCTGTAGAAGAAAAAGGATGCTGTCATTTCAAAGAGAGGTTCCTCACAAACTATCTTGGCCTGCTTAGCACCTGAGGCAGCAAAACATCCGCACATGATCTTTGACATAATATTGCTGCATTATTAGCAGAGTTCAGGTGTTTTCTAGTCATGATCAAGTAAGATAGGAGGAATAAACATTCTGGTAGCACTTCAGGGGAACATTTGGCAGCAATCAGAAGCTGGAACTGGGAAAGGGCAGTAGGAGAGAAATAATTAGCAAGGATAATTTTCAGGCCTTGGCAGCCTGGCATGTCTGTGAAGCAGTGAATGGCTTCACCTGACACCCAGAGATAGCCATCTGATAATAGCACTCATCAGATCAATACATCGATACTATATCCTTGAAACAGTATTTAAAGTCTGTTCTTAGGTTCATTTCTTTACTTGTGTAAAGTTACAGCAATCTGGGATTTGAGATAATGCATTCATTGCAGCCTTATCAGCCTTTCTTTACGTACCGTGTTTTAATGCGGCTACCGTGATTGCTGGGGAAGGATACTCAGTGAGTTTAATCTGCTTATGCTTTAGAAAGAAAGGATGCTCAAAAGATTAAAAAGGGGCCTCATGCAGAACGGGTTTGAGAGTTTGCAGTGCTTACAATGGCAGGGTGTTTGCACAAGAGGTGTTTCAAATGTAAGGCTTCCATGGTGCTGGCTCTGCAGAACTTGTGGTGAGGAGAGGAGAGGGAGCTGGGCACAGCTGAGATTTTGCTTTTGCCAGGCTGTCACTGGGTAAAACCTAATGCTGCTTCCTTCTGTTAATGTATCTTGCTGGTCCTCATCTCTTCACATTGAATTGGGAATTATTTGTGAGACTGAGCTGCACACCCCAGAACTCAGAAATAATGTGTGCCTGATTAAGGTAATGCTGGTGCAGGTAAGCACCCCCTATGCAAGTACAGCAAGAGATTTAGATCCGTTTCCTCGGTTCAGACTCACCAGATCCTCCCACGTGCATACATTCCAAAAGCATTTCAGCAGGGCTGGGAAGTTTAGTTTTAGTAAGCACTGCTGTGAAGGACGGGAGACATACAGCAGGGGCAGTATCACTGCCGTGATTGCACCACCTATGTGTTCTGTCCCTACCAAGGGACAAGCTGCTGTTGAAAAAGACCTGTTTATCTAACAACTTCAGCAACAAAGGAATCCTTTTCCTGATAAAGACCGGAAAGCTCAGTGGCTGCCCTCTGAGTGCCCGGGAGGAATTATTCACACCTCTGTCTCTTGGTATTGACAGGTGCTTTTTTGCAACAACCAAAGGGACTGATACCATCCCCACCACCCCACCTGCAGGGATGCTGGAGGGTGGAAAGTTCAGCACATTCAAAACCAGTGGGTTTTGTTCATTTTAAGCAGTTTATGGTGTGAAAGATGAAAGAGGAGATCAGAACCGGCAGGAAGCTGTGATTTGAATAGGACCTTCAATTTGACACGTGTTATGTCCTTAAGAGAGGAGTCGGTGCCTGCCTTTTGTTGACAGGCGTGGCGATGGCCTTGAGGGATGATGGGCACTTTGGCGAGTCATTAAATTGATTTGATAATCAGTAAGTGAATTTGCTAAAAGCAGGTGCTATGTGCTTTCTCTGGGGCTTGGTTAACCTACTGACAGCTTGTTTTAAGGGGACTTGGAGGCTTTAGTTGATTTTTCCTTCTCTCTTCCCGGTGAGAGCACTGCACAGTTAATGCCAAATTAAAGAAGCTGTTCTTCCTCTTCATAAAACTAACCAGAACGTGACCAGACATTACTTGTACAAAGGAGCTGCTGTCCCAGGTTAACTTCTCTATTTTCTCCAGGCAGGATCAGATAGTGGTGATCATCATTGTTGGTCTGTAATGTTAACGCTCTCTCATCATCATTGCCTTCTCTACACAGAGAACTTTGGCATCACAGACAAACTTTGACAGTGGGAGGCTTTTATAGAGTCATAGAATGGTAAGGTTGGAAGGGACCTCAAGGATCATCTAGTACCAACTCCCTGCCATAGGCAGGGACACCTCCCACTAGTACAGGTCACTCAAGGCCTCCTCCAACCTGGCCTTGAACACCTTCAGGGAGGGAACAACCACAACCTTCCTGGGCAACCTGTGCCAGTGTCTCACCACCCTCACTGCAAACAACTTCCTCCTAACATCCAGTCTAAATCTCTGCTCTGCCAGTTTAAACCCATTGCCCCTTGTCTTGTCATTGCAAGACTTTGTCAGTAATCCCTCTCCAGCCTTCCTGTAGGCCCCCTTCAGATACTGGAAGGCTGCTATTAGATCTCCTTATAATTGTTCTGCTTTCTGTTTCAGCTTTGCTTTTCCAACTGGCCCTGTAACCCATGCACTTTACCTATTCTTGGGGCACAAAGTGGAAGTTTTTCCTTCCCCTAGTGGGACACAATAGATGCTGCTGCACAAGTTCCGTGCCAGCAGGTTAGGAAGATGGCAGGCAAGAGCAACCTAGGTGGCAGGTGGCAATGGCCGGAGGCCATTTCCCTCCAGTGCCATTCTGTGTAACCTTTAGGCTGTTTGTGCAACTCCCAGTTGGGTTTGCAGTTATCTCCTCACTAGCGGTGCTATTTACTGTGGAAACTTGACACAGGACAAGTGTGTCAGAATGAAACGTACTGCCTCCAGCATCAGGTATGCTTATTAGAGTTTGTGCTGGTTTATGCAAGAGCTATTCAGAAAGGGGATTTTACTTCAGGCATTTCTGAAAGGCAATACCATTTGTAAAAGCTTAATATGTATCTATTTTCTGATTCCCCAGCAATGTCTGCGCTGTTTGCTTGGGTTTAGATGATTAGAAATATTTGTGTTTGAGTTAACTCACTCCCCCAGCTATTGCAAATAACAGATTTACTTTGTCTCTTATGTGCATTCATAATTGTCCTCCGTTCTTAAGACGTAAATGGAAACTGTGTCCTTCATACCATGAAGCTCGAACGATTTCCTTTTCAAGAAAGAGTACATAATAAAGGTTAAAAATTAGTTTTGCAATCCATGCATTTAAGTATACGTTACTATCCGTTTTAAGGATGGATAATCAATGCAAAAAATGATACTTCCGTGTATTGCTAATAGGTCACTGTGTAAATATCCATAATGGAATCGATCCCTTAGGTTATGGCAACCATTAGTACAGAAAGGGGTTTCACAATTAATGTATCAGATATTTGCCTTTCATATCTACATGCAAAATGATTATTTATTGATTATTTTCCATCCAGGTTAATGATGTTGAAGAGGTTTCAGTATCTCAATTTAAAGTACTTACAGTGTGGTTCAAGCAGAACTGTCGTATCCCCCTCGAGAAGTTGCAACTAATATCTGATAAGTGCGTGCATGTATATGTTGAGTATAGATTAAGGGTGTTTGTCTGCCATGAAAGTCTTGGTGATGCATTTGGGGTCAGCCTAGAATAGCAAGCTTCACTGTTTCCATAGTTCTGCTGTGCAGCGATAGGATTTTGGTATAGCCAGACACCTGGGAGTTCACCATCTCAAAGCATGTGTGACTCTCATTGTGATCCATGGGAGTTATAAATGTGCCACTACAGAGAGGAGAATTTTCTTGCTAAGTGCAATGTTGGATGTTTGGTTTTTTAATTGCAAATGTTTCCACAAGTTGATCAATGTATTCCTTTTATTCCTGTTAGAAATATCCACATAAACATGGACATTGTTATCTAAGGTTACCAGCTGAGGGAGTGGGAGTTAAGATGTGGATTTCTGAAAACAAGCCCCCAATGTCTACCAAACACCTTTTCTTGCAGAACCCCAATATCTACCAAGCACCTTTTCTTGCAGAACCCCAATATCTGCCAAGCACCTTTTCTTGCAGAACTCTTCTGAATGCAGGGGGCCAAATGATAGAAGAGGTGAGCAACACTGTGCTCACCGAGCTTGGCATCACTGTATATGCCAAACTCTGAAATGAAGAGCCCAAATGGAAACCCTTCCCCTACAATGGGTGTTCAGGGTCTCCTCTGACAGGGGCAAGCCAACCAAGCATGGTTAATTAATACTGCAAGGTGAAGATAGAACATTTATTTACACTGATGCTGTTTCAGTAGTGAGTTACCACCACATGAAGAAACTGCATCGAGTGAAAGGCTGTGCCAGACTCAAGTGTACGATGCTAGCCAGGATTAGACTATGGCAAAAGAGTACTTAGCTGTGGAAGTGTAATTGCAAGGAAGGAAAACTATTACATTTTATCATAGTTCAGAAGAAGCCATCAGCTGAACTGGTTTTCTTTTAGTGATCAACTTTTGGGTCGGGAAATTATTATTTTTTGCCATTACCTACTGTTTTATCTTTGAGAAACCTATTGCTGCCTAGAGCATTTTAACACTATGAGCATGAAAAGCACATATAAAAACCAAACTGTGTGCTAGAAGATTGCTTGATTGTCATAGACCATTTCACATTTGTAGAACTTTCCAACTGAATATCATAGAGCCGTTTGACAATCTTAATGAGCAGTGGGGGAGAACATAATAAAACTGTATGTGACTTAGGAGTCTGTGTCGCATTTACAAAGTTGCTTGGCACACAGCTCTGAATGCTTTCAGGTCAATGCATGGTGGTGTTATGGAGGGGTAATTAATTGATGCCAGATATTATTTCAAAGATAATATTGTTTATTAATATTCAGGACTCACCACCCCGACCACTAATTTTAATAATAATCAGTTCTTCACACGGTCATGGAAACTTTATGCAGATAATAACATAGGATCTAGAAATAACAAGCAAAGTGTATATCTTATTAATTGAACTTCAGCTGAACTGGAAGAGTAGGTTCCTGTGGTCAATACCCTGCTTGTCAACTAGATGGACTAAGGAAACCCCTTTCTGCTTGTGGCAGAAGGCAGTGGTGAATTACAAGAGGCTTTAAGTATTTACTCATAAAATACCTCCTGACTGGCAGGGCTGGCAACAGCTTCACACAGTATCCAAATGCTTGCAGTGAATTCTGTTACTGTCTTGTCATTCACTGAGACTTCTGATTCTTCTCAGGCTTCACAGGCTGCTAAGGAGAGGAGGCAGACAAGCTCTGACCTGGTCCTGATCTCTCTGGATGATTTCTGTATCTCCAGGACTTCCAGTTTTGGCAGGAGACATTCAGGTGCAGGCAGGATGCAATGCCATGTGCAGTCTCAGCACAGTGTCATGCTGGCTGTGCAGGCTGATCGCGTGGAGGCATTTAGAGCCTGTTCCTGGCAAACTCAAGGCAGGCAGTTTCCAGGCAGTTCAGGATATAATCAGACAGTAGCAAGCAGCAAGCACGAATACAAGGGCAGAACAGGTTGTGTCGCCTGCTCGTCTCCTTTTATCCATACAGCCTGAGACTAACGGGCCTTTGGACACAGAATAGCCAATCAGAATGGCAGTTAGCCAAGCCTGACCACACTAAGTGAAACCATAGGCTTGCTTTACCCTTTTTAGGGCAGAGCACAGCCTTGCACAAGGCATGCACAAGCTGAACCTGTGTACCTTGTTTACCACAGGATGCAAACAGCTTTGGGCAAGCCACAGTCCTTAGACTCAGTGGCTCCAGGTTCTTTGTCCTCTTTCCCACAGTTGCTTCTCCCCAAAACAGAACGATGGAGAGCAGAAAAACATCTCTGGTCAAACCAGGACATGTATAAGCCTATTTTGACCTGCTTAGGCCTACCATGACAGGTGGCTCCCACAGTTCATCAAAGTCAGGCCCACAAGCATAAACACAACTGTTTAGTCCAGAAAGACCATGCTTTCAACTTCTGGCACCTCTAACATCCGTTTATGTTCATAATCTAGCTCTCCTGTACCAGGAAGTATCTAAGAAGAGAAAGGTTCCTCTCAGGCAACCTGTCCAACCACAATCCAAAGGGACAAAGAATGAGTGAGGTGAGACAAGGGCAGAGTCTGGTTTTAAGCAAAAAGGGAGGACTTGTTCTTTATCCTGTGCATGACTCCAGAGAAACTGAATTCGGAGAGTAACTGTTTTCAGTTCCAAAGGGCATTAAACTGACATACTCGCCTCCACTTCATCCTTTTACAAGCAGGGGTGCAGTACTCCATGGCAGCTTGGTGAAGTGGTGGCCTTGGCCAGGGAAGACCCCAGGTATGGTGCAAATTCACCAGTCCTTTGAAAGGCAGAGCTGGCATGGGAAGGCTACTGGCATGGGCTGCTACAACTGGTGCATGTAAGCTCCGTGCTTATAAGGCTGACATCTGCTTTTGAATAAAACTCTCTGTATTGGAAGCTGACATCAACCCTCTGTGCTGCTTTAAATTCATATTCTCCTTGGAAAATACAATTCAGTATTTCAGTGCAGGTTTGAATTCTTTTTTATGCCTGAGTTTCCTAAACATTTTCCTGCTGAAGTACAGGCCCCTTCTCAGTGAGCTCAAGCCTACTGACTGTAGACTTTTTCTTAATTATGGTCTCCAGACCCTTTTAAATCAGTCCCCCAGGGGTCTGTGGACCTCATATTGAAAATGACAGCTTTAATATTTCCTTACTGAATACTTACGGATAGTTGTCTGGGGATGCTGACTCACATAAGATTGCTAATTCCCACTGAAAAACAAAAGAATTTGGTTTTAAGCAGTAATACGTGTGAAGGCATGGGGCACAGTATGGAGGAAGAGGAGAGTGGCCATCAAATGTGATCATGGCTTTGCACATACTGAGAAGAGAGAGTGTGGGAGGGGGAAAATCATTTGAAACCATTGAACTCATGCATAAATGTATAGCTTTCAAATAGCTAATTTTTTTATGTCATAAAAGAAAACTGGCTAGGACTGGTTCTTCTTTTATAGCCCTGTCATAAACTCTGAAAAATGAGCTTTGTAATTTATGGTTTGAAACCACCTTAACTGTTGCAATACAAACAGCATCACTGTACTGCAGTTTATTTCTAAAATGCCTCTGGTGACAATATTGCAGTGCCATAATTAACTAATACCAAGATCCTGTTTGTGGCGCTTTGTGCTGCTTGCTCCAGAAATATGCAGTTAGTAAAATCCTCAGGGCTCAGAAGATGGTGGTGCTTTGGAATAATCTCACATCACCATTGTCAGTTAAGACAATCACTAATATTGTTTCTGTGGCTTGTAGAAACCACCCCATCACTGACTGGATTTATAAAGAGAGGATTATATCATTTATTTATATATATAATATGTGTGTGTGTGTGTTTAAAAGAAAAAGGCAGGTAGGGAGAAGAACAGCGTGCATGCTGTCTCCTAATTACTTTGTTTTCTGATGTCTCAGCAACATTGATCTTTCAAAATGATCTCTTGCTGGTGGCATCAGTTTTATGTTGGAAAATATTCCTGCAATTCTGGCAATGATAAACTAATTACAGACTATACATTTTTAATGATTTAATCTCTTGTCATATTCCTAGAGAGAAGTGATCCCGATTTCAAACAAATCTCCCATGCATGACCAAACACTCATCACGAAATGTATGGTTTTCATTAAAACCCGTTGTTAATACAGGCTTAGGGTTGTTTTGTGAAAATGGGGAGAGGTTGGGGAGTAAAAGCATGCTGAAAGATTACTGTAATAATGCTGCAGTAAGCGTTTTGGATCACACAGATCTCCCAGCAACATTCCACTGACGTGCGCCTGCCATTACGGAGGGCTTTGACAAGCCATGTGTAACACTGGAGCTGCGTGTGTCAGGTGCCAGGTAGAAAGATGCGTTCACATTCCTTACTCTTTGCTAGAAATCCAGGTTTGTGTCATCCCAACTATGGTACACTAGGTTTGGGAATAATCATCAGGCCAGCAGTGAGTGAGAAAACACCAACAGCAACTGGAACGATGTCCATTTTTGATGTGATGAGATTTCTGCTTGCGAACTTACGATTGCGTGGACACAGTTTATATTCTTGTTTCCACTCCTGTCTCGTTGCTGTGTGCCTCAGTGGGGTCTGCTTCTTAGTCTTGCATGAAGGCTAAAGCAACGTGCCTTGGCCTCTGCCTGGAGTCCAGGGGTGTTGCTGCAGTGGGGAAACATGAAATGATCCTCTCTTTCATTTGCTGGCAAGGACTGGATCTGTAATTCTCATCCGTAGTAGCTCCTATAACTGCGCATCAGATCCAGAAGTAGAAGAGGGCCTTGGTTCTCTTGAGAGCACAGATGTAAGAGGTGTTGGAAACATGACAGGAAAAAACAATTGTTAGAAATTTCTTTTACCTAGGGGAGAAATTTCAAGTAATTTCAGCAAGCTGTAAACATTCCTGCCATTTTGCTTGCTTTCAGGTGCCTTTGCCCCTTTCCCAGAGAGCTGTTTTGTTGTTTTTTTAATGCCTCCCAATCTTCAGGAAGTCTGAAGATAAGAACAGCATTTAGGGAAGACATTTAAAGCAAATCATAGTGTGTCTGGGCTGGCTGTGTGCGTGCTTGTACGCTTGCAGGAATTCGAATCAGATGCACGCATGTTCGCGTAGCTCATAAAAATCAGGACCTATAATTGCTTAACCTGGAGAAGTGAGCATGTGGAAGGTGAATTAAGGTTCCTGTGAACTTCTCGTGGTTTTCCTGGCACAGTGAGGATGAAACTATTATTATGAACTAGAACTCCAATTTTATTAATGTTCTGAAGAATGGAAGGAAGCAACAAATCTGATTTAAGTGAAGACATTTGTCTCGGCAGTGTGATTTACTCCTGGGTTGTAAATTTGACATGATGGAGACTAAAATGTACTGAAACTTAAATTTCTCCCATATCTCACTCAAAGTCAAATGATTTAAGTAGCAGGGTATGAGAAATGACACGTATCCTTGGATGCAAATATATTTTTTGGTGCTGAAGACTTTAATTTCACATCTGAGGAAATTTATCAATTTGAGGACTAAACTTTTAGGAAAACAAGGGTCAAAATTTCAGGGCATGGTGTGAGAGTGCAGCTTTAATGAGTCCATCACCATATGCTGCAGTGAAGGTTTCCTGCCTGGTAGCCTCCTATTTGACGTTCAGTAATGATAAAACAGGTATTATCAAAGGTGAAATCTGCTTTGCTGACACAGATCCTGATAATGCTTCTGTCCTGCAGTGCTCACCATGCTTCTTGCTGGCACCGTGCCTCCTCTGTCTCCTACACTGTAAAAATCTGTTCAGGACCAAAACATTAAAAAGCATTACAGATATAACTGTAAACAAACCAAACTGGAGCTGAAGTGGGCGACTGAGTTTTTGTTGCAGTCAGAAGGCCCCCAACATGATGTAGCGTGCAGCATCCTGCCTGCTGTCAATCTGGAGGAGTATTTCTTGCTCTTTTTTTAATCCCTCTTAGGACAAGCCCAGGTAAGTGGACCAAACCAGGGTCCCTAATTTTGAACTCTTCATTGTGATTTTCCTCTTCATTCAGTGACAACTTGCAGCCTTCCAAGGGTCATAGAGCCCTTGGGAGCTGCCTGGCAGGAAGGGATCTGGGAGTTGTAACAGGCAAATGAATATGAGCCAGTAGCGTGCCCAGGCAGCCAAGAAGGCCAATGGCATTCTGGCTGGGATTAAAAATGCTGTGGCCAGCAGGAGCAGGGAGGTGATTGTGCCCTTGGAGTTGGCTTTGGTGAGGCCAAGAGAGATGTGGAGGTGCTGGAGAAGGTCCGGTGGAAGGCAAAGAAGCTGGGGAAGGGCTTGGAGAATAAATCTGATGAGGAGTGACTGAGGGAACTGGGACACTGAGAGGAGACCTCATCGCTGTCTAGAGCTACCTGAAGGGACATTGTGAAGAGGCTGCTGCTGGTCTCTTCTCACAGGTAATTGGAGACCGAACAAGGGAGAATGGCCTCAGGCTGAGGCTGGGGAGGTTTAGATTGTGTTTTAGAAAAAAAGGTTTTCACAGAGTGAGTGATCAGGGACTGGAGCTGCCCAGGGAGGTGGGGCAGTCCCCAACTCTGGATGTGTTTAAGGGTGGTTTGGATGTGGTGTTTAGAGCTGTGGTTTAAGGTGAATCTTGTAGAATAAGGTTCTAGGTTGGACTTGGTGATCCTGAGGAGCTTTGCCAACCTGGGTGTTTCTGTGATTCTTTGATATCCCCATTGAAGGAACCCTCTCCTTCCACTGAGGATTAAGGAAATTTCTGGGAACTTCACTCCATGCCCACATGTAGAATGTACCCAAAGTTAATTTTCAAGCTTTGACTTTTTTGGTAATCACCAGGGAGACTTTTTGTGTGTGTGTGAGGAATGTGACTTTAACCTGTCTGTGGTTGATTTGGCACAACCCTGATTCTCATTTTCATTTTCTGAATGATGTCTTTAAAAAACAAATCCAAAAGAAACAACCAAACCCCCACTATATTCTGCAAGTAAAAATCAAAGCATGAGTTTAATTTTTTTTAATTATTATTATTTTTTTAAGATAAACCAGTAACTTTTACAGCCTTGCTTGGATGATTCCGTGAAATGGGATTAATTTCTTAGCAGCGCTGGGCTTGCTCTGTCAGTTCAATAAAAGTAATGTGGACAATTTCAGTCTATTACTTTTAAATTAACTCAGCCCATATGACTCTTCCTAATACACTGCCACCTTGTGAAAAACAGGGTTGCATTTTATTGATTCATGTGATAGATGAGAATATTAAGTGTTCCCTGGCAAACGGCACCCCAAACAACACGAGGCTCTTAGGCATGCCAGGACTGGGGAACTAATTATGCTGAGACAGAAGAGGTTATTTTACTCATATGTTGTAAAATAGG
>VWZE01024080.1:220807-268970 GCA_013396675.1 Eubucco bourcierii | reverse complement strand
GGTGATGGGGGGAGAGATGGGAGTGCAGAGGAGAGGAAGAAGAAGGAATCTAAAAGCACCAGAGTTGAATGATGTAAAAATGAAGCCAAACAAAATCCCACATCAGAAGTTTTCTTTTCCAGAGAGGTGTACACAATAGCTGAAAGTACAAGTTATGCTTTGTTGTTGTGCTGTAGATCTGGCATTATAAAAGGACTCCTTTAACTACTTGATCTGCAAGAAAATGCAAGTGGTTCAGGTTTGTGATAATATGGAAATGTCAAAATACACATACACATTGTCCAGAGCCATTGAGAGGCTGAACTAAAACAAAAAAATAAAGAAAACAGAAAGGTACAATTCGTTGACTTTAATCTATCACCTGTCCTGTAAGCTGTCAGTAGCAGTCAGTTACCTCTTCCTGGAAGGCTCAGCCAGTTCCTCCAGCTATATATGGCTCAAGTGTACAATAGGCAGGGCTTTCAGAATGGGAATCTCAGAAGTCTGCAAAACTATCCAGTCTTTCAAGGATGAAGTAAATTGTGCAAGAGAAAAGTCTGAGGTGTCTTGAGCTGCACCTTGACACCAAGAATCATCCCTCTCAGAGATCATGGGCTGCTATTTCATGTTCACATGTTGCTAGATATAGAGGAAATCTTGCTGCCACGTCACTTCCAGTTTTATTAGTGGTGATATTGCCCTCAGAGTAAGATTTCTGCAGTTCCAAGCTGCTCTGCACTGGAAAAGTCATCTGTCTCTGAAACACACAGGAAGTTCTGCTTCTGCAGAAACATGAAATCCTTAGAATCATAGAATCATAGAATGGTAAGGTTGGAAGGGACCTCAAGGATCATCCAGTTCCAACCCCCTGCCATAGGCAGGGACACCTCCCACTAGCACAGGTCACTCAAGGCCTCATCCAATCTGGCCTTGAACAACTCCAGGGAGGGAGCAGCCACAACATCCCTGGGCAACCTGTGCCAGTGTCTCACCACCCTCACTGTAAAGAACTTCCTCCTAACATCCAGTCTAAATCTCCCCTCTGTCAGTTCAAACCCATTGCCCCTTGTCCTGGTATTGCAGAACCTTGTCAATAATCCCTCCCCAGCCTTCCTGTAGGCCCCCTTAAGATACTGGAAGGCTACTATCAGGTCCCCTCGAAGCCTTCTCTTCTCCAGGCTGCAGAGCCCCAACTCTCTCAGTCTGTCCTCATAGGAGAGCTGCTGAAAACAGAGAAAAGGAGATGAAAAGTTCCAGATTCCTTTACCTTGATTCCTGATAAGATTAAATGTTTAGAAATTGAAACATAAACTTTCTCATTCCTTTAATCACACTTAGAGACATACTCATGATGAAAGTCTCAAGATCTCCCTTATTATTTTTCTTCTGTAGAAACCTCCTTGACCTGCTGAACTCTTTAAGGACAAGCTTGTTATCCTTAAGGCTCTTTGTGTTTCACAATCCTGGCTTGCCTGGCCATACCAAGCACTGTGCTCCAGATGAGCAAGAATCAGACATGTGGCTGATGTAAATCAGGTTCTGTAAGAGCTTAAGGTATCGTTTGGCCTTAAATGTTGTCAGGGCTGAACTGCTACATGCATGTACTTAGCATATCAGAGGTACATCGTGCCAGTTGAACTGTCACATATTTTGGACACCTTCATTTAGTCTGCAGTTCATTCAAAAAGTGTGGTTGCCTTAGAAACCACAAAAATGCAGAATAATTCTGAGATAAACCCGACTGGGGTTCAGTCGGCTCAGAGCTATACAGCACTTCTATAAATAATAATAAAAAAAAGATAGATTGCATTAAAAGCAGGGGAGGAAGAGAATATCTTCATTAAAAAGAATGAGGGTAGAGAGATTATGGTTACCATATGCAAGGTGACAGATCACTGTATCATGTTACATGTGCAGGTTGCCTTTGCCTGGGAAATGCCCATGTCTTAATGGGTTAAGCCTGTAGGAAAGGAGAAGGCTGTAGATGATGGGGAGAGCTCAGAGCCAGAGCAGGCAGTGTTTTTCTGGGCCAGAATTTCCCTGCAGCTCTGGAAGAATGAAGAAAAGCAACATGTATGTTTCTATTTCCAGATGGTCCTTATAGAACTGATTCCCTCTGCCTGTTTCTGCTGGAGGCACTTCCTCATCCATGTGAAGCACTTCATTTAGGAAGTATAAATCTGCTGCCCTTCTCTGCTGCCCCTCTTCTCAATACCAAAATGTTGAAACTTGTCTGCACCAAGGTGATGATTTCCTATCTGAAGAAAATAAAGCAAGCTCCTGAATGGAATGTGATCTCCTACAGCTAGTAAAAGTTTTATAACTGAGGACAAACCCCCCCCAATAAAAATAAAATAAAATAAGACACCTCAGCTGGTGTAAATCAGCACTGCCTAACTCTAGTGGATCTTGCCTCAGGCAGGGGTGGAAATTTTGAGGTATTTCTGGTACATGGACAACAAGTTTATTGGAAGTCATTAAAATACAAGTAGTATTCTGGAAAAAGGGGAAGAAAAAAAAAAAAAAAAAAGAGAAGAGAAGAGGTAAAGGAGATTATATACCAGAGTTCTCCCAGGCCGATCCTCCACTAAGATTTCTTCAGTGAATCACTGCAAATGGTTAGATGAGGACTTCTAGCACTGAGAGTTTATTCATTTGGGTACATTAACAAGCTAATGTACACCCACCCTGGCTAGTTCCTGGTTCAGCATGTATAAATGTGAATTTTCATTACTGATCCTCTCTCTGTGTTGCTCTTTCCCATTTATCCCATATGCTTACTTTTGGCTACCAGAACATATCACTTGCAGCTGACATATCATACGTAGGGCACAAAATGAAAAAGTTTCTCTTAAAAGGGGGTGAGAGCTCAAACTTTTCCTCAGCTTTACAGCTTGGGAACTGCATGGTTTTGGTCTGCTGTTCCAAATAAAGCCACACTGCCTGAACAGACAGCAGAAGCACTGCTGCATGCTGGATCACATCCATGGCATCTCCAGTAGTTTCAGCAGGGGGTAAACTCTTGCTAACTTACTGACAGCTGACTTTGAAAAAAATTGGTTTTGTTCAGAGCAATGTCTGCCCCAGTTCCTGAATTGCAGCAAATTGCTGAATGTGGTGTTAAGAGGGAGCAGGAAAGCACAGCCTGAAGGAAGACTAAGAGGAGATGCACTAGGAGGGTGCTGTGACCACAAGGTACCCCAACTCTGATTTATTTAACATTTTCTGCAGCTTGGGTCCTGCTTACCCAGCCAGAGGAGAAGTCTAATACTACCTACAGTAGCAAAATCAGACCTCATCCATAGCTTGAAGGTTGACCAGCAAAAAGAGCCATGCTAGCTGAAGTATGCTTGTTGAGTACAACAGACCCAGATTTCATGTTATGCCAGATACCAGAGCAGAGATCCCTTGTTTGGCTATTATGAAAATCAAGCTTTGAGTAAGTACAGTCAAAACAGTATATATAAGCACAGAAACCACTTGTGAAAAAGGTTGAGAGAATTCGATGGTGCTTCTATTAAAAAAAAAAAAACAACAAACCACACAGGAACTCATCTTTCTCTTTGATCTCACCTACCCTTCCCTCCTCAACAAAACAGGGAAATAGAAGACAAAGACCCAACCATGCTGAGAAGGGGAGATGACCAGGTAAATAATTGACTATAAGCTGTTCACTTCACAGGACAGTGATGCTTCTCCCCATTTGTAAACAGCCTCTTCACCAAAGATCCCACTCACATCCCCTGACCTGCAGCCGATGCTGAGGAACGAGCTACGCAGTTTCACAGTTAGAATAAAATAACCTTACTAAAATATGGTCAGAAACAGAAAGGCTGAAAGAACAATGATTAGGAAGAGTCTTGAGAGCAAGGAATAGTCCCCAGAAGGGGGAAGGTTTGGAAGGATAAAATATACCATGGATCCACTTATATATGAGGACCTTCTGCCAATCAGATAGCGTTAGAGGTGCAGTTTGCCCTTCTGGGGGAATCTGATTTCAGACACGAGATCGCTGGATTTCCTTTTTTCCTTAGTGCAGACTATCTGGAGATCAAAGCCCTGCCAGGAGCTGGCAAATGGTATATTCTCACTTTGATGGATCTGTAACTCCTGTGAATGCAAACATGACAAGAAGAGAATGCATCTTTTATGTGACATTTCCCATATTTTTCTGACCACTCATACTGCTGGTCAGAAGAAAGCAACCTAAGGGACAGATTTAGTCAAATTTCACTCTCAGTGCTTTCCCTCTGCTATTACAGTGCTTTATTAAGTGTGATGAGGGAATCTATTCCTTTGCTCTCCCCCTCCTTCTACTCCACTCAGTCATCCTCCAGACCAGGTAATATATAACTCCATTCATTGTGATGCTAACGAGTTCTATTTAGCTGTATTTAACTGGATATCACAACCCCATGCGATGACCTTTCACTCCTGGGAAGTAGTTTTAAATTCGATCCACAGCAAAGGAAAATCCCTCCAATTCATTGGCTGTGAAAGGTCACAAGTGAAATGTGTTCTGATGCTATCTGCTTCTGCTTTAGTTCTCAGTATACCTGAGCATCAAGCTGGTCTGAATCAGCTTTTGTCCCTGAGTACCAAGCACCCTAAGAAAGTGCTGTGGAAAAGGAAGCCTAGCGTTTGGCAGTGCCAGTGGGTGTAGGTGGCACTTGGAGAGGAGATGCCCCATTGAACCCAAAGCAGGTGCCACCCATGGTGGAACACCGAGGCCCTACCCAGTTTGATTTGTTCTTTTGACAGTTCAATTATAGGAAGGGACTTGCTTTGTTTGTTTTTGCCCCCCCCCAAGATCTTAAATGTGCAACTAAAAATCAGCATTAGGTGGAAACACACAAAGATCTCATGTACAGATCAGACAGTGATGTTACAGAACATGCCTGTAAATGTAACTTCCAGGACACGGACAAGACTTCCAGAAATGGATAGAGAAGAAAAAAACATAAGGACTGAAACTGTTAACACTGTGATATCAAAATTTCATAGATACCTATTCCCTTTACTAGCAAGTTAGTGTAAACCATTCCATCTGGGGTTTCTAAACAAAACATTGCCAGAAAAATTAATCTTGTCCTTCATCCTTTGTGACCATTTCCTCTGCAGAAGCATAGGTGCTTGTTTATCTCATCTCACCATAAACATTTGGCACCTTGATGTGTGTGCCCTGCACAAGGGAGGAAAAATGTTGTCTCATTAAGATCCTGCACCTGGGTAGGCACAATCCCAAGCACAACTCCAGGCTGGGTGGGGAATGGCTGAGAGCAGCCCTGAGGAAAAGGACCTGGAGTCCGGGTTGATGAAAAGCTCAACATGAGCCTGCAGTGTGAGTGCAGCCCAGACAGCAACTGAGTCCCGGGCTGCAGCAAGAGCAGTGTGGGCAGCAGGGCAAGGGAGGGGATTCTGCCCCTTTACTCTGCTCTCCTCAGACATCACCTGGAGTCCTGTGTGCAGTTCTGGAGCCCCCAGCACAGGAAGGACATGGAAGTGTTGGAGTGGGTCCAGAGGAGGATGTTCAGAGGGCTGCAGCAGTTCTGCTATGAGGACAGGCTGAGAGAGTTGGGGCTGTGCAGCCTGCAGAAGAGAAGGCTTCCAGGAGACCTTAGAGTAGCCTTCTAGGATCTGAAGGGGCCTACAGGAAGGCTGGGGAGGGACTATTGACAAGGTCTTGCAATGCCAGGACAAGGGGCAATGGGTTTGAACTGGCAGAGGGGAGATTTAGACTGGATGTTAGGAGGAAGTTCTTTACAGTGAGGGTGGTGAGACACTGGCACAGGTTGCCCAGGGATGTTGTGGCTGCTCCCTCCCTGGAGGTGTTCAAAGCCTGGTTGGAGGAGGCCTTGAGTGACCTGTACTAGTGGGAGGTGTCCCTGCCTATGGCAAGGGGTTGGAACTAGATGATCCTTGAGGTCCTTCCAACCCTACCATTCTAGGAGTCTATGATTAATTTGTTTCTCATTACTTAGTGTTGGCATTGCAGCAAAAACTAGAGCTATCAGTTAAAAAACAACAATTAAACAAGCAAACTATCCCTTTAAAACAGTGAGGAGGGCACCCTTCTAAAATCTTTGAACTAAAAGGGGAGGAGTAAAGTATTGTCAGCCCACTTTTACAGCAAAAATAAGGAAGACACCCATCACTGAAGGCACTTCACCTATCACACCAGCTGGTGGCAAAGCTCGAACCCCAAGTTGGACCCCTTGAACCTGAGTCACCCTTTGAATTCATAACAAGCATTGAACATAACAGAAACCAGAACTTCCAAACCATAAACCCCAACAAAACCAGCCATGCACTGCAAAACCTAGGTCACAGGACTAGGTCAGAATTTGCAGTTGCTCTGGTCAGATTTGTACAGCCTACCGCTAAGATACTAAATGAGGTCTCTGTGTATTTTAAACACTGAAGTATGCCCTAATGAAGGTCCAGAGAAGGGCACCAAGGCTGGTGAGTGGGCTGGAGCACAGCCCTACAAGGACCGGTTGAGGCAGCTGGGGGTGTTCAGCCAGGAGAAGAGGAGGCTCAGGACAGACCTCACTGCTCTCTACAACTACCTGAAAGGAGGTTGTAGCCAGGTAGGGTTGGGCTTTGCTGCCAGGCACTCAGGGACAGAACAAGAGGACACAGCCTCAAGCTGTGCCAGGGCAGCTTTAGGCTGGATGTTAGGAAGAAGTTCTTCACAGAAGGAGTGATTGGCATTGGAATGGGCTGTCCAGGAAGGTGGTGGAGTCATTGTCCTGGAGGTGTTTAAAAGGAGGCTGGATGAGGCTCTTAGTGCCATGGTTTAGTTAATTAGAAGGTGTTGTTGGGTGATAGGTTGGACTAGATGACCTCAAAGGTCTTTTTGAGCCTGGTTAGTTGCATGATTCTGTGAAAAGATTTTTTCCTTCTGCAAAACCTTAGTGCAGTCCCTAACCCCTGCTCAGACCAGGACATTTGAAGTCACATTAGCCAATGTGAGCGTCATGGCTTGAGCTGAATCTGCTGCTGATTTCTAATATCATGCTGCCATCATGTCAGCTTCAAAACAAAAAGTGCTGGCTGGAGCAAAGTATCATGGGGCCTGAAGTTCAGATTGTAACACGAGAGCCAGGTGCTGCTTCTAGGTTTTGGGGTGTTTGTCTTTTCTGCTGGGCTGGCTTCTGTGTGCTTGGGTGAGGGGGAAACTGTTTTATTGTTGACTTCTGCATTTTGCTGTATGTTTTCTGCAGATAGGCTAAGTCAATCATGCACTGTGTCGTCTCAGTAAATTCATTATCATGATCCAGGGGCTTTTTTGTGTTACTTAGCCTCCAGTCTGTGTAGAGGGAGAGGGGTTTGCAAGAGTAGGCTGTGTTAACCCAGGACAGTGAGGGAAAAGAACAACCTTTTACACCTACTCAGACATGCCCTGGCTATCCAGCTAAACTGAAACATATTTAAAAAGTACATGTTGTCAGAAACTGAAACCCCTGCTGATTTCTGACTGTGGAACTACAGGAAAAAAACACTTGAGTGAACATCAAGCCTGCCAGAGACACTGAGCAGCCTCGAGGCTCAGAGTAAAAGGTGTTGATGCCTTCAATGTGTTACGGCTAAAATAAGCCCATGGTCTCAGGATGGTGAGCAACCAACCTCTGTTGCTAACACCACATGGATGTCTCCTTGCTGAGTGAACAGGTGACAGCCATAGTAAGAGGATGTGGAGCAGCAGGCTAAAGAGTGTTTGAGAAGCAGTAGCTTTTGGCCAGAAACAATTGTGTGACTGAAAAAACTCTTATTGTCTCACCTAGTGCCAGATCTATTAATTCATGCTACACTCAAGGCTTCTCCAAAATATGATCAGTTCCCAGCAAGCTCTCTAGGGTTGTCCAAGTGAAGAGCACAGCTCAGAGTAATCACAGAAGACAGCCCTACAAGACCCACCAAAGAGTCCTGTATTCAGCCACATATAAAAGTGATGCTCAGAGGACAATAGAGAGAGTGAATTCTTGCTTTGCTGCTGCAACTGACTGACTGCCAGAGGGTGACCTGCACCCAGCACAGGAGAACAGGAGCAGGCAAAAAATCAGGAAGCCTTGCATCTTCTCAGCTTACACTCAGGATGGCTCTAACCCACAGTTTTGGTACAGCACTGTAGCAAGGAAGTAGAGCATTATCTGGACACCTCCGCTGTGGGAGAGCAAGGAGCAGCACGCAGCAAAACATTCCAGCTGAGGGCTCTCAAGAATCTCGAGTTCAGTAAAGCTTCAGGTTTTTATGCTGTAGGCACCCTCCTCCTCCAAACCTAAACAAAACAATAGCACAGCGAGACCCAGTCCAAATGTGACCCTGCCTTTGTACTGCAGTCAGAATAAAACAACATGAGTAGATCAGGGAGACCTAGCTCTTGAAGCTTCTGACCTAAAACGCAGAAGAAACACACAGGGAGGTGAGTTAATAAAACACACCTGCAATAGCTTCTCTTGGAAACATGCCTCAGCTGAGGTACCTGGCTTCACTCCCAACACTTATAAACAATCCTCAGATGTCAAGGACTGCTGTTTAACAGACAGCACCATTTCCAGGGGGTCCTAAGAAAACCTAAACTGACAGATTTCTTTTTTTGAAACACCATAATAACTTAGAAAGCTGTCAGAGTGATTTATTATTATTTAAAACATGCTCTTATGTAAGTCCTCGTATGACACATTTTAGCCAGCAGCTAATTTTTAAAGTCAAGTGATAAACTCTAGGAAGCTGAGAATATGTAGAAGCTCAGAGACACCTTTAATTAGAGGGTTGTTACCAAGTTCAGGTAAATTACTAAAATATGTTGGTTAGAGTCTTTTCACCGTTAAAACATCACTACCACCTCTGCTATGCTGTTGACAAAATGCTTTTATGCTGCTGAACAGGTACATCTTCCTAACACCCTTCAAATGTAAAAACATGTTAATGAGTCCTTACCTGGCTTCTCTGCCTCTGTTCCCCTTTGCTCTTAAGTGGCAACGGTTTGGTTAAATCATAGCTCTTCCTCCCGAAGGGAGAGTCAAAACACAAAATGCGGTTGTGACTCTCCTCACAAAGCTACGTCTCCAGCCCTTTATACATAAATGGCCAGTGCCAGAAGGGTCTGCAGAGCCAATCTACACTGCAAGCTGCCCCTTTGCCTTGGAACCTGACCTTGAGTTTCCCTTTCTGAATAAATAAAATTATACACTCTGCAATTAGAGGCTGCTGCTGAGGGTCCTGCTTCAAATGTTTCTGTCATTGCTGCTTTTGCATAACATTTCTGCTGCATCTCAGCTGTTTGAAGAGACATGCACAAGCCTATCTGATCTCACCTTTCCCCTGGAGTAGCTTTGCATTTAATTCTTTCATAGTAAATTCCAAATCTTGCCTTGCTTCTGATCTATAGCCATCATAAAGGAAGGCCTAGTCTGTCTTGAGTTACAGATTTTGACAGAAATAGTCAAATGCAGGTGAAACTGGGGAAATAAAAGTATTTTCTTTATTGTTTATGGAATTTTTCATAATCTCTAAAGATGCCTTTTGTTTTCACTACTGCTAAGCATTTTAATTTCCACATTTTATTTAAAGCTCAAAAATATAAGTAGACTAACAGATGCAGAAGGGAAATGCTGAATTCTTAGGATATATGTGACCTGTGATGAAGTAGAGAGGTATCTGAGCTAGCATTAAATGGTCTGGTATAGCTATCATGAATTATGCTTCTTGAACTATCTCTAGGATCACATACATAACATCTTCCCTAAATTTTCATCTCCATGCCTCACATCTTCACCTTGTTTAACAACAAGCACTGTGATCTGCAAGTCATTGTAACCATCCCTACAAGGTGCTGGGCACCACAACACCGAGCAACTTCAAGAGGAATTGAGAGGGCTCAGCAGTTTGCTGGGCTGAGTTCAAGCTGACTGATGTTGTGGGTGGTTGCTTCCTGAAGTAAATGCACTGAGGCTCAGGTCTGCTGCCAAATAAATGCCAGATGAGGAAATTATGACTGCCCAAGGGCTTTCTTCAGTGTACATGTTCTACTTAAAAAAAATAAGTCTACTGTAAGTTTTGCATTCATAAACTGATGCTCCCCTTTGCCTTCCTCTTTTGCCCTCCCTGACTTCTGCCCTCCTTCCTTGACTGCCAAGAAAGTGCCCCTTTGTGTGCAGAAATGCCCAAGAGTTCACAGGAGTTAACTAGAAGAGACACATTCAGCCACTCTGTCAAAAAGCCTTGACACACTTCTTTCTGTCCAAAAGACCCTTTTGCTTTGGAAAGGCCTCCATTGAACACCCTCCCCCTCTTTCACCTCCCTCTTGAACTTACCCTGCAACAACAATGCTAAATAAATAACTAAATGGGGCACCCCTCTCCCCGACCCCGAGTCACTGCTGCAGGTTTTTTTTTTGTTGTTGTTGCAATCTTCTGTACTAATTTTATGGAATACACTTTCAGAGTCCAGACAAGTGCAAAATGCTGCTGCCTTGATAGTATATTCACAGAACTTCTGTTTCTCTTCTGTGACTCTTCATGCTTGCCTTGATGTTGGTTTTTCTGTGGCTTGGTTTCTCCGGTTGTGGGAAGGGATCCTACTGCTCACGAGACCTTCTGGGTCTGTGTGCCTTAGAGGGAGGGGACAGTGTCACGCATGGGTTTGAGGACAGAGTAACCTGTGCTGCCCTCCAGCCATTCCTTGCCCAGCACACTGTGAGCTCCAGGGGCACAGTCAGTGCAGTTCAGAACAGAAACACAAGCTGCTCTTTTGGTTTGAAGACAAGTAACACATGAACTGGCTCAAAAATCAAATCAGACAGCACTAAAAGTACAGACTGCATTGTTTTGATCAGGATTTCAAAGCACTTTGGATGCCTACCTCTACTCAGTAGGATGCTGAGTGCAGCTTTTATGCATATTGTGTGACTCCTGTTAAGCTGTAATATGTTAAGACAAGCACTGGCACTACTGTGTAACTAAACTTTAGCTTTTTTTTTGTTTGTTTGTTTTGTTTTTTGTTGGTTTTTTTTTTTTTTTTTATGGTTGTGCAAAACTTTCTGACACAGTTTGAGGAGCAGGTCCTGTGATGAATAAACCAAACAGATATTAACTCAAATCCAGTGTTAATGGACATTTTTCTTTCTGGATTCCCTTTCAGCCAGAAAAAGAGGGGCTTTGCCCCATGTATGTCATCTAGCTAGAAACAACTGGGGGTTTTACATAGAGACGTGCTCTTTGGAGTTTGTAGCTATGTATTTTTAATACTGTCAATAAACTACTTCCTTGAGACACAGAAGGGCAATAATGGGAGCTGTTAACAAAGTGTGAAAAGAAACGGGCAAGCAAAGGTTAATCACATGGCTGTCCACTAATGACCTCTCCAGCCCCGAGTTTAAACCCTCCGCTACTTGTAAAGACCAATCACGTGAATAATTTCCTGTCTGAGGTAGTCTTTATGGTTAAGAATAAAAGCTGAGCTTATTGTGAAAAGAAAGTGCTCAGCAGGAGAGAAGGTTATTATTTTAAAGCTGATCTAAACACCTGGGTTTCTCAGTAGACCCTATTAAACTTCCTCCATTATGTCTAAAGATTTCAATCATTCCTACCACAGTAGTAAATTAGTGTATTACTGCTTAAAGCAGATAAGCCGTAGCAATGGGGACATCCTAAGCTGATGCTGCTCACCCACCCTGAAGAGAGACCTGGGCAGCCTGTTTCTTCCCCATAAATGAGGCAACAAGGCTTGGTGACATCCTAGAATATCATCTCTTTCTCTTTTTTTTTTTTTTTTGTACTGAAATGTGAGAGGAGAAACCAACTGAGTCCTGCTGCTAATGGTGCAGTGGCAAAGACCAAGCCTGGGCCATGAGAAGGCACCTGTAAGTAAGATGCTCTCGGAGCATGGTTGGCCCTGAAGTTGTATGGCACAGGAAAACAGATGGAGAAGTTTGCCTCCACCTCTTCTACATACCTCCAGTGACACTCTGGCAGAAAGAGAAAATACAGAGATATGAGATATTCCTGATTAAAGGTTTAACTTTTGTAGTGAGTAAAGTAATGCTCTAGTCAGCAACTCTTTGCCCTTACTCTCTTTTCCTTCTCCTCTCAGCCCCACATTATTAATGAGATTTATTTTTTTCCTCCCAGAGTTATGATCCTGGAAAATGCTTGGAGTTCAAACTGTGCGCAGAGGGAGTATTCAACCTCCCTTCCTCCCACCACAGCTCGCTGTCGTTGGGATCCCCATAGCTAACCAGCACATCATCATCCAAGCAGCCAGGACCAGAGTGCTCACACTGTCTACCCAACCCCCTCAGGGCTCTTCAGTAAGGGTAGCAGAGACCAGCCTCTGGCAAAGCAGCCCTCCAGAGGCTTCTCACAACATGTATGCTGTTCTTCTGCTTGTGGTTTGTTTACAGGCTCATATATAAAGACTGCCAGATTCTCAGCCAAGTCCAGTTTATCTCAGGGTAAACTGCACTTATGCCATTTATTTCAGTCCTGATTTACACACATCAAACAAAATACCTGCAGATCTTTTCCCTTCTCAACTTGCCCAAAAGGGTCTTGCCTGGCACATTTCAATCAAGACAACCTGCAAGAGTTGTAAAATGAGCATGAAGTTTTAACTCAGGTCAACGTAAAGTGCCCACCTTACAGTCTCTGGAGGGAATGATATTGTGCCTTACTAACCTGTTAAAAAAGCTACCTAGAAACTGCCTGATATTGCACAGGCGATGGCATTGCTTTTCCTACTTAATAAATGGAGTCCTTGAATTTTCCAAGCAAGTGCAAGAGAGAAACTCTTCTGTTCTGTAAACAACTGTGTGTCCAGTTTCCATGCACGGATACCCAATTTGTGCATGCAACTGTAGTTATTGTGCATTCAAATGGGGCACACCACTAGTCACAGGCCTGGGCTTCTTGCCAGTTTAAAAGTCAGTCCTTCTGTATGTAGAAAGAGAAAGCAGTATCCAATAGAAACAGTACTCTGCATGCACTCCAGTTCTTATTCAAGGCTCTCAGAACAATGTCTAACTGTTAATCTTTCCAACACTGCCGTGAGGCGGGGAATATTTTATCTACATTTTACAGTCAGAGGAAACTGAGGTTAAGTGACTTGCCCAAGGTCAGAAGACGGATTTAATGACAGGCTCAGGATCCAGCCATGAGAATATGCTGCCCTGACACTGGGCTGCTACACCTCAGGATAGATGAGGAGTAAATGTGTCCTTCCCGTAACATCCAAGCAGTGCCGTTTGCTAAAGGTCTAATCCAAGCAAGCTCAAACAAAAATCTGCGGTGGTGCCAAGATTAGGGAAATATCTCCTCTGTGGTTGGGCTCTTTTTGTGTTGTAAATGCAGAGGCTAAAATTTCCAGAGATGTGGATGCCCAATTTCCGCTAACATTAATAAGCTGATGTGTCCAAATCCTGTAGGCAGCTTTGAAAGCCTGTTTGTGCTTTCCCTCTTCCTACTATTCAAGCATAGAGTAAGGTCAGGGCTTTCCCATACCCTCTCCCTTCTCTGCCGGTGGAAAAATTCTGGCCATACCTTCACTTACTCTGCAGTGAATGGATAGTGTCACTGGGGATTGATTGATCTAATACCCACAAAAGGCCAGAGGAGAGATTCCCTTGGTTGCCACAGATACTGGATCAGGACCTTATCTTTTTATGGCATCCATATCACTCCAACTATTTTAATATCTGAACATCTCATGGTTGATAATATATTCCACTTCCCAACTCACCCATGAGATACAGGGGTAGCATTAATCACTTAATCCCATTTTACAGATGATGAACTGAGGCACATCAGACTCCATACTCATTTCAGTCCGAGCTACTCTGAGACACTCCTGGCATAAGCAAGAGGATGAGATAAGCACCTGCAGCCAGAGATTTAGATGCTGTCTTAGGAGAGGATACTACAACGAGAAGGAAAGGCACTTTGGAAAGTGTCTTTTTCATGTTGACTGCAAAGGGAGCCTGCATGACGAGGTAGTTAAAACTCCTCCCTTTGAGACAGCTACTGCTAGGTGAGACAAATTCCCTCCTAAATTACTTGCTCAGTGACATGGAGAGAGGCTGTTGCAAAGGAAGAAATTGAGCCCCAGACACAATCTCTGGGATATTTCCCTTAGACTGAGCTTTGATTTCAGGTAAAGGATTTTTTTGTTGTTGTTAAGGCAGGAAAAATAGTAATAAGTTTAAAACTACCAGCTTTGCTGGGATTAGTCACTGGGAATCTCAGCAGCCGAGCTCTTGAGCTCTGGCCTCTTTGACTTTCCTATGTTTAGATGTTCAGGCCCTAATGAGTTGATCTCGTTGATCTTTAGGTACCTATTCATATGCAAATCCTGGCATTCTGCTTTTGCTAAATAGTCTTTGTATTAACACATGAAATAAATTTTTTAAAAAAGAAAGTCAGTCTGTGGTAAATCCTCATACTTAGGTTTGTTTGCATCTGGATAAATGATCGTAGTCCCTCTTTATATGATCTCCTTGCTGTACCTCTGTTAGGAAAAGAAGGTGGGGGGAAAGAAATCCAACTTTCAATCTCTTCTGCATTGACATTGCAATGTTTTGTCAAAGCAGAAATTGTCCACGAACCAAGAGGTAAAGAATAAATAAACGCATTAATGCCACAACTTCCTCATAGCTGTATTTTTAAAATTAACACAGAAGTGCCCTCATTCTAGTATCACTAGGTGGTTAGTCTGCTATGGAGACCAGATCTATTTCCTAAGACTCCAAAATCACGGCCTGTTGCAGAGAGGATACCTTTTTACGGGGAGATTTTGCAGGTTCACAATGTGCGTGTGCATGTGTGTGTGAGACATGTACATCGCTGTGCCATGCCAGAGCACACTTGAGAGATTCTGAGCATGAATCCTGACCCCAGTAGTCAATGAAAAGCACTCAATGACTTCAAAGGGGCTGGGATTTCACCCATCGTTTTTCAGACTCTGAAGCTTGCAATCATTAGTGGTTTGCTCTAAAAGTGGATGTTGCGGTGCAGTAAAGTTATACGGAAATTACATCCAGCTCCGTAACAAACTTATACTATCTCTGTTTAAACCCTGTGTATGCTACAGTTCTGTATATAATGTCAACGATATAGTATCATATTTTTGTAACTAGGTTAGCCACAGAGAGCAATCTGAACTGTAGGGACAGAGGAAAACTTGCAGGACCTTGAAACATATCCTGGACACTACCTATGTGTCTACATATTTACAGATGTGTCTGTGCACAAAAAAATCACGGCCTTAATTTGAACAACTTGCTTGGAATTGTAGTTGAGGTCCAGTTACTAAAGAAAAGCTGTTTAGGAGCAAATGCAGGTTGCAACAAAATGTTAGGAACAAACTGTCCAAGGATCTTCTTTCACAACAATCCCACGCGCTTACAAATCTCCCTTTAAGAATAAAGTGGTAGTGCAAACACCTAATTAAAAAAACGGCTTGTATTCGGAGTTACTAATTAAAAATCCTCATGTTCCCCCGACTTTTTCCCCCCTCTGTGGAAATCTGCAAGTTATTTAATTGAAGTCCCATTTTGTTGGTGCAGATGCACGAAGTGTCTGAATCATCAAACAGATTTAGGGTGTTTTGATTGTTGTGTGTGCCTCATTGCTATTCCCAGAATGTCGAGCTGAGCTTATGCTGATCGGCAGGACTTAGAAGCATGAAACAGTAAAAGAGTCCTTTCTTCTCATCCCAGCCCCATCCCCCTTGCCCCCCTGGATTTACATTGAAACTTTGCCAATCTCGGATCGCACTCTGTCTGCTGCCTCTGCATTAAAATGGAGCCGGCTTGCCCGTTTCTTTGGCCCCACGCTCCATCTTCAGATTCCCCTTCGCTGCCATAAGATGCCTCTCATGTCGCTTCAGTGAAACTTCTTTAAGAAGATGATTTCATTTTCTCTTCTTTTTATTTTCATTCTCTCTCTTCTTTTTTCCCCCTAAACAATAAAAATCCTTCTCTGTTTTTACATTTGTGCGCTGTGTGAAAAGAAACGAGACAGAGGAAGAGAGAGAAGCCTGTTTTCGTCTAGAGGTGAAAACAGCCTGGTGAGCAGCAGGTGCAAAGCCCCAAAGCAGCTGCTTACTGCTCTCAAGTTGAAGCGCCTTGGTCCCCCACCCTTCACGCCAAGAGCACTTCATATAATCCTCTCATGCAATTCACACTGTAATTGCAGATATCCAGACTGCTAGGGCTCATTTTATTATTATTTTTACTGATAACAAGATCTGCAAACAGGGGACCAGTCATAGTAATTAGTTGTGTGTCACTAGGCAGCTTCTGCAGAAGAAAGTTGGATTCTTTTTCATTCTTTTTTTGGGTGCAGGGAGGGGCGACATGACTGCTTTGCCCCCTCCTACCTCTCCTTTTACTCCCTTGAAGGCCACTCAAAGTAGCACATGGGGAACTTTCCTGCTGGCTCTGGAGGTCCTTTTATTATCTTGTGTGCCTCATTCATTCCTTGTGATGAAGTCTGTTGGATGGGTGCTAGCAATGAAGATTATTGTCTTGAGGACCAGCTTGTTTTCTCAAGGCTCTGCTTGCTACGTTGCTAATTATGGGTCTATGGGATCCTTTTCTGATATTTGATTAAGTGGCATGGATTACTGTGTAATCATTTCCCCCTGGGGGGGGGGGGAATTTTTCTTTATTATTATTATTATTATTATTATTATTATTATTATTATTATTATTATTATTATTAACCTCTGAACAACTTTCCAGTAGCTTCTATTTAGGTAATTGCTCCTCCCTGTTATCCAGGAATTCTTAATTTTAAAAATCACATTATGGTTTCCACCAAACACTAGTCAAAATGTCAATTACTGGTAAACACACCTTCTTTCCCCCTTCTGTTCAGAGTCAATACAGATCATATGAACATAGTGTTTGTACCCCTTATGTATTTTCTCTGTCTAAGAAGACACTGTTGTTTACAGAATGAAAAGAATGAAGGTGGACATTTGGTTCCAAACTTTTGTTTTAGATCAAGGTTTTTTCTCAGTTTGATTCTTCAAGCCAGAATATAAAGGAATAAAAGTCAGTTTGATGACATTATTAATAACCTGAACAGATTTTGCAGTGCTGCAAGACGCTGTGGAAAAGGCTGGAAAATGGGATCCTTTATTTAGCTGCAGAAAGCTTGAACCAGCTGCCACAAAGTCAAGGCAAATTTCCCACTGAGCCAAAGAAGTTCCCATCAGTGTGGAAGACCAAACAAGTTTCTTCCAGAGTGTCGTGGTAACACACCTCAGGTTCAAAAGGAGAAGTGTGGAGGGGGGGTGAAGAGGAGATTCCAATAATGATTCAGTTTCCAGAAATGTTTTCAATTTGCCTTGTTTTCCTGTTTTATGACAACTGTGTGATTTTTGCAAAGCCCTAAGTTACTGAGATCTTTCTTTTATGCTACAGTCCCAAGTTTTGAGAAATTAAACTATACTGATTACTGTGGAAAAAACCAAGGTTTTAAAAACTCAACAGCTAAAATAACCTTGCTGTAAGAGTGCTGCTGGGGAAATGGTGTTTGGCTTCCGTGGCTTCAGAGATCCTCAAGCCAGACTGACATGGAACTAAAAAGGTCAAAGAATTTCCTTTTTTGGGAACTGTATAAGTGAATTGTGACTGAGGTGTAAATGAGAACAGTCTAAGCCTGATTTAATCTGTGCCAGGATACCTGGGGTGTCAAAAGCTCATTCTAGCAATAAGGAGCATCCAAAGCAGTGGTGCATTCTGTGGACACCTGCTTCTCATGGGTGTCAGGACACTGAGTTTCACACCCTATGATGACTTTTTCAATCACTCCAAAATTGATACTGGTCAAACTTTCATCTAAAACATGTAGGCAAAATGTAGTGTTAGAATGTTGTCAGAACCACAGAAGATAATCCATCCAAACCAGACTGTGCTGGTGCAAATTCTCCTTGTTATCACATTGTCCCATAAATGGATACTTGGCTAATGAACATAGCAGTTCTGAGCTCTGTAGCCTTTGCTATGTTGCCTAGGAAGTTGCATGGCTTAAGACCCATTTGTTTTTAAAAATGTCTTGGTAGCCTCTTCTCAAGTTTCAGCCCAAAGAATTACTGGGCTAGGAGCAAAGTAAACACACTCCAATACCAATTCTCAGCAGTCAAGCCGAAAGTGCTTTTCTCTGGGGGGCCTAAAAGGGATGTCCATAAGCTTTCAAAATAAACATAATTCAAGGTGACACTGGCACACCAGGGCTTGCATTAAGAATATGTCAGAAGAAGTAAACTGCAGGCCAGCAGAGTGGGGAGAAAGCAGATCAAATGATGTGGTGAAAACCCCCACATTTGTTCCTAGACAGATTTCAAGCAGTTCAGTTGGTACGGTGTAAGCACCGTTAACTCTACGACTACTGTGAATTTAACCTATAATGTCAAAAGAGTTTGTACTCTGCCATTAGAAATGTGAACATCTTAGAGACATTCCTGAAGACGAGATTTATTAGGCTAAAAAATAGCAACACCTTCATATCTCCTTGAGAAATGTGTTATTCCATCTCAACTAAAATTAAAACAGGTCAAGTAAACAGCTCTGAAGGCTGGAAAACTCAATTTCTTGCCCATCCAATTATGCCTAGCTAGACTAGCCAGTACAATTTTCCATTATGGCTGTTATGAACTGTGGGTGGTCCTCCTGACTGTGCCATACGAACTAGAGCACTGGAGCACAATAAGGCATGTTAGGGGCTGTCAGCGTGTTTTAGGATCTCCTCGTTCTTGTTCACTGTAATCATAGTGCTGTGTACAATATAGTGTTTGAGATGACACTTTGAGCAAAAACTCTGCTTTCAAACAACCTCAGACAGCCTTTGGAAAAATCCACTTTGAGAGATAAATAATGTTATTTAACCTTTTTTTGTTAGATACAATCAAAACTTTACTTGTCAATATATGTCCTTCCACATTGGACCCAGATTGTGGCCTTAGTTGTGCTTTCAGTCTCCTCTTGTTCATCCATGTTTATTTTTGTATGGATTTTTCACTTTTTTTTTTTAAATACTGGCCTGCTTTGTGCCGTGATTACCTAACCTGCATTCCTGCATTCTGGTTACTTTGCTGCAGTTCATTAGTTTGCTGTCTCAGTGTTGCCATAAAGCATTCTACAGTACCAGAGAACTTGCAGCTCTTACAGAAGAATCTATTTAAAAAAAAAATTTTTATTTAAATCCCAGCAATAAAATCCAAACAGCTTTTTTTTCTCTTCTCCCTCCTAATGCACACATCCTTCCCAGTAGTTACAGAACTATATAACCACCCTATAGAAAAGAGCTCATATTTTCCTCTCAGCACTTACCAGCTTTCTAACAGTGCAGATGGGCTGAGAGAGAGCAATCATTCCACAGCAAATAAAAAAGTTATGGCACTAACTTGGGAAACCAGTGAAACAAGCAAGCAAGCACTAGCAGTATTTTCAGAAGGTTAGAAACCTTTCACCACTTGCAGGGGCACAGAAAATATTTCAGAATAGCCAGTAATGAAGGAGGAGCAAATGTCTAGTTTGGCAGAGTCCAAGCTTCCAACCAAGGGCCTGTGAGAGGCAGTGTGCTCCAGCAGGGAGCAGGGTGAGATGCACTGGCTGCTGGGAAATGTCTGCTGTGATGAGAATCATGTAGAGGTCCTTGGGCACGGGAGCATGCTCTGTCTCATTTTGGGACATTGCTGCATAGAAGGAGAGGGCTTCCTTCATACGGAGAGGCTGTATTCAGGCACAGGTACTGGAAGCCAGGGATGGCATCCAGAAGGCTACATATTACATTGCGTATGCTGCTTCTGTTGCTGCTGACCCTCCCTTGCCCTGCAGGTTAGCAGCAGTGTGGGTTGTGTGCTTATATGGACCGTGAGAAAGGAGTTGCTTCCTGCTGCCCTCCTTCAACTCCTACCCTGTGGGGTCAGAACCAGCTACCCAAAGAGTTTTCCTCATTTGTGCTTTAAGTGTCTCCTACATAGGTGGTCCCTTCCCTTCATACCATTCTCTCATGAAGTATCAAATGACCAATCCAGTTCAAGTCAAGTCTGATCCTTGTGGTGCAGGTTTGATGATTTCAAACAAAAGTACCTTTGGGGTATGCATTTCAACTGGGAGGATGCCATCTGCAAAAACTCTCATACCAAACAAGAAAGTGGGCAATAGCTTAGGTCACCAGTGTGCCAACACCAATCTCAACTGGCTGCCTACGGGACTGTGGGCAGGAAAGTTCTGGTCTTCCACCGCCTGCCTGCATCTCTCTGTCTCCTACTATTACCATAGCATCAGAGAAAGTGGTGCTTGCACAAGTCCTGCTCTGTGCCTAGAGCTCTTAGATGCTGTAATAGTGCTACAAGACTCAATATCAACTTTACAAGAAGCAGTATGTGGGCAGGCAAGCACCACCCAGTCATTTGCATGTGCAAACACAGGTACCACATTTAAAATCCGCTTGTGAAACTAAGGCTGTAAGTATCACTGAGGTTTGAAAAAGCCACCATTAAAGCAGTCCATTAAAGCACAATTGCACACAACAATAACAGGTCAGACTTCTGTAGGCCCAACACAGCCCAGCCGTTGCCAAACTGCTCTGAAAGAGTTCAGATTTTGTGCATACTGGTGCCATACTGGTTTTATCGCTGCTTGTGGAATCATAGAATGCACTGGGCTGGAGGAGACCACCAAAGGTCACCTAGTTTAACACTCCTGCAGTAAATTGGGACACCCCCAGCTAGATCAGATTGCTTGGGGCCCCAGTATGCCTGATCTTGAATGTCTTCAGGGGTGAGGTCTCCACCACCTCCCTGGGCAATCTGTTCCAGTGTTCCACCACCCCAGGGAAAACTGGGAACCTATCCTGGTAGATACGATAGAGAGCCAGAGAAAGAAATATTTATCTCCATTTCAACCAATTTAAATAGACACATCAAGGCAAAAAGTAGGAGAGGGAACAAAATGGATGAAGGAAATGAGGGAGAGGGAACAAATGAGGTCAATGTCAACAACTTTAGACCACTGGTCTAGGATGTATCCACTGCAAAATCTGACCCCCTTCAAAATTCAAGAGTTTGGTTTTCTCCCCTGTTACACACACACTTACAGTACTTGCTTATATTCTTCTCTCACCAGCAATGAGGACAAAGGGCAGATTTTGTTTCTCTGTGTCTGCCAGCCACAACCTTTTCCCACATCTACTAAGCAGGTCACCTTGTCATAGAAGGAGATAAGGTTACTCAAGCATGACCTACCTTTCATAAACCTGTGCTGACTGGGCCGGATCACCTGGTTGTCCTGTACATGCCATATGATGGCACTCAAATGAGCCACTCTGTAACCTTTCCTGGCACTGAGGTCAGGCTGACAGGTCTGTGGTTTCCTGGATTCTTCTTCCAAACCTTCTTGTAGAAGGACATCATATCTGCTAACTCCCAGTCAACTGGCTTAGTCAGGACTGCTAAATAATGGAAAGTGGTTTGGCAAATGATTCTCCCTCAGTAGTATCTTTGGGTGGATCTCAAGTGGCCCCACAGACTTCGGTGTGTCTAAGTTGTGTAGCAGGTCACTAACCATTTCCTCTTGGATTATGTCAGCTTCATCCCTGTCTTCCAGCTCAGGGGGTTGGGTGTCCAGAGAACAACTGGCCTTACTATTAAAGACTGAGACATTAAGTACCTCAGCCTTTTTCTCATTCTTTGTCACTAGTATTTCCGTCTACATCTGATAAAGGATGGAGATTCTCCTTTACCCTTTGCTGCTAATATAAATTTCTTTATCATCTTTTATGGCAGCAGCCAGATGAAGTTCTAGCTAAACCTTGGCCCTTTTGATTTTCTCCCTGCATAACCTCACAACTTCATTGTAGCCCTCTGGAGTTGTCTGCCCCTTCTTCCAAAGGTCATAAACTGCCATTTTCTTTGTGAATTTGAGCCGAAGCTCTCTGTTCAGCCAGGCCTGTCTCCTTCCCCAACCAGCTTGTCTGTCAACACATGCTCCTGTGCTTTTAAGATTTCCTTCTTGAAGAATGTCCAGCTTTCCTGTACTCCTTTGTCCTTCAAGGTTGCCTCCTAGAATCTCTACTCTATCAACCAGGTTCCTAAAAATGACAAAGTTCACCCTCCAGAAGTTGAAGGTATTGATTATGCTGGTACCCTTCTTTTCTTTTCCAACAATCAAAACCTATAATGTCATGATTGCTGAGCCTAAGATGCCCTCCAAGCATCACATCAGCCATGAGTCGCTTGGTTCACAAACAGCAAGTCCAGCAAGGGGCCTTCCCTAGTTGAGGCCTCCCTTACCACCTGAGTCAGGAAATTATCTTCCACACACTCCAGAAACCTCCCAGACTGTTTAATCTCTGCTGTGTTGTATTTCCAGCAGCCATTTGATAAGTTGAAGTCTCCCATAAGAACAAGGGCCAGAGACTGTGAGACTTCTTCCAGATGTTTCTAGAACAGTTCACCTGATTGAGTGAGCTGTAACAGACTTCCACCACGATATCTGCCTTCTTGGCCTTCCCAATTCTTACTCATAAACACACAATCCTATCGTTACCATCATTAGGCTCTAGACAATCAAAATACTCCCTAACAGGCAGAGCTACCCCACTGCTTCTCCTACCTTATCCCTTCCGAAGAGTTTATAGCCACCTGTTGCAGCACTCCAGCTGTGCAAGTCACCTCACCATGTTTTTGTGATGGCAGCTACATCATACTTTTCCTCCTGCACAATGACTTCCAGTTCCTCCTGTTTGTTGCCCATGCTACAGGCATTCTGGTGGGTGCCCTTCAGCTGGGCTGTTGATCTGTCATCTTTCTGTGAGGAGAAGCCCTGAGGAGCTTCCATGGTTCCTAACACATTGATAATCCTTGTGTCCTTGCTGCCACATGGATCTCCCTCCCTTACTTCCACCTAGATGGCAGATAGCAGGACCTTGTCAGCACATCATCCCTGGTGTTCTACCCCCAAGTTTATCTTTAGCATGCTCAGGGGAGCTACACCTATCTTCAATCTATCAAAGAGAAGGGTGGGACCCAAGGTTATCAGTGCCCATGGTCACTTTTCCCCAGCCCAGAGCCAAATTCTTTGGCTTGTAAATGCTTTTATTTGTCTTTATAAGCCAAGAGGGACTTGTTCATCAGAGTTCATCACAGCTCTATTTTCCCCCCATCCACTTAATTTTAAGAGTGGGCCAGCCCCAATATTTGAAATTCCTCCTGCTCCTTTTCTTTTCATTCTCTCGTTCTTCCTTCCTTCCTTCCCCCTTGCCCCCTCCTTCTGTCTCCTACCCTGTCCCCTTCAGAAGCCCCCAGGATGACACTGCTCATTGATGCTTCTCCTTCATTAGCATTTCAGCAACTTGGCTCAGTAGTTTTGGAGACAATCCGTCATGAGAAAACTGAAGAATGTGCCCCATTTGCATGATTCTGTGCCAGAATGCAACTTTTCCTCAGCTGTTCATTGTGTAATTTCCCCTTGAGCCTTCAACTTTCCCATGAAGTCCCAGAAATCATATTATAGAACTCCAGACCAGCTGAAATGCTCCAAAGATTAATTTTATGGGCGTTTTAAACCAACCTCACAGCTCTGCAAAGATAATCACATACATGAGAAACACGCGTTTGCTTTCTGTTGTTACCAGAGGCAATGTGCCTTAGAGAAATAAACTGCTTTGAAACTACAAGAAGGAATTTATTCCCCACAATGAGAATGAGCCAATAACTGTTGTGAATCCTTAGGCATATTTTTAACTTCCACTTGTCCTTCCTTAATTATTTTATTCCTCTTACAATTAAATGTTTGTAATCCATTTTGAGAGTCTTTCCGAAATGAATGGATATGCAAACAACTTGATTGAAATGCTCAGTGCATATGACTAAAAGTTACTGGCTCTCACACATCAGCAGAACAAATCAAGCTTTTGGTTAGTTTGTTTTAGAAATCAAAAAGTGGTTTATTAAAAAAAAAAAAAAAAGAACAGGCAGATAAAACCTGCTGCTAATTACTTTCTTGAGGGCATCGGAGTTTGCAGAAATAAAGAGTTTATTATATTAAAAGTAAGCAAGAAACTGAAAATTGGTGTAAAGCAAACTACTTTGTCAATTAAAATGTATCCCATTAGGAAAATTAGGCACCTGTTCCACAAAAGTTAGACAATAGGGCATGGGAGGAGAACACTGCATTTTAACAATCTGGTTGCTAATTAAATTCTTTACTTTTTCCTATGTACACCAATAACTATCATTTTTCCCATGTCGTTTTTAACCTGCCAAAACAAAACTTGCTTTCAATTATTCTGCCTGTGAAAAACACTCTTATATCTGGCCACCCTTCCACAGCCACAGATTAGAAAATAAAAATATATAGATAAACATTTTATACAAAGTTTAAAAAGCAATTTTTAACATACAATCTAGATGCTTTTTAATAGAAAATTCTATGTGTGTCTCCCTCCCTTTAGCCCTCCCACTTGAGTCAGCTGTGGAAAAAAGATCCTTGCTGACTCAGGTAAATATGCTGAAGAAATGCATAGACACTATGTGAGCATATACTCATACACACATTTGCATTTATATATATATATATATGTGTGTGTATTTATATATATGTGTGTGTGTGTGTGTGTATGTTGCTAAAATCCCAAGGAATTAAAGTTTGGCAAGATGAGAACTTCATAAGCTGATAAATTAGGGTCCTTCTGATGCGAAAGATAGGGGGTTTGGGCAAGAAGCTCACACGGTGATTAAAGTGAGGTTGTGGAAGATTTCATTAATTATAGGTGACTGATTTTCCTCTCAGAGGACAGCTCAGGTCCCCCAGCTCCCCCTTGGCAGCTCATCTTAAATTGTTGTCTAACCTTTCCCTTAATTCAGCTCATCTTGAGCTGATGGGAACTGCTTTCATTCCACCTCTTGTGGAGGTAATGAAACAATCTTCTTATTCACTTGGTTCCTCTGAGCCGGTGACACACAACAAAAAACCCAGGGCCCTGATTAATGGCCGCTAATTAGCAATGTTAATGACCAGGTGTCCAAGAGCATGGCCAGCTTCTCTCAGCATGGAGTGATCCCTCAATGAGGGCCCTGCAAATCCAGCCCCAGTGACCCTTCCCCTCAGCTGCCAGTAATGAAGCTGAGCTCTCTCATTACACCCAGGAGAGGCTCAGGGGGAGGCCTGGGCCTTGAGAGCCAAACCTTTTCCTTCGGGTCTAGTGGGCCTTCCATTAATTAAGGTCAGCATTTTTGCTCCCCCCACCTCCCTCGGCCTTTCCCCCCTCAAACAAAAATAAAAAATTGAAAAATACCAGCCCTCAGAGGTAAAAGATTGCACGAAGGGAGGCTTAACTCTCTTGGCTTTCTCTGCTTTCCCAGTGACCGAGATGCTTTTTTCCAGTCCAGGCTGTCTGTGGCTCCTTCCTTCCACTTGGATTTTGAGTCCTACCGAGTCAGCTATGAGGGGAACCTCCAGCAGCTGCAGCAGTTGCTCTCTCCAAACACTGCCTGCCTCATCCCAGGGTGAGGTGAGATGGAAGAGTAGGGAACTGCAGAGAGGCTTGCATTGGCAAAGCAAAAATGTCACGTATTTCAGTTAAAAAGCCATCTCCAGGTCGGAATGGCCATGTGGGAGTGTGTTTACACATGAGTCCTCACCCATACTTTAGTCATAGTTATTAATCTTAATTTCAGGTGTGCAAAAAAGCAGCCTTTGGCATAAGCACCAAGTGTAATATGCTGCTTTGACTGCAGTTTGTATTTCCCTTCCTCTAGCAGAGGTGATCTCTGCTTTCTGCCTCTGAGTTTGGGGAAGCAGAAGAGGAGTTTACCCCATCCAGCTGTGACCCTGGCACAGGCAGAACTGCCCAGGCTGCCAGTTGCTGCCTGAGCCTCTGACCGTCATGACACAGAGCCCTGTCTGTCAGCATGTGCTGTGGGTGACCACAATAGTTCATCAGTTTTTAGAAACGATTTTTTTTTTTTGGCAGGAGGGGGCTTTTTAAGAATGGCAGGATGTTTTATCAGTGTATATGCAGCATATGATTAGACAAAAGAGACAAAAGTTTAAAGAAGCAGAGAACTGTTATAGTTTTGCTTTGTTAACTTAGGGAAAGTAGTGATACATGAGGGAGAAAAAAACTCTGTAATGAGCCTGCCTGCAACCTGTGTGGTAAGTCTTCCCTAATACTTGGAGTTTCTGGAAACTGTGATTTGGCTTTATTAGCCTTAACATTGACAACATGAATGTTTTCTTTTAACCAGTAGAGTGTTACTACAAGTTCATCATTTTTTTCTAGTGGCGCACTGAGAAATGAAGGCACAAAATTCACATGCCTTGAGAGTGAGTAGTTAAGGGAGCTGATGGGGAGATAGGAAGCTTTTTACTCTAGGTCACATCTTGAGCTAGAAGTGACAGAAAGTTAATACTGCAAGAATGCCATTTGGAGGCTGTTCTAAGATAAGGGGGAGCCTAGCTCAAACTTTAATGTGTTAGTGCCTTCAGTAATGCATTGCCAGCATTTGGGGAGGTAGCTGGACACCATACTGCACCAATTGTTTTCCTATAAATCCTTCAAGGGGTGATTTCTATCTAACTAATACTGTCTCCTACCAAATGACAATTAGTCCCTTGCTCTCTTGACCGTCTGGGCATTGCAACAGTGGCTAACATGGCAAATTAGTATCAGGATGATAATGCATTTGGATTTTCTTAGTGAAATTTAATGCTTTATAAAGAAGGAAAAGGTGCTGCTTTTTAAGATGACTGGAACCTGGCTACTGGACTTTTGTGCATAAAAAAATTAGTATTTACTTTTGCCTGTCCAGGTTATTTTACTGGCACTCAACTGACCTAGGAAAAAGTCTTGCAAGATGTATCGGTTCATTCCCAGTCGATTAGTCGCTCTCTGTGGGATCATTGGACTTTCTAAGGATACACAGCCTTGAAATTGTGCTGCTTTCACCTTACACACAGCAGGTTATTCAGTAAGGACTTGCACTGGTTCTGGCTTGCCTCACCTAAAACTGTAATCCTGCAGTAGGTCAACTGGCTTTTAAAAGGTGTTTTTGAACCTAACATGGATTTTGGATAAAGTTTTATATCTGTTCCCTCTGTAGAGATGTGCATTGACTGGCAGTACAGATCAGAAAAGTTCAGTTCCCAGCTCTCCCAGTGACGTCCTCAGAGATTTTGGGCAAGTTACTTATGGCCAGTGAGGCTTATTGATGAGAAGATGATACAGAAGTGGTGAAAACAACAAAAATATAAATCAACACTACAAACTTATTGACAGGCATTAAAAATAAAACCCAACATCTCAAAACGAAAACAGAATAAAAATGAGCCTGCACCTCTGTGCCTCAGCTCCCTGTGTATGAAACGAGTATAACATCATTGCCTTTATTCCCCTCCCACACACACATTGAAGCAGACTGAAGCAAGGACTGACACTTCACGCACATTTCTGTGCCATCAAAATTGTACGGGAAACCAGTTGGCAATTGAGGGTTTTTAGCTATGTGACATAAAAAAATCCCAACTCAGTTTTCAGAATACCATTCACTACTCGTAACACCACTTCTAGCACTGCTCATAAAGCCATGAACAGCAGAGCAACTTCTGCAAACTGTAAGAGCTTTTGTAACTCCATCCTAGGCCTCTAATTGATCAGCTATGGCAAAAAGAACAAAAGTCTTTCTATAGCCATATTCTATTACAGGTTATGCTGATAAGGTTACAGCTAGAGCCAGACTCATTTTTTCCAGATAATTTTTTTTTTTCCTGAGAAATCCACATTATGATCCCAAACTTTTTGTGAATGGATGATAATAATTTTATTTTTTTTTTAAACTGAGAGTCTGGAAATAGTTTCATTCTAAATTTACTTGCAGTTCATTGGAAATACCTAGGAAGCTTGAAACTGCCTTTCAGTGAAGTATGAAATGTTCTTTTCCAGTGTTTTAGTTCACCAAATATTTGGAAAAAAAGTCACTTCATGCCTTCACCTCCATTACTGCATACAACCAGTTACCTAAATAGCTTCAGCCTTTTACCTGCTGTAAACTTCTTTCAAACAGTGGCTGCAAGAACTTTAAAATCTATCTTTAAGAATATTCTCTTCCCTTCTCTACAGCATCGCTGAAGTCATTGACTAAACAAAACAACCAGTGCTCCAGAAGCTCATTACTGCTGGTGGTTCATTTATGAAGAGAATAGGGATCAAAAGCAAATTTTTGCCTGACTAAACTTTCCCAGGTATTTGGACACAGCTTCTGTTCAGTGTCCCACAGGGAAGCAAGACATGAGAAACACATGAGGAGGGTGACCACCAAGGGGGCTAAACTCCAGGCGCTGATGCCAGGGACACTGACTTCTGTAACAAAGGACCAAGAAATTTTGGAAGATGAGAGACCTTTGTGCAGTTGTGAAATCAATAAACATGCTCATTCTACTTAATCCTGTAAGGTCTGTGTTACACACAGTGTGCTATTTACAAAACTCTCCAGTAACAACAAAAGTCAGTCTCAAAAACTTCTGAAATCCTCTGGACACTTTCAATACTTCACTTTTGAACCATCTAGGTTTCTGCCCCTTGTAAACTCCCCAAAATACAAAGCTAAGGAGCACAGAGCAAGCGTAGAGTCTGGGCTGAATGTTTTGATCACTTTGCTAAATTCTTGGTCTATCCAACAATTTCCTATGTAAATGTTTATTAGGATTTCCTCTGTAAATGTTTATTAGGATTTATGATAAATTTGCAAGTATTCTAAGTAATTATTATAATAAGTATTATTATAAGTAATGATTATTATAAGTATGAATAATAATATACATAATAAATATATAATCTTTTATATATATATATATATAAAAAATTAATAGATTTATTCGTATTTTATAGGTGGTTTTCCAGTTGTGTTTTTCTAATCACTTTCTGTTATGATCCTCTACCTCAGTTTTTCTCATTCAAAAATGGACACCTCACTACTTTTTCACCAAAATAAGGTAAAGCTTCATTTGCTAATGTTTGCAAAGCAAATTTCAGTGATTGGTTGTTGTTGCACTAAGTACAAAGTATTATTAATAATAAAGTAATTAGTTGGAAATAAATAAGGAAGGAATGATGTAGATTGTGATAAAAAGGATCTGGTAAGAAGGCGAGAATTTTGCCCATTATGGGTGCACGCATCTCCATAGGCAAATTAAATCAAGGGCTCTGTCCTCAGAGTTTTGGGCAATCCAGGCTACATAATTGATCTGAGAAGAGCTACTGCAAGCTACTGTGTAATTACAGAAGTATTCACTCTTCTGGCTCCCACTCTCCTTGTCGTGTTCTACCTCATTGCCCTTTATGCTAAAGCCTTTGTTGATGAGTGGACGGAAGCAGCAAGGACAAATAAAGCAATTAGCAGGTAGGGGGAATGCTACCACTGTTTAAGGACAACACACAACTTTTCCTGGGACATTTACTGAGCAGAAGTCTAGAGCCCGCAGCTCGGAATGAAAAGGTAAGTAACCCAGAAACAAACACACAAACAAACAAGCACATTTTAAGAAAAGATCCTTTCTTATATGTATGCTGCATTCAAGCAAGCTTGGCAGAAGGAAAGCATTTTTCCATAGTCTATGTCAAAATCATGATTTTCTTTTAAATAAATAAACATAGTGAGATTAGCTTCCAACTTTCTCATTTATTCTTTTTAAAACAAACAGAGTCTCATCGCTAGAGTGCTCTTGCCTCTTGTTTCAAGTGTGCATTGGCAGTAAGCAAACAGGAATTTTGGAAGGGCTACGGTGTTTAAGTTACTGCAAAGCCAGCCAGGAGAGGGAGCCAAGACCTTGAACAAACCTTCCCCGCTTTATGACACCCTAGGAAGGAAGCGGAGCCATTTTGGCCGGGGCTCCACTGTCACCACAGGGTTCATGTGAATGCATTGCATGAGGAAGAAATAAAAGTGACTGGGAGACAAAATGACACCTGGTGACCCCCAACGCCGAATGCTGGATGACTCACGGCGTAAGGGAGAGTAGGCGGCACAAAGGTAAATGAGGGCTAGAGAAAACATGCTGCGGTTTCTCACTTTTGATGCTTCCATTGCTCACCAAGAGATTAGTTTAAGAGACTGTGGGCTCTGGATCTCCTCATAACTTCCTGTTAGTTGAATTTGAGACAGGTATGAAGAAAGAATTATTTTCTGCAGCACAGCAGACTGAGATGATGGCAGGTCTAAACCTGGATCAGAACTGTAAAACCAAGCACTGAAATGCTGTGTCTTCTCCAAACCCCTGTGCTTGGGTGGAGTTTGAGTTCTGACCTCCAGTAAAAATGGCCAATCTACTCTTTATCTCCTTAACACACTAATCCAAGTTGCTGTACTGAGTACGCCTGAGCATTTCACCTGGCGTGAGCCTGGATACAGAAGTGACCTGGGAAACACTGAAGGATTTGTTTCTGTTCTTTAGCTCCATATATTCAGTCCAAGAACATTGCAAGAATGAGAATAAAGAGAAGCGTGGCCAACAGGGCAAGGAAGGGGATTCTGCCCCTTTACTCTGCTCTCTTCAGACCCCTCCTGGAGTCCTGTGTGCAGTTCTGAAGCCCCCAGCACAGGAAGGACATGGAAATGTTGGAGCGGGTCCAGAGGAGGCCACGAAGATGCTCAGAGGTCTGCAGCAGCTCTGCTGTGAGGACAGACTGAGAGAGTTGGGGCTCTGCAGCCTGGAGAAGAGAAGGCTTCCAGGAGACCTTAGAGTAGCCTTCCAGGATCTGAAGTGGGCTACAGGAAGGCTGGGGAGGGACTACTGACAAGGTCTTGCAATGCCAGGACAAGGGGCAATGGGTTTGAACTGGCAGAGGGGAGATTTAGACTGGATGTTAGGAGGAAGTTGTTTGCAGTGAGGGTGGTGAGACACTGGCACAGGTTGCCCAGGGAGGTTGTGGCTGCTCCCTCCCTGGAGGTGTTCAAGGCCAGGTTGGAGGAGGTCTTGAGTGACCTGTGCTAGTGGGAGGTGTCCCTGCCTGTGGCAGGGGGTTGGAACTGGGTGATCCTTGAGGTCCCTTCCAACTTTACCATTCTATGATTCTATAGAGCTTAAGTCATTCCTTCTTGTAAATAATGTAAAAGTATCCCTCCTGTTGCAGAAGCCAACTTTATTTTTTACTGCCAAAAGTGACCATTGTGGTTAACAGGTACCAAAGATACTTCTGTCCATATGAACCATGACTGTGTGTGTGAAACAGCTGAATAACTGCCACTTTTATGTACAAATTCATGCTTTATCAAACTATGGCTGTAGTCTAAAAAGATATTACTAAGATTAGTGGGAAAGAAAAACAAAAAGAAAAGTGAGAGCACAAGGGGGAAAACAACCACTTTCAAAATTTTTAAGCGGTGAAACATTACAGATTAAGAGGACAACTTTATTCAGGGCTATGTGTCATATTTTCCTAGTAGAAATCTAGAAAAGAGGTGAAGATTCTGACTCCAATTTTATGTTCTTCGTTTTTTACATTTCTAGGTTTTCAATATTTACAGAAACAATCTCTTTTCGTTCAGCTCTAGTGAGAAGAAAACAGATAAAAGATACAGACACCAGTCTATAAGATAGAGAGCAATCACCAGAAAAATGATAACCATGAATCGTGTTTCAGACTAAACTTCAGTGAAAATGGTTTAATTTTGACTCTTTTATCTAGAAATTTCATGCTGAAATGATAGGCAAACATCAGATTTGAAGTCTCAACTTTTGTTTTTTCTCTAAAAATGTACTGGAATTTTTTTTTCTTACGCTTTCATCAGTTGAAATTATTCTGGTCTGTTACGATCATTTATTTGTAGGCTCAGATAATGAATTAGTTCCTTAGTATCAACTTTTTTTTTTTTCTTTTCCTATATGGTTTTGAGTTCTGTATTCTCATTATGCAGGTAGCAACTTCTTAGAAGTACATCCAAAATAAACTCCTGATGAATAGTGACAAACCGAATTGAAAACAAAAAGAACATTCCCCCTATTCTTGTCTTAAAGATCAAAGTATTTGGACTGGGGACAAATACACTATGCTTTATTTGATCAACTATTTTTTCTTTACAGAAGCCTAGCAGTGTTTCTACAGGTGCTTTATCCAAGCTATGAGGCGGTGAGTCTCTCCAGACTCACTCTCACAGGCAGTGAGGCATCAGCCTGGAGATGTTTCACAACAGCAGCTTCAAGGCTAGAAAACAGTGGAGAAACTCCTCACAGCTTTTTTTCAGGCAGCTCAGGGGAAGCAACTTATATGAGCCTGAAGTTAGATGCCAGGAGCACTTGTTGCTCCTTGTTGTCTCTGCAGAGCAAGACCTTCCTCAACCAACACTTGCACCGATTTACAGACAAGCAAACTGAGGCACAGAGGGAAGCAACCTTGCATGAAACGGTTGGCTGGAGATCTGAACCAAATCTCTGAAATCCCATTCTGGTGCACTGGCATTGAACCCCACTGTGCTGTGGTGTAGGGAAAACTGTCTTGCTTTGTACTAAACCACAACATTTCCCAGACTTTACAACCCGGCCATGTGGCACAGAACTCTAACAATTACTGTGCTTCCAGTAACTGGGAATAAGAGGTTGCTATATGAGCAACCCATGGAACATGCCTCATTAGCAGCTGCTTCAGAGGCATTAGTATGAATCCTCACAGCTATCCTGTAACTCCTGGTTAAAGTCAGGGGGAGTTTCACATCTCTTGTTATGTGTTCAATTACACTCCGCAAGCAACAACAGAAGCAAATTGATAAAAATACGGTAGGAGACAACAGGTTTTGAGCAAAGGAGATCACTAAAATATGCTTGTGAAGAGAGCCTGGAATGATTTGAATAATGAAAAAAATTGTAAAAATCACTCTGTCTGCAGGTGAATATCAAAGAGAGGAAGGGGCAGAATCGGTTGAATGAATTATGCATTATGAATCATTTAACAAGCTCCGATATCTACAAAGATAATAATTCTAACGTAAATAACAAGCCTTTAATATTTATGCAGCCTTAATAGTCTGGAGAGTCTGAAATGATAGGTAAAAATTAGAATGTCTCCTCAGTGTTTTTCAGCAGAAAACAGGTTTATCAGAAATCTGAGGCGGTATCACTTCGTGCTAGGTTTGATATACCTTTACTCCTCTGAGAGTTTGTGTGCACTAGTGCTGAGGACTGGACAGAACGAACATCTCTAATTCACAGTGATACTATGAAAGAAAAATCAGTGTCTTCTGAACTCCCCAGATATTAACAAGCACTTAAACAGTGACAGAACTGGAGATTTCACTTTCCTTTCTGCTGTCAGATAAGGATCTCTCTATCTACTTAGTGCAATCGCAGCAGAGAGCAGAGAAAGGAAATGAAAAACCCCTTCCCCTCCGCTATGCCCACAGTTATGCGTGGGAAAAAGAGAGGCTATAGAAAGCCCTGTGCAATCACAGCTGGGCTGTTAATTGCTTTGCCCTGTGCATAGAGTCACACCTTGCTGCTCCTCTGCAGTAAAAATTGGCCACCCAGTCCAGCAGTCAAAAGGCAAGGCCAAAAAGGTTTTTATATTCTTATAGTAGCCTTCCAGTATCTGAAGGGGGCCTACAGGAAGGCTAGGGAGGGACTATTGACAAGGGTTTGCAATGACAGGACAAGGGGCAATGGGTTTGAACTGGCAGAGGGGAGATTTAGACTGGATGTCGTAGAATCATAGAATCATAGAATGGTAAGGTTGGAAGGGTCCTCAAGGATCAGCTAGTTCCAACCCCCTGCCATAGGCAGGGACACCTCCCACTAGTACAGCTCACTCAAGGCCTCCTCCAATCTGCCCTTGACCACCTCCAGGGAGGGAGCAGCCACAACCTCCCTGGGCAACCTGTGCCAATGCCTCACCACCCTCACTGCAAACATCTTCCTGCTAACATCCAGTCTAAATCTTCCCTCTACCAGTTCAAACCCATTGCCCCTTGTCCTGTCATTGCAAACCCTTGTCAATAGTCCCTCCCTAGCCTTCCTGTAGGCCCCCTTCAGATACTGGAAGGCTACTATAAGAATATAAAAACCTTTTTGGCCTTGCCTTTTGACTGCTGGACTGGGTGGCCAATTTTTACTGCAGAGGAGCAGCAAGGTGTGACTCTATGCACAGGGCAAAGCAATTAACAGCCCAGCTGTGATTGCACAGGGCTTTCTATAGCCTCTCTTTTTCCCACGCATAACTGTGGGCATAGCGGAGGGGAAGGGGTTTTTCATTTCCTTTCTCTGCTCTCTGCTGCGATTGCACTAAGTAGATAGAGAGATCCTTATCTGACAGCAGAAAGGAAAGTGAAATCTCCAGTTCTGTCACTGTTTAAGTGCTTGTTAATATCTGGGGAGTNTGTGCCACATAGCTTGGTGCCATCTGCAGCCTTGCTGAGGCTGCACCGATTCCTCTGTCCATGGCACTGACAAAGATGTTAAACAGCACTGGTGCCAGCACTGACCCCTGAGGGACACCACTTGTCACTGGTCTCCAGGTGGACATTGTGCCCTTGATCACCTCCTGATCATGTCAGCAGGAAGTTCTTTCCAGTGAGGGTGGTGAGGCACTGGAACAGGTTGCTCAGGGAGGTTGTGGCTGCTCCCTCCATGGAGGTGTTCAAGGCCAGGTTGGATGAGACCTTGAGTGAGCTGTGCTAGTGGGAGGTGTCCCTGCCTATGTCAGGGGTTTGGAACTAGATGATGCTTGAGGTCCCTTCCAACCTTACCATTCTATGATTCACCTGTGTTATTCTTTTATCACTGAATGGCCCATGCTGATTGCGCAACACTGAGGAGGCTCCTGTGGAGGACAGCAGTACTGAAAGTTAAGGAGTGACTCTGTGACTGTGAAAGGATGAAGTATCTCAAACCTCTTTTTGTTAAACTAAAGTTACAGCAAGGGAAAGCAGGTAGCTTCCCAGAAGCAAATGGAACCAAATGTAGTCACACACCCAGCTGCTGGTCATGGCAGCAGATGGCCCAGCTGTTAGGGGAAACCAGGCTTTTGGGGAAAGTCTATTTCTTTCATAGCTAAGTACTCTGATTCCTAAAGTTTTCACATGTGCCTTTGGGAGATCATTTCTCTTCTGTGTGGCCGTGCAAAACCTGCTTACTTGGAGGTCTGATCTGGTTCGTTTCCCTGACTCTGAATTCAAACACCAAACTGGCATGTACTAAGTGTGACACTCTATCAAATTGCATAAAGCCTGCAAAATATGGTGAGGTTAAAAAAAAATAAAAAATCTTGACCTGCAGGATGTTAATATAATGGCAACTACCTCTGCAGGATATAAAACTGGCACCAACCAGCTTGCATTAGTGTTGTAGGTTTCTAGTTCCAGTAATGGGCATTTCATCTGAACATGTGGAAATAAAAACAAACCAGAACAAGACATAAAAAACATTCAACACATATTTGTCCATAAACACATTGTATAAATAAAAGCTCTTTAAAAAAAAAAAAAAAAAAGGTGTCAAAGGAATCAATGTGTACTTTATTGAGGAATAATAATATCCTATACCACATGTGTTGCTGAAGCAAATAACTTTGGCTGCTATAATAGTATTTTCCATTTTGTGGTACAGCTTATATTTTGATCTGTTGATTAAGGACCTGCCCCTGAGGAAGTCAATGACAAGAGTAACCCAGGCTTAAAATCATAGAATCGTAGAATGGTAAGGTTGGAAGGGACCTCAAGGATCATCTAGTTCCAACCCCCTGCCACAGGCAGGGACACCTCCCACTAGTACAGGTCACTCAAGGCCTCCTCCAACCTGGCCTTGAACACCTCCAGGGAGGGAGCAGCCACAACCTCCCTGGGCAACCTGTTCCAGTGCCTCACCACCCTCACTGCAAACAACTTCCTCCTAACACCCAGTCTAAATCTCCCCTCTGCCAGTTCAAACCCATTGCCCCTTGTCCTGTCGTTGCAAGACCTTGTAAATAATCCCTCCCCAGATTTCCTGTAGCCCCCTTCAGATACTGGAAGGCTAGAAGAGGGCAAAACATGTAAACCACATTATTTGGGCACAAATAAGGAAACAAATGTATTTTTTCCCCCTTTCTCCTGGCGTACATGAATGCTGAATACAAAGCCAGTTGCCAGTGGAAAGATTTGCTCTTTGCTTCGTCAGCTTGGATCTGGCCCTGAGCATGTGTGTGTAAGAGAAATTTTGGCACTACTGTAAACCCCACCTCATACCTCCCACTGTGAATATGTCATTTTTCTATGTGCTCATGCATGCCAAAGCTTTATCTCTTTTGAAATATTGCCCAGACTCAAGCTCTGTTTACTTAAGTAAGAGGGAGATTCACTTAGATGCAATAATTTCTTCAATGTAGCCTGTCTTTCTGCAGTTGTACTTTGGACTTTGTTGCTAGTTCAGCCTCTATTTTTCTAACTTGATGGTTTTATCCAGGTTTGACAACAGGGTTGGAATTTTAAATTTTTTTTTTTTTTTTAAGTTACACACCTGGAATTAGCTTCTTCTGCCAAGAATCACAGTGCACCTGGAAGTACTAAATCATTTTTATCTATTTTTAGTGGTTTTGCACAATGCAGCTACATCTCTTTGAATCTTTCTCACCTTTTGCAAAACTAAATTGCAGCTCTAGACAGAGCATTTTATGAGCGTGTAGATAGTGATATCATGAGATGCTTGTGCCCTACTAGTGTCTGCCTTTACCAGTCTTAGAGGTAGTTAGCTGAGAACTACCTCTCAGGGTTTCTTTCCTCTTCAGTGGCTCTCCTTACCTACATAACATATGGAAATGTGAGCATACACTTACAGCAGATTGTTTGCTATGTTTACACCAGTTCTAACACTAATCCCCATTAATGTTTGATATTGCTTCCAAAGAGTTTAAATAGATGTCAGGCCTCAGATCCATTGCATACACGTTAGGCATCGTATAAACTTCAAACAGAAAGACACTGAAACGTTGTGGGGTGTCTTTTTTTTTTCTTTTTTTTTTTTTAAATACCATGTTTACAGACCAGATTAACCACATCAAGTGTATGCAAAGCCCTGCTACTTTCATCATTTCTGTCACCACATTTAAGAGTCCTGTTTTCAAGAAAACATAAAATAGCTTCACATCATCTTCAGGGTCCAGCCTCTTGCTTCTGCTCTCAGTCTCTTCCATGTACTGAACATATCTGTGAGTAGGAAACAAAAGAAGAGTCACTTGCACACAAACAAATATAAAACCTTCTTCCCCTCTATTAGAGGATATCAGATGCAGGCCATATCGGCTGCATTTTGCTGTGCAATAACAATAACCAGGGTTATGACAAAGTTTGCTTCAGGCTCTGGAGCCCACCCAGCAGCAGCCTGGATACCCTAATTTGTTAGAAAATATTTAATTGCTGTGCTTAGAGACATAGTCCCTTCTGCAAGGGCAAACGGGAACCTGAACACTCCAGAAATGCCAAGTGCCAGGCACATCCTCAGCTCAAGCTGCTCCCAAGATTAACTTTCCCCAGTATGAGGTATATGTACTTATTGTGATTTTATGTTACAGCAGAGAGAAGTCTTGAGACATTCATTCCTTGTCCATCACATGGAGAAGGAAGGTGGTCAATCCTCCTCTGTGGTAGGTGTTCCCTTTCCCTTTCATCTCTCTTCCCCACTTATTTTGATTATTTCACAGGAGACCATTTCTTAGGGTAATTATTTTTAAATTACTGCCTTAGGGGCTCAGGTCTAAGCCTGCAAAGCTTTCCTCTCCACCAAACCACTAGGTATTTGGGATGCAACCACTTTGCATTTAGAGGGCTGTTTCTCATTGTATGTTTATGTAGTGCCCAGTTCAGCAGGACCCTGATCTTAGCTGGAGCCTTTCTGAAACCCTTGTATTGTCATGCAAGCAGAACCAGCAACATTCAACTGCAAAAATCACCATCACAAGGGAGCAATACTGCGTGAGAGACTTGGGGACCTTCGGACAGTCAAGAGCAGAAAGTGGTTACAGAGACAGGCTTGTAATTGAAGAGATCTGTTCCTTTAGGCTACACACAGCTGATTCTCACTTTAGCCAGCCACAGAAAAAGTAGATACAATCTGTACACACTGCCCTGTCTATTAAAATATAACACTGTTTAGTAACAGAACTTCCCAAGCGAATGTATTTTGTGGCAGGGTATAATTTTATGTTAAATGATTAAGCTGTGTCTCAACCTTTGCTCAGGTCATTATATCCTTTAAGTAGTTCAAGTTTCCAGATAACCAGCAGCAGAACCAGGTAAGCGGGCAAAATTAGTATGGCTGGGAAAATTTGTATCTGTCACACAGGTCTGGTTCCCACACACTCTGGTTACATCATTACTTAGTCTGTTAACTAGGAAACCAATTAGGCCAGAGAGCTACTGTCAGGTGACCACAACACGAAAATGCAAAGAAACCCTACCCGAAAGATGGGATTTCAGCAGAGGCCCTCAGATAGCTGACTCCTCTTCTGCCGCGCTGCAATTTTCGTATCTTGTTTCACCTTTGCTTTCAGGCTGAGCTCTGAGGTCCCACAGATTGATGGTTGAAGCAGCCTTGTTTCTCCCCGCAGCAGGTGCACTGAGAAAATTGTTTCCTGCATCAAAAATTACACAAAATTATGTAATAATTTCTCTCATTTAACTCTGGAAAATTTCCTTCTCCTTCACACCTTTTAATTTACAGGGTGAGAACGAGACAGTGGTTACAGAAGTGAATGCTGCACTGTAGCTAGTAGTATGATCATCTTAAAGGAAACAAGTGTTTTAAGAATAGGGCACAGCTAATGTTTCAGGGCACAAACAGCTTCAGCAGCTACTGTTTGTTTTCTACAAATATTAGAGACATTTCCCCATGCTCAGAAGAACACAAAAGTAACTGGGCTCATGCTCAGGAGAAAAGTGTGGAGGAGGCACCATGAGGACAGCAGAGAGTCAGTTGCTGTAACCCACATGTATATGTAAATAAATGCACCTAATCTCTCTACTACATCATTGGTCTAGTTATGGTATGGAAAAGCACAGCCTACAAGGTTGTAATATATTTTTGTATGCACATGCTGTAGACACATACATGTGATATAAAAATGTGTATGTGTTGCATATATACAACAAGCAGTGCAGGTGTTTTCCAGCTTGCATGTCTTTCCCGATTCTGGTGTCACCTGGAGGGCTCACTTCTTTGCTAAGTCCTTGCTCATACCTGTACAAAACCTGCAAACACCTCCAATACCTAGCTCCACACCAAGAACCATGTTGTGGGCCTGCAGGAAGGCTGGGGAGGGACTATTGACAAGGTCTTGCAATGCCAGGACAAGGGGCAATGGGTTTGTACTGGTAGAGGGGAGATTTAGACTGGATGTCAGGAGGAAGTTCTTTACAGTGAGGGTGGTGAGACACTGGCACAGGTTGCCCAGGGAGGTTGTGGCTGCTCCCTCCCTGGAGATGTTCAAGTCCAGGTTGGATGAGACCTTGAGTGACCTGTGCTAGTGGGAGGTGTCCCTGCCTATGGCAGGGGGTTGGAACTAGATGATCCTTGAGGTCCCTTCCAACCTTACCATTCTATGATTCTCTTTCCCTATAGTCTTGCTCAGATTTGTTTCCTGTTAGGACAGTGAGAAAAGGGAAAAGAGTTGATTAAAACATCACCTCAAGTGTCTCAAGGAGAGAATTCACCTACAAAGCATGGGCAGGTTGAGGGTATGAGGGGTTTTCACTCATCTGAAAATCATACTCACCAATCAGCACTACTACCATTTGATCAGTAGTACAGTGGCATTGGTTTAGAGGCTTTCCCCCCACCCAGTACATCCCCCTTAATTTCTGATGGCCAAAACCTTTGTTGGTTTTGGAAAATGATCATCAGAGGAAGTAAAATAATCAGAAGTACTTTCCCTCCCAATGATTTTGCTGAGCAGATGATTTGATCACTGTGTAGAGAAGAGCAAACTAATTTCTGCCGGCCGGCCGTCTGCCAGCTTGGGGAACCAGGATCCTGCATGTTTTCCAACACAAGCACCTCATTATTAATTCATGCTCCAGGTCCTCTGTACATGCTGTTACTAGTATTAGGTTTCAACAGAGTAATGAGCAACAGCTATAGACTGACTATCTTAATATACTTTAATATTTGAAATATTAAATTTGAGTTTGGATTTTTAGTTAGGGCCTGAGCAGGTTACTGACAATCTTCCTACTGGTGTGCAGCCAGCAAGCAAATAACGTAGGGATTGTTGTGATCTACACACTGAAAACTGGTTTGATTTACTTAGGAGATGTATCTAAAATACAATACCAAATTTAAAGCATGAGGGAAGTTTGGTTCTGGGTTTTATAGCCAGGCTTTGACCCGTTCCTATACTAAAAGAGAACGTTTGATATGGGACTACAGGAAAAGTGAGTAGTTGTGAGGCATCTCTAATGATGTTTTGTAAAGCACTGTCAGAGAGCTGCCCAGAGACAGTTTGTCTCTCAAGGACGCCACTGTTACTAAATAAAGGGGACATGGGGTAGCTGAGCACACAGAAAGGGGGCTGTTGTGGTACAAAATCTGTACCATAAAGATATATACAGAAATTAAAAAAAGAAAAAAAAGAAAAAAAAGCTGACAAGCTGTGGGTCTGAAAGTCCTACAGGGCTTCAAAGTTCTTCCCACTGCCATGCTTCAGAGAAGAGCGTAGGTCAGCATCTCTTCCTTGGTTGGATATACATATATTAAAGGACTCGTTTAAAATTTGAGGTGGGCAAAGGGCTAGACCCATTTTACTGTGAGCATGCTGTGCAGATTTTTGAATGCACTGCCTTTGAGAGGGAGTTTGCAATGAAGATTTTGCCGTTCTGGAACTCACTCCTCCCACTTGGTCTGCTGGAGCCTGAATACATTGACCCATAGGGCACATTGCAAAGCCTAACTATTTTCCCAGAATTTTTCTGAATGAATGACTTGAGTAGGTAGAGAGAAGGACATTTCATTTGTACAGTAAATGGAGGCTCTTAATTAATAATGTTCCCATTTGAATGGTTATTGTATTTTTAAACATGCTTTGTACATACACTTAGAGCATCAGATAACGGCAGGGTTTTTTTTTTTTCCAATTAAGGCACAATAAATTTCACAACAATGTGGTATTGCTGTGATGTGGCACCAGTCTTACTTTCATGATAGCTTTATAGAGAGTCTAGCACAGTAGCCCCTGATCTGGACCACAACTTCTATATGTCAGCATCTAGATAACGTTATCCAGATTATAGCAGGTCTCAAGGAGATGAAGCTTCACATCCGTTGGAGGTTGATACTGCCAATCACCAGTACAGAGTTGGGGATATTCTACAGTGACATTAGAGAAGTACTTAGGCACTTTATGGAGATTTTACCTTCTTCCTTTCTGGATTTGGAACTCCTGAGAGATTGTGTCTTTTCTTGGTTTTCTTGGGTATTTCCTAGTTTTAGAACTAAAGCACCAGCATGGTGAGTCTTCCCACGGCAGAGCTTTTGCTCGCTGGAAAGAAAGGTCTTAGTGAGAAATAAAATTGGTACTGGCTCCTACAATTTCAGCAAAGGTTTTTCAGTGTACACTTCTGCTGTTTGCTGTTTTGATTTTGGTTGGGTTTTTTGTTTGCTTGGTTTTGTTAGTTTGCTTGTTTTGTTTTGTTAAAAAATCCTTTCTTGCAAAAAAGGTACTTAGTTGTGATACCACAAATTTGCAAATTTCTGCCTGCTTTGATCCTACCCAAAACATCTTGGGTAGCTCAGAAAGAAACATTGTAATTTTTCATTTCAAGATTTCAAAGTTTTCTAGAAAGATACTTATTGAGCTGTTTGGTCCATCTGGCAGTCTTGTGAGTCAACTGTGACTCAGGGAAATCACAGTCTCACAGTATCACCAAAGATTGGAAGAGACCTCAAAGCTCATCAAGTCCAACCCGTTACCACAGCCCTCAAGACCAGACCATGGCACCAAGTGCCACGTCCAAACCCGCCTTGAACACCTCCAGGGACAGTGACTCCACCACCTCCCTGGGCAGCCCATTCCAGCAGTCAATGACTCTCTCAGGCAAGAACTTTCTCCTCACCTCCAGCCTAAACTTCCCCTGGCACAGCTTGAGACTGTGTCCTCTTGTTCTGCTGCTGCTTGCCTGAGAGAAGAAAGCAACCTCCTCCTGGCCACAACCACCCTTCAGGTAGCTGGAGACAGCAAGAAGGTCTCCCCTGAGCCTCCTCTTCTCCAGGCTAACCAATCCCAGCTCCCTCAGCCTCTCTCCATAGGGCTGTGCTCCAGGCCTCTCCCCAGCCTCGTTGCCCTTCTCTGGACACACTCAAGCACCTCAATGTCCTTCTGAAATTGAGGGGCCCAGAACTGGACACAGGACTCAAGATGTGGTCTAAGCAGTGCAGAGGACAGGGAGAGAATAACATTTTTCCCTGTGGGAGTCACAATCATCTTTACTACAGTACAGGTTTGTGAAACCTGTGAGGACATCCTGTGTCTGGTCACCTCAGCCACCCTGAGTATCTTCATGAAAAAGGGGTCACCTTCTCCTGCGGGTTTGTGTGCGCAGAGCTGGCACAGAGCAGGTATTATCACCCTATCAGCATAATCACATAGACAACATTTTTAAATTTCAGTTTGCTGATTGTTGCTTTTCAACTTTTTTTTTTTTTATTTATACCTGAGCCTGTCACAAGTATTTTGAGGACAGATGAGGGCACTGCCAGCGAGCCACAGTACTGTTGCAGAACTCAATGTACTATTGCACTCACTCTTCACTTGATGAAGGAGCTGTGCAAAGACAAGTATTCAACAGGCCTTTTCCACACACTGCATCGGTCCTTGTTGTTTTAGTTCTCCTTTTTGTTTTGCTACTTCTTTGAATTACAGGAGAAAACCATCACCCTTCCTGAAAGCCTTAAAAAAACCCTGCTGCCACCTCCGCTTTTTCATTCCATTTACCCGAGCAGGCTGCCAAAATTGATTTTTGATTAGTTACTGCAACGGGCAGTTCCTTTCTTGATTGCCACAGGTCTTCTCTGCCATGATCAGGCAAGCGCAGGGCAAAGGACCAGGTGAACTCAAACCTGTCTCCAGAATCTTAATGCAGAGATCCTTTGAGAAACACTGTAGACAACCACACTGTTTTTCTTCCTCTCTGAAAACCCAGTAAGAATCTTACACTTAACTCAGGTATTGTACAAGCTTCCTTATGTAGCTGTGTCAATGCATCACAACCCTGACCTGCAGTACTCTTGTATTTCTATCTCCCTCAGGAAAGACAGCATGGTTTGCACTGAGCTGTAAGAATAGCTCAAATTTTACAAACTCTGCCCTTACTTACCTAAGGATGCACAAAGGTCAGTTACAAAGAGAGAGCTGAATTTTGTTTTCAGCCAAGTTAAAATGCCACTTTCCAGAAGAAAAAGGTTGATAAGATGTATTATTCCACTAATCTCTTACAGATATAATGACCAGCATCTTACTTTGTTTCTCAGGTTTTAGTTACATGTTCCTCAGAATTAAAAGTGAATGGCTGGAGAGCAGCCCTGAGGAAAAGGACCTGGGGGTCTGGGGTGATGAAAAGCTCAACATGAGGCTGCAGTGTGAGTGCAGCCCAGACAGCAACCGAGTGCTGGGCTGCATCAAGAGCAGTGTGGCCAGCAGGGCAAGGGAGGGGATTGTGCCCCTTTGCTCTGCTCTCCTCAGACCCCACCTGGAGTCCTGTGTGCAGTTCTGGAGCCCCCAGCACAGGAAGGACATGGAAGTGTTGGAGCAGGTCCAGAGGAGGGCCACAAAGATGCTCAGAGGGCTGCAGTAGCTCTGCTGTGAGGACAGACTGAGAGAGTTGGGGCTCTGCAGCCTGCAGAAGAGAAGGCTTCCAGGAGACCTTAGAGTAGCCTTCCAGTATCTGAAGTGGGCTACAGGAAGGCTGGGGAGGGACTATTGACGAGGTCTTGCAATGCCAGGACAAGGGGCAATGGGTTTGTACTGGCAGAGGGGAGATTTAGACTGGATGTTAGGAGGAAGTTGTTTGCAGTGAGGGTGGTGAGACACTGGCACAGGTTGCCCAGGGAGGTTGTAGCTGCTCCCTCCCTGGAGGTGTTCAAGGCCAGGTTGGAGGAGGCCTTGAGTGACCTGTCCTAGTGGGAGGTGTCCCTGCCCATGGTAGGGGGTTGGAACTAGATGATCCTTGAGGTCCCTTCCAACCTTCCCATTCTATGATTCTATTAAAAGTTCTTAATTTTCTTTTGCTTTTGCAGGCTGTGTAATGTCAAGAAGATTTTGTCTGGAGAAAGCCCATACTTTGCAGCATGAATGATGGCAAGTGCAAGCACATACACGAGAAGAATAAGTATTTTCAGCTCTAAAAAGCCCTTTCTCTATAAAAATTAAAATGTGTTTTAAAACTCTGAGTCAAAAGAACCTGCTTTCAAGCAACTAAGATTTATATCCAAAGGAATGAGGCACAAACACATATTCCAATTATCCAACACTTTGTATAGTAGCTCAGATATGCTTGCTGCTTTTGGCAATGAGACACCACCAAGAAAAAGAAGCTTATTGCAATTGTCTTCCCCTTAAAGGTTCCTCTTTCAAACTACTTACCAGAATGCATGCTCTTACTTACCTGAATACGCATGGAGAGTGTCGCAACTTAATTATTTAATCTGGTTTACAATTAGAAATTTGCACACAGAGTCTGCAAGCTGTGATGGGTAAGACCTGCTCTTCTTGGTTATCTTGAGTGTGAAGAGCTTTGGAAGACAGTTGTACAACAGCTCTGGGAAAGAACAGAAGAAATTGTTGACTCCAGATTCTCCACCATGCAGGCCACATAATGTAGAATGCTTTCTGCAAAATAAGCCACACAGCTAGTGGCAGCCTAATACAGACAGGTCCCTAACTCCCAACACTAGTGAGAAATGTTAATAATGGCTTTCCACGGGTGTTTATCAGAAATGAGTGCATATTGTCATTCTCCATCCAAGCTGGGCTGTGATTTTACTGTCCTCAGTTCCACAGCACACATGGATATTCAGATAGCAACCATGGCTTGACATGGGCATTTCCATCTCCTCTGGCTGTGAGGTGGCTAGATCGGTATCGCATTGCTAAGAGCTGCGCAAATGCTGCTTCCAGATTCAGCTGCTGCAAAACATTTTACATGAGTCTGAACAAAGAGATTCCAGCTGGTCCAGGCTGAAGCAACATGTTTGCTTCCTTCTCTCTTTCATCTCTAAGCTCATTCATGCTGAGAGCGGATATAATTGCTCTCTATAAATACATTCAGGTTAGGCACTAAAGCGAGAGAAACGATACTTAAGCAAATGGACAACAATGACACAAGGACAAATGATTACTAATGAGCAATGAATAGCATCAAGCCATAAATTAGAGTTTCTGATTATTGGAAGACTGAAGTTCTGAAACACCTTTCCATTACAACTAAGAGGAAAATAATAGAATTTTCCTGTGAAGCTTAATAAGTATATAGACTATGAGATGCAGTTGCTTACAACAGCAGAGGAATGTACTTGCTAATCCAAGAGACCCTTTCCTCTCTGATGCAAATAGTGAACACAAATCCAAACCACTGCCTGGATTTTATATTAGTCTTCTGGTTTATTTTTATTCCAAGCCCTTTGGAACCTGACTTTTGTACTTCCAACCAAAACTGATCTTGCAAAATCTTGTATTAGTTCTTGTTGGTCAAATTTTAGAACCAACTTGTAATAATTTTCCTTTCTGACTTGCCAGATATCTACTGCCTATCTACTGCTTATCCCCCTCAACTTCCTTGATTGTCAACGAAACATTTTTGTCTCTTGTGTTGCTTTACTCCTTCACAGACACATCGTAGTCATCATTCTGCTCCAGATTTCATACACCTTCAGTGTTTGCAATGGACAACTAGATATTACCCAGCATGCTAAAGAGTAGGCACAGTAAATAAGAGCACTAAAGCCTATTTTGTGAATTGTTTATGGCACTGACAACTAGTTTTTCTGAACTAGGCTGAGCCACTCTGGCACAACCTTTTTCCTGTTTGCCACCCATGCTTATGTGGTGGATCTAATTCTAACCCACACCTCTCATTAAGTTCGTGTACTTCAGCTCTGTCTAACCTCCTGTTCCATAAAGTTGAAGATCCTGAACTTACTATATTCTTAATATATACTTAATATATTCTATATTATTTCTATATTTCTTTATATATACTTAAGATTTTCTATATTCTGAAATGTCCTTTTATTCTCTCTGAGTGCAGTTTTAATCCATTGCCACCCATTCAACCAAAATGCTGCTGCAAGAAATGTCTTCTTACCCAATTGCCTGACCCTTCTTAGGAGTCCCCCAACTGCATTTCCTTTATACCAGCTGGCACAAGATTTTCTCTTTATCCTGAAAGATACTTATAAACTCACTTACTGCATCGTGTTCAGCCCTTAGACATCATAGAATCATAGAATGGTAAGGTTGGAAGGGACCTCAAGGATCATCCAGTTCCAACCCCCTGCCATAGTCAGGGACACCTCCCACTAGTACAGGTCACTCAAGGCCTCCTCCAACCTGGCCTTGAACCCCTCCAGGGAGGCAGCAGCCACAACCTCCCTGGGCAATCTGTGCCAGTGCCTCACCACCTTCACTAGAAAGAACTTCCTTCTACTAACATCCAGTTTCAGTCTCCCTTCTGCCAGTACAAACCCATTGCCCCTTGTCCTGCCGTTGCAGGACCTTGTAAATAATCCTTCCCCAGCCTTCCTGTAGGCCCCCTTCAGATACTGGAAAGCTACTATCAGGTCCCCTCGAAGCCTTCTCTTCTGCAGGCTTCAGAGCCCCAACTCTCAGTCTGTCCTCACAGCCCTCTGATCATCTTTGTGGCCTCCTCTGGACCCACTCCAACACTTCCATGTCCTTCCTGTGCTGGGGGCTCCAGAACTGCACACAGGACTCCAGGTGGGGTCTGAGGAGAGCAGAGTAAAGGGGTACAATCCCCTCCCTTGCCCTGCTGCCCACACTGCTCTTGCTGCAGCCCAGCACACAGTTGCTGTCTGGGCTGCACTCACACTGCAGCCTCATGTTGAGCTTTTCATCACCCCAGACCCCCAGGCCCTTTTTCTCAGGGCTGCTCTCAGCCATTCCCCACCCAGCCTGGATTTGTGCTTGGGATTGTGCCTACCCAGGTGCAGGACCTTACACTTGGCCTTGTTGAATTTCATGAGATTGGCCTGGGCACAGCTCTGCAGCCTGTCCAGGTCCCTCTGGATGGATCCCTGCCCTCTAGCAAGTCGACTGTGCCACACAGCTTGGTGTCATCTGCACACTTGCTGAGGCTGCACTGATTCCTCTGTCCATGGCACTGACAAAGATGTCAAACAGCACTGGTGCCAGCACTGACCCCTGAGGGACACCACTTGGCACTGGTCTCCAGGTGGACATTGTGCTACTGATTACCACTCTCTGTGTGCCACCATCCAGTCAATTCCTTATCCAGCAGTGCTTCACCCATCCAGTCCATGTTTTTCCAGTTTGGTGCCCAGGATGTCATGTGGGACAGAGTGGGACATGAGCTCCCCTTGTCAGTCCCCCCATACAGTGAGCCCCTATCCTCATCTACTTACCTGACTTTCAGTTCCGTTTTTATCCTGTTCAAGCCATCATCTCCCAGGAGCAGCTCTCTAGCAACATCAAGTAATGCCACTATCCTCCTTCAAAATGCTGATGTAAACACTTCTGCTACAATACCTCCCCCCACTCAAAAAAAAAAAAAAAAAAAAAAAAAAAAAGCTCTCTGATTATTATTATGTGGATCAATGGGGTTCAGCTGTTTCTTTGTACTCGCTCCTACCTTGTTGCATGCATGCTTTGCAAACGGCCCAAGGAAATTAATTAATGACCTATTAATCTGTACTTATACGGGACTTAGTTCAGTGGTCTTCTGGCTCTTGACAAAGGCTTCTGCTGATGCTCACCTGCAACAACAGAAAAAATACACAGTTATGTCAGAAACACTGTTCTTTCCTTTGTTCCACCTGCTGTTATTTTCATGCTGTTTGTGAAACCGACCCTCTGGGACTCCCTGTTTGCTGACACAGCTTTTCTTTTCTTTTCTTTTCTTTTCTTTTCTTTTCTTTTCTTTTCTTTTCTTTTCTTTTCTTTTCTTTTCTTTTCTTTTCTTTTCTTTTCTTTT
>VWZE01024080.1:201602-217548 GCA_013396675.1 Eubucco bourcierii | reverse complement strand
TGGGGAGAGGCCTGGAGCACAGCCCTATGGAGAGAGGCTGAGGGAGCTGGGATTGGTTAGCCTGGAGAAGAGGAGGCTCAGGGGGGACCTTATTGCTGTCTACAACTACCTGAAGGGTGGTTGTGGCCAGGAGGAGGTTACCTTCTTCTCTCAGGCAACCAGTGACAGAACAAGAGGACACAGACTCAGGCTGCGCCAGGGCAAGTTTAGGCTGGAGGTGAGGAGGAAGTTCTTCACTGAGAGAGTCATTGACTGCTGGAATGGGCTGCCCAGGGAGGTGGTGGAGTCACCGTCCATGGAGGCGTTCAAGGCAGGTTTGGACATGGCACTTGGTGCCATGGTCTAATCTTGAGGGCTGTGGTGATGGGTTGGACTTGATGATCTCTGAGGTCTCTTCCAACCCTTGCGATACTGTGATACTGTGATACAAAATACTTAATCTAACATTTTTCTTGCTTTCCATATGGCATAGTAAGAAATATTAAAAAGTACTAAATGTAACAGAGTGTTGGTCTTGGTAATACTGTACCCCACATATCAAAAGCACTTCAGTGCCAGAACGATTATGTTCACAGAAAGTAAGTTCAATGAGAAAATGCAGGGATGTGGCAACCAATTTACCAGGAGAGGTTTGCCAGCCTGCCAACAGTGTCCAGAGATGACTCCTGGGCTCTTTTCCTTCCTATACCCTTAGGTAAACGTTTGCAGGACATTCAAATACTTGCAAGCTGGCGGAACTGCTGCTTCACAAGCCCTAGCAAACATAAACACTTATGTTTCAGCACATCTGCCATTGCAATACCTACTGCTTTTCCAGAACCAAAGGATTAACTTTATGGTGCATTTGCTCAGCAGATCTGGTAACACAATATTGTACTTCTAAGCAGACAGATTACTCACAAGTTTCTGGATGCTACATCTTTAGAACCTTATTCTACTTAAAGATAAGTGTTGAATCTTGCAATCCCAGAAACATTAAGCTGATGTAAAAAACAGTTACAGGGCCAGATGGATGCTATTTTTCCTCAGGTTATTTGGATATACTAAAGAAATGGTTTTATTATTATTTTTTGCCCCTTGATATTAAACAGATGCAGCTTGCTTGTAAAGGCTGCTGCAAGCCATTTTTCTTTAGATTTATGAAATAAAATGATAAAAAACATAAGAAGTTTGTTTCCCATTAATCATAAAAGGAAAGAGAGACACTGTATCAATGTACAAAATTACATATCAATATAGAAAATTACATGGGTTTTGTATGAAATATGTATTATAGAGCATTTTATGCATCTGCAATGAAAACCTCATTCAACACTTCTAGAAACCAGAAGCAATGCCACAGACATCAATTAAGTTAGTTTATTTTGGGTAAGGGTAGAGCCAAATCTAGAAAAAGCATACTGAAGTGTGTGTGGGCAGCTGAGCACATCAGACACACTTTATTAAACACTAAGTCACTTACAGAAGTATTTTCCTGGAAAGACAGGTGCCATCTTATTTTCTGGATCATTTTTCAGGATGGCCATCATCCTGTCCCAGCCTAGAGACTAATTAAGAGGAGCTCTGAGTTCTCACAATCTCCACCTGACCCCATGGCAGCTGGGAGCTCGGCGCTGCTGTACATTGTCCCTGCTGCCTAGCACTGGAAAGGCCCAAAGAGACTAAAAATAAACATATATTTATATCAAAGGAAGCAAAACATGATTGACATCCCTCAGAGCAATTTGCCTGCTAATCATTTAGGAAGCTTCTCCCATAACCCTGGTCTCTCCATTCAGTTGACCTCTCCTGGGGAGTGCCTTGCCCTTTGACCTAAGGTGAACCTGAGCCTCCAAGTGACTTTAGCCAAAGTGTGTACTGGATATGACTGATTTCTGTACACTTTGTAGACTTGGGACAGTCTAATTGCAGGAGCTTGGAGATAAACTGTCTCCCTGAAGTAGAAGTACAATGAGGATGCCTGCTCACTGAATGCATTCCTTTCCTACAACTGAGGGAAACTGGCCAAACTGATGAGCTATTTAAGTGTTTTGTGAATAGCCATCCTTGCAATGTGGAATATTTAATTATAAGGGGGATTGTTGTTGCTGCTGACTATTAATTTCACCCTGCCTCCAGTTATGTCATTAGAATAGGAGGATTTCTCCTCAATCAGGGTATAAAGCATTTTACATTACAAAACTTTAAGTTTGGATAATTTTTCGGAAACATTCATTTTCTCTGGGCTGATAGTTGCTAAACTGAGTTCCCATTCAAAAGCAATACTAACATTATTGTTGTGAAAATTCAAAGAGGAAAATTTTAGACACTTGTGTGAATGGCAAAAGTACAGTTTCCAGACTATAAAACCAGGTTTTCAGCTTAATTCTTACAAGAACTCTGTAGCCAACATGGAACAGATCTGTTCCATCTTAGCATGGAAATATTCTTAGCTGAGGAAGCAGTATTTGGTTTTGCTGTGGAGGAAACTGATTTTATTTGGCTGACTTCTGAGAGTTTAAAAATGCCTCCACTAAGCCTGTTAGGCACACATTTTAAATGGACTTCAGAGTCCATGTTACTAACATGTTGAGTATCTTCTCAGAGGCTTTAACAGGATAGAGGCTGCTGAGCATTTCTTGTCTTCACTGTGTCACAGAATGTGCCCACAGGAGCAGTGGACTATATGTGTGGGTGGATGTTATTTTGCTGTGTGGTCATGGATTAGTCCTAATAGTGATTGGCCTGAATTTTCAAGTCTTATAATAAAAAGAGGTTCTCAATTCAGGTGCTGCCATGTGGTTTTTAGAACAGCACCATAGCCCAGTCCCTTGCTACTTCTACACAACAGTGTCTCTGTCTGAGTTCTCTCTTAGCCTTCCAGTATCTGAAGGGGGCCTACAGGAAGGCTGGGGAGGGACTATTGACAAGGGCTTGCAATTATAGGACAAGGGGCAATGGGTTTGAACTGGCAGAGGGGAGATTTAGACTGGATCTCAGGAGGAAATTCTTTGCAGTGAGGGTGGTGAGGCACTGGCACAGGTTGCCCAGGGAGGTTGTGGCTGCTCTCTCCCTGGAGGTGTTCAAGGTCTGGTTGGAGGAGGCCTTGAGCAACCTGTGCTAGTGGGAGGTGTCCCTGCCTATGGCAGGGGGTTGGAACTAGATGATCCTTGAGGTCACTTCCAACCTTACCATTCTATAAATCTATGATTCTCTTCTACCTTTAAAAAATACTTGGTGTGCTGGAAACCTAATTGATTATAGAAGCAAAAGATCCAGATTTCTGGATGCAGATACTTCACTGACTCAGTAAGGATTCATAGACATCCTTCTAAATGAACTGAAGATACAGCCAAGCTTTTCTAGACCAGCCTCAATTTTAATGCCTCTCTAATGAGTATGTAGACAGTGTGTAATCTGCATCTATGTGATCATGTGTAATTTAGTTTAGTTTGACAGGAGTTTGCTTCAAGCAGTGTGATGAAATGCCCGTAACATTATAAAAACCAGAAATCAGTCAAGATGACTGTTTCACAATTGCCCCACAGCATGGTTTTGGGCAGGGGACCAAGACAGACTTTGTGGATAATCACCAGTGTTACCCTGAAGTACCAACATTGTGTTACTATTCACAAAATGTTCACCACCTGTCTTTCCAGGGGGCTCTTGAAGATACCAGTCTCATTCGCTCTGAGGATGAACATGATAAAGACTAGTGACTTCCTTACAACACATAAGACTTGGGTTGGGGTACAATTCCTGTTCTTTCAAAGGCATCAAATGTGACTTGAAATATGAAAGTCGTTCTACCTATGGTCTGCATGCAGCATGGAAACAGAAGCCTTTCCTAGTAGGTGCGGGGGAAGATAACCACACGGACAGGAGTGTATTCACGGTGTGAGCACTGACACCTAAAGTCAAGTGTGCTGTCTGCTGGACTACTGCTGACCATGCAGTCAGGGCAGAGGATTTATACCTGCTGCATCAGAAGAACTGACCAGTTAACATTGGGTAAGTGCACTCTCAACATCAGTGTCTCAATGAATATTTAAAGTTAATTGAGATTCAACCAGGTCATCTGCCAGACACGATGGTGAAATCTCTCCATCAATTATTTAGGAAGTCAAGGTCCCATAGATCACCAGAGCAGATACTCTAAGATGTCTCTTTAAGTTACATAGATAAGGTTAAAGATGACTTCATTGAGGTAGACACTATCAGTACTGCAAAGATAGAAGTTTTCAACTGCCCTAAAAGCTGCCAAGCACTTTGGTTTAATGTTTCATCTTCTTACACTTTTTCTGTGGCTATATTTGGCAGAGTTTTTCTACAAATTCTCTGGACCACTCATCTAATAACCAGGACTATAGACTCAGTTCTGCATTAATATTTCACCTCTGTATGTAATGATCTTATCTATTCCAGTAGTGTACAACCACACTCAAGAGGGAAACCTAATGTGCCCAGTTGTGACCACAATGACTTACCATTAGTTTTATAAGAGTATCTAATAGAGATTGGAATCTCTTTTGCACAGCTGATTTTTTTAATTATTTTTTTTTCTTTTGGGGAAAAAAAAATATTTAAATCTCTGTGCCAAAAATATGTGGATGATGAAAACAGATGTGAACCTTTACTTTTCTGGACATACAGTTAGAAAAAGTGCTCCAAGAAACAGAGCTCTTCAAGGAGAAAAAAAAAAGAAAAGAAAGAATATAGTCAACTCCTGTTGAAAATAACTGTTCATCTGGTTTACATTTTGGATCATTATGAACCCTTTTCTTTTAACTTTTTACCCACTATCTTGAATACCAAACAGATTCAGCCTAAGGTACCAGGGCTTTCCATGACACTACAGAATAAGCAAAATCTGTAGTTAACAATGGACACCAAAGATAGTCTCCATGGAGCACTTACAGAAGCAGCATAAGAATCAAAGCTGTTGCTAAGAAATACAGATACTGCAACGGTAAAAGCTTTAAGCTCTGTTGAAGACTCCACCTGGTGAAAAGCATCCACTTTAGGTGCTTCTGTAACCTCTCTAGCATAATGTCTCAAAACCTCACCTTCTGAATAACCACATTCTCAGAGAAGAACTGTTTATCTCCATTTAGCAAAAGGGGAGTTGAAGTTACCACGCAGATTAAAGGCTTTATCTCCAAAGTATTTAGGTTCTTATAACCCAATTGCTTTCAATAGGAAGTTAGGAGCTTGAATAACTTCACATTTTCTAGGTCTGTGTCACTCTCTGGAGTCCACAAGGCAGTTATGTAGCAGAACAGGGAGAAATGTAGGCAGGAAATTTTATGCAGATCTAGTTTTGAATCTAATCTTCCGCTCGAGGTGAGGAGAAAGTTCTTGCCTGAGAGAGTCATTGCCTGCTGGAATGGGCTGCCCAGGGAGGTGGTGGAGTCAGCGTCCCTGGAGGTGTTCAAGGTACGGTTTGGACGTGGCACTTGGTGCCACGGTCTGGTCTTGAGGGCTGTGGTAATGGGTTGGACTTGATGAGCTTTGAGGTCTCTTCCAATCTTGGTGATACTGTGATATCCAATTAACTAGATCATCATTCTTATTTCCTAATGCTGTCCTACACCTTTACCCAGCTATGAATACACAATGGTGTTATGGCAAAAATACTCTTCGTATCTTTTTGCAAGTTATGAGGCCCTGTCACATCAATGCTGTTACATGTGTTGTTGCTCTATAAAAGAGTTCAACATCATTTGCTGAGTCTTTTCATAAGTTTTTCTATTAATCATGTGGCTTGTTGGACACAACAGTTGGTAAGGACATAGGACACATAGAATTATACTGGAGAGAGTAGCTGGCACTCTGTAACATTATAAAGGTTTATAACAGAGACATGTCTGCACTTACAGAGACATAAGTCTGTCATGCTATCTCTTGGAATGCCCGTGGTGTATTTTCCATCATCTCCAACTCACTCTCACTGTTGCATTCAATGGTGTTTTCTGCTTTTGCTCTGTATAATACATGCAATAGAGAGATGTATATAGCTAACATTTAAATGATTGTAATAACTATTGTAACAGTAAAATTTAGTATGTGCAATAATGACAATTTCAGTGGCTGTACAGTTTGCATACAGTGCTTTATTAGTATGTGCAATAATGACAATTTCAGTGACTGTACAGTTTGCATACAGTGCTTTATTAGTATGTGCAATAATGACAATTTCAGTGACTGTACAGTTTGCATACAGTGCTTTATTAGTATGTGCAATAATGACAATTTCAGTGACTGTACAGTTTGCATACAGTGCTTTATTAGTATGTGCAATAATGACAATTTCAGTGACTGTACAGTTTGCATACAGTGCTTTATTAGTATGTGCAATAATGACAATTTCAGTGACTGTACAGTTTGCATACAGTGCTTTATTAGTATGTGCAATAATGACAATTTCAGTGACTGTACAGTTTGCATACAGTGCTTTATTAGTATGTGCAATAATGACAATTTCAGTGACTGTACAGTTTGCATACAGTGCTTTATTAGTATGTGCAATAATGACAATTTCAGTGACTGTACAGTTTGCATACAGTGCTTTATTAGTATGTGCAATAATGACAATTTCAGTGACTGTACAGTTTGCATACAGTGCTTTATTAGTATGTGCAATAATGACAATTTCAGTGACTGTACAGTTTGCATACAGTGCTTTATTAGTATGTGCAATAATGACAATTTCAGTGACTGTACAGTTTGCATACAGTGCTTTATTAGTATGTGCAATAATGACAATTTCAGTGACTGTACAGTTTGCATACAGTGCTTTATTAGTATGTGCAATAATGACAATTTCAGTGACTGTACAGTTTGCATACAGTGTTTTATTAGTATGTGCAATAATGACAATTTCAGTGGCTGTACAGTTTGCATACAGTGCTTTATTTGTATGTGCAATAATGACAATTTCAGTGACTGTACAGTTTGCACACAGTGCTTTATTAGTATGTGCAATAATGACAATTTCAGTGACTGTACAGTCTGCACACAGTGCTTTATTTGTATGTGCAATAATGACAATTTCAGTGACTGTACAGTTTGCACACAGTGCTTTATTAGTATGTGCAATAATGACAATTTCAGTGGCTGTATAGTTTGCATACAGTGAATTATTTCCATAACCTCACATGCCTGAGATTTTGCATGGACAAGGAAGCAGATGACATATGTTAATAGTCTTTATCCTTTTTCAATATTCTGGTTTTGTAAGTTTATCACAAGAACACTGAGTATTAAGGCTGATTGTTTTTCCTTACCTTTGTTAGTCCTCTTACGAGCAGACTGTGAACTTCCATGCATCTGCAGGCCCCAGGTAGAAAACTCTTAACTTACACACTTAAAATTAAGCAGCGTTGGGAGGTTTGTTGAATCAGCAAATACAGACCTGCATTAGTTATTTGATGAAATTCTCAATATTTTCTTAATAACTTTGCCGAGTGTAAATTTATTACTTGGCTTTCTTTCAGTACTCTTTGCTTGGGTAATGTGTACTTTGAGATTATTTCCATTTCACCACACTGTTAATGTGCACTAATCGTGTTTTATCTTGTTGTAAGTAAAGAGCTAGGGTATTGCACAGAACTGTTTGATCGGTATAGCATGATTTAAGAGTATGGTTATGCCTTTATTTGCCTCATAATCCTGCTTAATGTCTGTGTGAATCATTACAGTAAGGTGCATGTTAATAATAGCTCCCACACATACATTTATATATATATATATAAAAAAGCTAAAATATTTGCTGCCTTCTATTTCAGTAGATTTAAAGTGTCACTGTATTTTTCCACTGAAGTAAAACACCTAGAAAATATTTCATTTATCATATAAGATTTTCCGATTCACTTATATCCCACTTCATGTGATATCAACTTACATCACATGGTTTGAAAATCATGAGCCTCCTGGCCTTTAAAACTGTATGTAACAGAAAGGCCACATTTTCAGGTTTCCTTCTGACAGCATCAATAAGGAAAGCTCTGGAGAAGAGGAAGGTATCTCAAAAACAGCTAATCACCACGCTAATTTCAAATCTCTTGAGACAACAGACCAAACTGTCTCTTTGCACACACAGTATACATGTATGGACTAGCAGCAATTTTACTGCACCCAAGTTGTGTCCCCTTCAAAACTGTGTGGCACTGGGGACAGAAGGTGATTGTGTCTTAAGAGAACATTGCACAAATGTTGAAGGACATGGAAGTGTTGGAGCGGGTCCAGAGGAGGGCCACGAAGATGGTCAGAGGGTTGGAGCAGCTCTCCTATGAGGACAGGCTGAGAGAGNCTTGTAGTGATAAGGTGAGAGGTAACAGCTTTAAGCTTGAGAATAGTGGATTTAGACTGGATATTAGGAGGAAGTTCTTTACAATGAGGGTGGCATTACAGGAACAGGTTGCACAGGGAAATTGTGGATACTGCCCCCGGAGCTGTTTAAGGTTAGGTTGGATGAGGCCTTGAGTGAGCTGTGCTAGTGGGAGGTGTCCCTGCCTGTGGCAGGGGGTTGGAACTAGATGATCCTTGAGGTCCCTTCCAACCTTACCATTCTATGATTCTATGATTCTATGAAATACATCCAAATGATCTGTAGTGGAAGGGGTAATTAATTACTAAGATATTATATTTAAAAAATATTAATAGAATGTATTACTATTAAATATTGAGAACTGGCAGCGCCCCAATCACCACAAGAATAACAGTAACAGGTTCTCGCATCGTTATGGAAGCTATCTCCAGGTTATAATAGGATCTAAAAATAACTCTTAAATATATCTATTAATTGAACTTGACTAAACTGGCAGAGAAAGCTTTGCAGTCAGTGCACTGCTTGCGGTCAGCACTCCGCTTGCTCACCAGATGGACACAAGGAGCAGTTTTCTGCTTATGGCAGAAGGCAATTAACGATTATTAGAGGCTTTTCGTATTTACTCACAAAAATATTATCTGACAGTACCCAAAGCTCGTGGCAGGGTTGCTGTCGGTAGCTGTTAGAGGCTTTAGAGTTTCCCCAGGCTTCTGGGCGCTGGAGAAAGGAGCCAGACGATCTCTGACCTGTTCCTGGCTCTCTGGATGATTTGTGTTCCCTCCAGGGCTTCCCCTGGGCAGGAGGCTTTCAGGTGCAGGCAGAGGCCTTGCGGTGTGCAGTCTGGGCACGGTGTCACGCCGGCTGTGCAGGCCGAACGCCTGACAGGGATCAGAGCCTCAGCTCAGGATCAGTGAGGCAGCAGGCAGGGATGCAATAGCAGCCACACCTTGGAATGGCAAAGCACACCCAGTGCTCCCTGCTCATCTCCTTTGATCCAATACAACCCAAGACTAATGGGCCTTTGGCCACAGGACAGCCAATCCAATGGCAGTTAGCCAAGATGTGACCATATTGGGTGAAGCCATAGGCCTGCTTTATCCTTTTTTGGGCAGAACACAGCCTTGCACAAGGCAACCCTGTGCACCTTGTTTACTGCAGTTGCTGGGCAGGCCACAGACACCAGACTCAGTGGCTCCAGCTTCTTTGTCCTTTTTCGCACAGTTGCTCTCCCCAAAACAGAAGGAGGAAGAGCAGAAAAACATGCCTGGGCAAACCAGGACATGCACAAGCCTAATTTGGCCTGCTTAGGCTTACCATGACATGATTTTCTGTAATCTTTACTCTCCTTCACTATTTCCCTATCTTTTTTCTTCCACAGATTCCTCAGTTGAAACTGAGACCCATGTCAATATACCTCTTCCTTCCTTGTGGGCTGGTGAAACACATTTAAGTGTCCAATAGGCCAGTCAGATTTTGGGTTGACAGGCTTTACATGGGAACAGGTACTAAGAAATTGTGAATTCTGCTGCCTTCTGTACTGTATCAGGAACTAAAAATTGTAAAACTCTTCCAAAGTGTTAATACTGTGTCTTCATCTTATGCCAGCATTTGTGGCTGTGATGGTTTGAGAGTTCCCCCCCCCAACACTTTGTAAAATGACCCAGACTAGACTCAGCCAGCTGGAAGTTAAGGACTGAAGCTCTGTTTACAGCTCAGCACAATGTACAAGCAGAGATAGACACTATAGACAGGAATAGTTACAGACATAGACAAGTTAAAGGGAATACAGAAACACAACTCCCCTCCCAGAAATCAGAGACCCCAGGAGGGGCTGCCAAACACTCCTCCACCTTCTCCCCACCCCTATACCTTACCCCAAAGTTTGCCTTATGTGCAAGGTGAGTTTGGAGGATGGGTCAGGGAGGTTAGAAGGAAAGTGGTTAGTGAGGTTAGCAGAGAGGAGAAAGCCAGAAACTAGACAGCTCGAGTGTGTCTGTAAGCCCGAGTGTCTTATCTATGTTTTGTGTTCTTGTTCTTATCCATCTCAGCAAGCCTATGAGTGCAGCAGACATCATCAGTGTTTGCTTTTCACAGCCTATAATCTAATTTTCTCCATTAAAATATTCCAATTACCCTCAAACCAGTACAGTGGCTTCTCTGCTGGTTTTTTGCCATAACAAATTGCACATATTGGCCCCTGTCAGCAGACCACACGAGAGTCATACACTACTACACAACCCTTCCACAACCCTGTTTCCCCAGATTGTAACCATCTCTCTCCACAATTTCTTCCACCATCTTACCTTCTTTTTATTTGTCTCGAATGTGCTAGTCTAGAGTTCAAAATCTTTCAAGACTTGGTTTGACATTGAAGTCTTGAACATCAAGGTGCAAAAGAGAGCGGAGAATCATGACTGAAAATCCTAAGAGGTGTATAGTATAACTGCATGCCAACATGATGAGAGCACACATTTACTGTGTTATTGCACTGCTGCTGTGCTTGCCTCTCACCTCGCTGTTACTGCACAGAGAGTATTGTGTGTCTCACACAGTACTTCTAGCTTAACCAAGACCTGCTGTCCACTAAAGTATTGTCTACCACAGTGGATCTTCCGGAAAGTCAGCATTTCACTCCTGAAAGTCATTCAGTAACTTGTCTGGTACCCTTCCCACCTTGACTTTGATATAGAACTACTTAAAACAAAGGCCATGTTTTAAATGATCTCAGGTTTTTTGTTAAGTCCAGAAAGATGTGCTACAGGCCAAAATTCTGACCATGTAAGTTAAAGGAATTTCATTTATTAAGTTACGTAGGGTAGGATTTTCTTAGATAATTTAGTGCAGGTAAACTCTCAAAACCTGAGCTGTTTCACCTGCCCATTGGAGTTTATTTTGCATATCTTGCTCACTACTGACAGCAGTAGTTGCATTAGAAAGCACAAATTTTATACCAATTATATTAGAACATATTATCACAGTATCACCAAGGTTGGAAGAGACCTCAAAGCTCATCAAGTCCAACCCATCACCACAGCCCTCCAGACCAGACCACGGCACCAAGTGCCACGTCCAAACCTGCCTTGAACACCTCCAGGGACGCTGACTCCACCACCTCCCTGGGCAGCCCATTCCAGCAGGCAATGACTCTCTCAGGCAACAACTTTCTCCTCACCTCCAGCCTAAACTTCCCCTGGCACAGCTTGAGACTGTGTCCTCTTGTTCTGCTGCTGGTTGCCTGAGAGAAGAAAGCAACCTCCTCCTGGCTACAACCACCCTTCAGGTAGTTGGAGACAGCAAGAAGGTCTCCCCTGAGCCTCCTCTTCTCCAGGCTAACCAATCCCAGCTCCCTCAGCCTCTCTCCATAGGGCTGTGCTCCAGGCCTCTCCCCAACCTTGTTGCCCTTCTCTGGACATGTTCAAGTACCTCAATGTCCTTCTTAAATTGAGGGGCCCAGAACTGGACACAGGACTCAAGGTGTATTATACTCAAAGTGTATATATTAATAAATAACTCACAGGAATCTTAGATAACTGATAATAATAACAGGTGTTTGCATTGCATAAAGTTTTTGTCCACCCAAAGAGGCTTCAAGAAAAGTGCAGACCTTGATGATCTTAAAGGTCTTTTCCAACTTCAGTGATTCTATGATAATCACAGAGCTTGGTCAAAAGAAATATATCCACCCTAAAGGTGGATATATAAGGTTTATTTTGATTCCCATACATACCTACTTACCAAATCTGAAATATTTTACAATGTGTCAGGGAAAGTAATTAACAATCCCAACCTCTTGTGCATTTACATTCCTGAAAAGAGCCAACCAAAAACACAGAAAGAAAAAGTTTAAAGCAATACTAACTTTCCCATGAAATGGGATTTGCTTCAAATTTCAACATGTAAGTTCAGACTTTCAGTAATTACTCCTTGTGTATAAAGTGTGTCTGTAATATGTTATTTTAAGCTCACTGCTGTGCAGTGAGCACATATAATAAGCATGTTTATTGGGATAAACCTGAATCAAAATCATTACATAATCAGTAGTACTGTGGATGACATTTATTATTAAAGATTCACTCTATAGTTTACCATTGAACCACCCCAGTCTTGTCAACCTAAACCTGATCTCAGCTTTATGAATCTTGCTCCCTTTAATATAAGCAGAGTAAAAAAAATTACCTGCTTTAATGACTTGTAAGGGGCTAGGCCCTAACGTGAAAAAAAAAGATATCAAGCCAGGCATGGAGTAACAAAAAGCTTCTCTTTCACAGTTCAAGGCTAAAACTTGCAAGCTCTTAGATTAAGAGGTCTAACCTCTAGGTGATATAGAACTCACTTTTTCACCACAAATATTACTGCAAAAAAATTATTGGATGCTAAAGAGAGTTTGAGTACAGATAGGAATTTATCTACAGGAAGATGTCTAAAAAGGTCAGTTTATATCCATGAAAGCAGGTGATTATCTCCACCCTATAACGCAGAAAGATCATTCCTGAATGGCATTCCTTATTTGCTTTTCCAGGAAAACTCCCAGGATACTGGTCAAATTCCTCAAAGTACACCTTCCTCAGTTCCATTGTTATGTACAAATCAGCTCAGCCGAGCGCAACTGGTTTTATCCTGGCTGATGGTGACGGAGTGGAAAGTATCACAGTCTCACAGTATCACCAAGGTTGGAAGAGACCTCAAAGATCATCAAGTCCAACCCATTACCACAGCCCTCAAGACCAGACCATGGCACCAAGTGCCACGTCCAAACCCGCCTTGAACATGTCCAGGGATGGTGACTCCACCACCTCCCTGGGCAGCCCATTCCAGCAGACAATGACTCTCTCAGGCAACAACTTTCTCCTCAAGTAGGAGAAAGTTTTCTTTTTTCATTCTTTTCAGTCACTTTAGGAATATTGCTGCTTTCTCAGTTTAATGAATTTTAATAGAACTTTTAATTAATTTAAATAGAATTTTTAGAATAATTCAGTTTTTCCCCCCCTGTTTAATCAAGGCACTGTCTGCCATGAAATCAACCAAATAAGAAACAAACTATTTTCTCAGGCATCTGTACAGTACCACAGTGATACGAAATCCACAATGAAAATCTTCCAGTAGCTCAGTCCAGGTGTTCAGCACCCATCGTTTGGGACTTGGTGAGAGAAATACTGAATCTATTTACCTCAAAAGCAAAGGATTTTACTCAATGCTACTAAGTGAGTAGGCGAAATAGTAAAACCTGATTTACTGATGGGTTTTTTAAAGCCTCAAAATATACGATCCAGTCAATGTGGGCTGCAACCATCAAATAAGTATCATGCACTGATGGTTATTATTAAAGCCACATCTGCCTGCAAAGCCATGGAACTGTTCACATACTCCAGGTAAATTAGCTGTTTGTCTTCACATCACTTTTAAAATGTTCTTTTTATGGTATGTATTTTAATACATGTTTGAATAACTTGAAACAGACATTTCAAATGGTAGAGAAGAAATGTAGAAGTTTCTGCCTCATTGATAACCAGGTGACTGTTTACTGATACATCCTATTGCTCGCTTAATGTTTGCCAATTCAAAATTGCTAGCTACATTAATTATTTTCCTATGCAGGTGATGCTGTTTTTCAGCAAACTACATGAAAACTCCTTTATCTGCATTGACACAGCAAGCAATTGCTAAGAGAATAGGTTTCTTGTTTTGCTTCATACTGCTGCAGGACTGGGGCAGATGACACTTGTGATCTTTGTCATTTACTGATTATAAAGCTCGATAAGAGAAGAGAAAAAGCTTTTAATGAGGTGAAATCACAATCCCTTCCTGAGCTACTGGGTAATTTAACTCTCATTGCTAATGCAGATAGACATATATATACTTTTTTCTTTTTTCATTTAGAATCCAAAATAAACAACCAGACTAAAGAAAACAGAATGGTAGAACGATTACACGATTTGAAAAGAGTTTCTCAGTGGTATTTACAGGACATCCTTGCTATGTAACAAACATTTATTCAGAAGAAAAAAAAGTGGCAGAGCGAATAGACAGATGTGGAGATTAGAGATAATCATTAAATTAGTTAAAGATATCACTTAGGAAAAGAGTATCAAATGAAGAGATCAGTATGAATGACAATGGTAAAAACCAACCAGAGACACAAGATACAAAAGACGGGGTTTTGTCCAGGAAGATAATGAGGTAGATCAGCAAAGGAGTGAACAAAGCAGGTCCAAGATGACAAGAGAATAGAGGAACTCTGCTAATAACAGTGGAGGACATAGTCAAGGATTGTCAAGGCAAGATGTTGCAGTGCCGAAGATAGGTAAAATGAAGGGGCAGCTGTCCAAGACAGCTGAGACCAAAAATGTCTGCATTTTTAGGAGAAAGAGCCAGAAAAGAAGGCTAATTAAAATGGTGGTAAGATGAGATCAGAGGTAAGACAACAGACACAAAAGGAGAGTAAATGCTTGAAGTCTGCCTAGTTAGCTACCAAATGAAACAAGTCAAGAAGCCACAATGATGGTCACAAAAAAAGCAAGGACACAAAGAGGGAATCAGAAAGGATGGACATCAGCAGATACTGTTTTCTTTGAAGATGGTGGCATGATCCTCCTTGGAGATCAAAGGATGTACAAAGGAAGTGAAAAGATTCATTGACTGAGTGTCATCCTTAGCTCACATCCACACTTGTCTAACTGGATAAAAAGTGAAATTCTTGGCCTTACATAATATCTCAATGAAGTGCAAGTAGAATATCAGCTCAGAGGAGAGCCTGTAATTGGCAAGAATATCTAATATTATATTTAATTAAACTCCTATGAAACAACAAAAAGAAACTTCCTAAGGATGCCAAAGTAAGTAATTTTGCACATACTTTGGGAAATAATTTATTCAATTCTTATTTGAGAACCTTCACATTGAAGCAAAGTTGAAAAAGGTTTAACTGTTGCTATGGGTAAGTTTGAGCCCTTCGTGCTAATTTTACAGATATTTGAGGGTTTTGCTTTTGTAACAGTTTTGTCTGGAAATTCAGTGAAGTCACAATCTTGTGCCTTGCTGTAATTCATTTTTACAGAGTTTATCACAACATCATAAACACAGAACTTCAATAAAAAGACAAACTATACCTGAAAAAAGTCTTCTTGACATTCAAAAGGTCCCTAGAAGATTTAGAGACAGTTTGACAAGGTCTTGCAATGCCAAGACAAGGGACATAGAATGATAAGGGCAGAAGGGACCTCAAGGATCATCTAGTTCCAGCCCCATGCCATAGGCAGGGACACCTCCCACTAGCATAGGCCACTCAAGGCCTCCTCCAACCTGGCCTTGAACACCCCCAGGGAGGGAGCAGCCACAACCTCCCTGGGCAACCTGTGCCACTGTTTCACCACCCTCACTGCAAACAACTTCCTCCTAACATCCAGTCTAAATCTCCCCTCTACCAGTTCAAACCCATTGCCCCTTGTCCTGGCATTACAAGCCCTTGTCAATAATCCCTCCCCAGCCTTCCTGTAGGCCCCCTTCAGATACTGGAAGGCTACTCGAAGGTCTCTTGGAAATCTTCTCTTCTGCAGGCTGCAGAGTCCCAACTCTCTCAGTCTGTCCTCATAGGAGAGCTGCTGCAGCCCTCTGAGCATCCTTGTGGCCTCCTCTGGACCT
>VWZE01024080.1:185205-201587 GCA_013396675.1 Eubucco bourcierii | reverse complement strand
ACTCTGCACTGCTTAGGCCACACCTTGAGTCCTGTGTCCAGTTCTGGGCCCCTCCATTGAAGAAGGACATTGAGGTGCTTGAGTGTGTCCAGAGAAGGGCAACGAGGCTGGGGAGAGGCCTGGAGCACAGCCCTATGGAGAGAGGCTGAGGGAGCTGGGATTGGTTAGCCTGGAGAAGAGGAGGCTCAGGGGAGACCTTCTTGCTGTCTCCAGCTACCTGAAGGGTGCTTGTAGCCAGGAGGAGGTTGCTTTCTTCTCTCAGGCAAGCAGCAGCAGAACAAGAGGACACAGTCTGAAGCTGTGCCAGGGGAAGTTTAGGTTGGAGGTGAGGCTCAGTTCTTGCCTGAGAGAGTCATTGACTGCTGGAATGGGCTGCCCAGGGAGGTGGTGGAGTCAGTGTCCCTGGTGGTGTTCAAGGCAGGTTTGGATGTGGCACTTGGTGCCACGGTCTGGTCTTGAGGGCTGTGGTAATGGGTTGGACTTGATGAGCTTTGAGGTCTCTTCCAACCTTGGTGATACTGTGATACTGTGATACACACACAGGTGTCTTTCTGCAAGAATTATCTCTGTGCTCAGTCATGTACTACAAAGAAGAGATACAGGGAAAAGAGGTTAAATGAATTTTTCGAGGACCTGCAGTGAATCAAACACTCCAGGAAGACAGCAGTGATGCGGCAACTTCAGTACCATTTTCTAAGAGGGTGGCAGCATCTAGGCTGATGAAATTAAAGAAGGATCCCCCAGTATTTGACACACCAGTATTCTTTCCTCACAGTACTTTCCCTTAGCCAGATCTTTCATATGTTTCCCTCTTGCTCATGTTTCTGCTTTCTCCTTCCTTCTCTCCTCTTTATCACTGATTGAAGTTTCTCTTTTGTACCATTCACTGCTCACTCCTGGGGCAGGGAAGCAGGAGAGAGACAGAGATGTATTCTGTTGCTGGTAAAAGCTCATCCCTAGTGAGACTGTCTCCAGTACTAAACCCCTGTTCACAGAAGCTTGTAGCTCTATATGCAAACACAGAGAAATACACACTCGGTCTGCATTTGCACAGGCACTTTATGCCCTCACGACCACATTAAGTTTTTGTATGAAGTATTATGGGACTATGGGAGTTTTTTTTTGTATCAAGTATTACGGGTTGTATTATGTGAGTTAAAATCAGAACCATAGTAATTTGTTTATTTAGTCTTCTTAAAGCAAGCTGTGTCAGCTTTCGTATGCATTTATGACGCTCCTCTTACATTGCCAACCATCAGTAAAGTTAGTGATTGGCATCAGCAAAAGAATCAAACTCTGACTGACAGTAAAAGCCAGTAAAATATTCACTTGTCAGTAAAGATGGCAAGATAATTTAGAACTTTCCATTGCTTTGGCATAAGTTCCTGGACTATTTGAGTACATCTAATATCAAATGGCTTTACTTAGCACAGTTGAAATGATGGGTTCTATAAAAATTGACACATTATGACCATCAACAGAAGTAGTAAGAATCTCAAATTTCCTTGAAAAATGTACTCCAAACTGCATGAGTTAAGTAAAAGTTAAAAACCTAGATAAGTATGGAAAGACAGAATGCAACAGGGTGATGTGTCAACATAAGCTGCCTGGAAAATGTCATTGTTTAAATTCAGTTATTGTTTTGAGAAGTACATTTTGCCCTTCCCCACTAAGCTTCATTTTCAAAACCTACAATTTAGGAACCCCTGTTCTAAATCCTGTGAGAATGTAATATTCTCAATCATTAAAGCATGGGTTGCACAGTCTTAAACACTGTAGTAATTGCATCTACATCAGCACTAGTATTCCCTGTGACCATCACACGAGTTAACAAGGCAAAGTTCATTTTCAGCACCACTGCTTGAGTCATTACCACAGCCCTCCTAGTTAAGTGAGGTGCTTCACAGGGGACCTGTAAAACAGCTGCCCTCTGGGTGTCTTGTTTTGGCGTCCTTTCCCATCTGTTTTACCTGTCTCCTCTTCTGAATAATTTATTTCACCATCTCCCTAAGTAGAGCACCTGGCCTAGGGCTAACTCTTTCACCTAAATTATTCAGAGCTGAAAACTCTTTGGTTTATACTCAGATAATGTAATGACTCAACAGGACAAAACCCTTAACTCTGGAGCAACTGCGAACATTTCCAGGCTCTGTAATCTGTTAGCAGTTTAAAAGGTTGGCTGTGTAAACTATGTACAAAAGTACCACAGAAATCCTTCATCCTCAAACATCTCCTCCAAAGGCTCTTTTGGCAGTTAAAACTATCCAAAGCAGAGTTGTTTTAACTTGCTGCCTCTCAGTCCCATGGGAGTCCACAGGATGCCTTGGTGTGTGTGCACTGCAGCTGGCTTGTTCCTAGTCTTTATTCAAGTTCCCGTTAAAGCCACTGAGAACTGACTGTGAGGCTGCACTTTGTGCTCATCTGTTCTCTTCACAAGCAGGTTTTTGTCCAGAAACACCAAAAGTCATCCCTGTGCAGAGCTCACATCCATGCTCCGTAGTCCACTACCATGACCTCACCAACTCTACAATTACAAGAACTCTTCCCAGCCTGTGCTCACAAGAGGATGGAGAACTGCCATCAGAAAGGGGCTGTACAGGGTGCCTGCATTAGATACCTCAGAGCAGGCAACTTGCTATCAGACTGAAAGCCCAGTGCTAATTTCAGATGCAAGTTTGACTACTTGGCTGTATTGGTTGTTCGTGAGACAAAGTTTGGTGCTTTTTTGAGCACTTGTTCCATTTGTTTTCCCACAAAGGCACCTTTGGACTTACACTTTTAATTAAGTTCAAAAAGGTTAGCATCAGCAGTTTTGTCATTTCATTTAAAAGCTTCTGAAGCTGCGTAGCAGCCAATCTATAGAAGAAGAGGATCTCCTGTCTTGAAGGATACTAGCTTCAGCAAGTGTCTTTATCACAGAATCATAGGATGGTAAGGTTGGAAGGGACCTCAAAGATCATCTAGATCCACCCCCCTCATCCAACCTGGCCTTGAACACCTCCAGGGAGGGACCAGCCACAACCTCCCTGGGCAACCTGTGCCAGTGTCTCACCACCCTCACTGGAAAGAACTTCCTCCTAACATCCAGTCTAAATCTCCCCTCTGCCACTTTAAACCCATTGCCCCTTCTGTCATTACAAGACCTTGTCAATAATCCCTCCCCAGCCTTTCTGTAGCCCCCTTCAGATACTGGAAGGCTACTCTAATGTCTCCTGGAAGCCTTTACTTCTCCAGGCTGCAGAGCCCCAACTCTCTCAGCCTGTCCTCATAGGAGAGTTGCTGCAACCCTCTGAGCATCTTGGTGACCTACTCTGGACCCGCTCCAACATTTCCATGTCCTTCCTGTGCTGGGGGCTCCAGAACTGCACTCAGTACTCCACTAATTTTATCCCTGAAAAAAGTATTACTTCACACTATCGAGGGCATAATGTAAGATTCCAGATGAGGGGAAGAGGCCTTCCCCACATAGTGGGAAAGATAAATTGTCCTTGGCAAGTAAGAGAATTAATAGAGTATTCATAAAAATGGAGGAACAGTTTTTTAGGGGGGGATGTTTCCAAATTAACAAAAAAATTTAAAGCTGGTTGGTGTAATCTTTGTCTGAGTCACTCTGGATTTGCCTCAGTGTCACAAGGACAGGCATGGAAAAAAAATAGAGCATTACTAAAATTAAGTGTCTTGTCACTTCCGTTGACAAGGAATTGTAAATATTCTCCACATTCATTTACTCCAATCAGCACAGTGTCCTTGATAGAACAGAAAATAAATACAGTCATCTTTATCATTTCCTACCTGGACAAAGCTAACATTTTTTTGATTTAGATTTTGTCTGCATAAGTTCCAAAGGATCTGGCACATTTTACAGTATCTAACATTGTGCCCTGACTGTAGGGATAGGCATAATGCCTATATCACTGTAGCTCTTATAGGCACTATATGAACTGTTTCATTTGCCTCTGAGTAGTTTATCAAGTATCAGGTATATGCTTTTGCCTCAGCTTTGGGAAATCAGGGTCATGGATTTCAAATGAAGTGCTTTGTACTCTCCAAGGGCAGTGAGAAAACACAATAGTACAGACAAAATCTAATCAAAGTATTTTGGCTTTCTGCCTCCTTTTTATTTCACAATGGGGAAAAAAAATCAAGGTGCGACTTGAATGCCTTCAGGAGTTCCCTTCCTGTGTGCGCTGTCTCTCAGCAGAAATGCGAGACTGACAGAATGATAAAATGTGATGCCAGGTCCTCTTGCTCATTCAAAGACCCTCCCTCAGGTATCAGGTGCCTTGCCTGAGCTTTGAGGTCAACCAGACACCTCCCCTGAGACTTACCTGGGCTGAAGGATACATCTACCTGAAAATCTGCTCAGGTAGAGCAGCTGTTATCTGAGCTAGGATCAAAGTGCCCCTCTGCACTCCAGAAAAAAAACCATCTTCCAAGCTGGTCTTCTTTCTCCATGATTCAAATGAATGTTGAATGAGTCTCTGGGGACAACAGTTGTTGTGCTGAGGAGCTAGCTGTCAGAAATACTTTATCATGAAAGTTCTGTTCCTTTCAAGGCCTTTTATTATTAATAGTCATTGCTGCAGGGGAGCATTAAACACAGACCCTATTTACTGTACAAATTGACATATTATAAGCCACAAAAGCCATCCTGATGCTTTGCTGCTTTACCTCACTTTTCAGCTTGCTAACTCTAGGGAATCCTTTAACCTGTCTCTAGCTAGAAGACAGAAAGTGAATTTTGGTTTAGTTTTGCCAACTGGACTACTCAGACCGTCTAATTTTTGAAGGTCATTGTCTCGTGGAGTAATGATCTATGTGTAAATACCTGTGCAGCAGGAAATGTGAGACATTATGCTCCACCGTGACATTGAGTTAGTCTACACAAAATTTGAAAGCTTTTATCCTTCTGTGAACAGGATGCAGGATGTGTCCTGCAATAGCTCCTGGGTTTGCACCAGATTTCCAGTAGCTCCCACAGCTTTCTGCTGCCTGCTGAGGGCATTGCAGTTCATGTGAAGCCCAAGTGTGTTTTCTGAAATTAACAGCCTGATTTCTTCAGCAATAAAGCCAAGTAGCTGTTTTGTGGCAGAAGAAAACGTGGTGTGATGAATCCCAGTTGTAAGAAAAAAACAGTCCTGCTCCACTCCATTGTAGCTGTGGTACCACAGGCAAATGAGACTTTACTAAGTCAGCTTTCAGTGTAGTAATGGATGGTAGCAGACAGTGCCAGTAGGCATGAACTCCAACAATATGGCAACAGCCCAGGGCAAGGGATAAACAAAACCCAGTTGATTTAAAAAAGGTAATCTATTGCACTTGGTAGCAGATAGGCCCTTGGCTTTGTACTTCTTGCCCTCTGTACTTTGGCATTAATGTGAAAATACCTCTCACACTTCCCGACAAAGTCTTAAAATCATGTTGAGGAGAGACAGTGCTCTCCTGCAACCAGGCACATGGTCTTCTGCGAGCAGCCAGGCACACTGCAAGGGGTAGAGTGGTGGATGGGCCACAAAGTCACAACTCGGCAAAGTCATGACCCTGCAAGGGGCACCCGAGCAAGCTGCAACTCAGCAAGTCACAAAAGCATCAACTCAGCAAGTCATGCTGTCACTACACCAGTCACGAGGCACACAGAGATGACACAGTGGGTCTGGATGTGATGAGTTGAAAAGTCACAAAGAACCTTCTCAGCAGGGCACGAAATCAGCGTGTAACAGGAGTGACTCGGCAAGTTTAAAGCAACCGAACGCAGTTCTAGATATCGGTTTGAATGCAACGCAGCTATGCTGAAGAGAGAGCACCATATGCATTGAGCGGCCTCTGTGACACGTGTCAAAGTGTTCACAGAGCAGTTCCCAACAGGAAGAGCTTATCTTTAAACTCACAGTTACCACAAATTGATAGTGTCAGAGGAGACATGGGAAATCAGAGGGCTGTGACTGTTCCCTTGCTGCCACACTCTCTGAAGTGGTGTCCTCAGAACAGGTTTGAAGCACAAGCCTGTAGAAGGTGGATGGGAAAGGCACTGAGCAGCTGTTACGTGCAGAGAGGGTGTTGTTCTCCGAGGTTGTTGATCTGGTCTCTCTCATGAATATTGTATTCAGTCTAAGATACCAGGCAGTGAGGGGTTAGAATTGTCTGCTTTTTAAAATACAGAACACGTACTCATCGGTTCAGAAGTAGTTTTTCCAACCCACAGTATTCTAAAGATTGGTGCTTGGTGCGTTTAAAGGATGCAAAAAAAGTTACACCACTCAAGTACAGAACATAGCTGTGACTTTTTTTCAATTAAGGAGTTTCTGACATTCAAAAATGTTAAGTGGTCTTCTGACTGAGGTCCTTAATAGCAGCTGAAACGGTTGCAAGCTTGAGCACTGTATTAGATGGTGAGCATACTGGGTCTCTTCTTGTTACAATAATAAAAACCCCCAAACCAACCTGTAATTTTGTAACCAGACTTGGATAAGCTTCTGAGAAGGACCACACACCAGATTAGATTATTTAGATTTGTTGTGAGAATACTTGACATGTGTTCCTTTCCCATTCTCTGTCCAACCTTTGTTGTAGAAGTGGACTCATGTTGTGCCAGTTCAGATTAATATTATAACATGAAAGGGCTAGGTTTGTATCATTTTCCATGCTTGTTACATTCATTGATGTGGGAATAGAGTTATATTCTACCTGAGCCACTTTTTGGTTTATGGCCAAACAGAACACAAATACTTCACAGACCAAGGTGGATATAACACCTGCCTGTTGGCAGTGAATAGCATGAGTGCCAAAGAATCTAAACCTTTCTTTCAGGCTATGAAATAATCTTCAGGTTACTTTAGAAGACGGTGGCACGTTCTCTGTACTGACACCTCTTTTTCTTTAGCAGGATGCAGCCCATGAGTTCTTGCCTAGCTGAAAATTCCACTGAGAATATTATGCTCCACTCAAATATATATTCACTCAGTGTATTTCTAGGCTCATAGAATCATAGAATGGTAAGTTTGGAAGGGACCTTCAAGGATCATCTAGTTACAACCTCCAACTAGTACAGGTCACTCAAGGCCCTCTCCAACCTGACCTTGAACACCTCCAGGGAGGTTTTGGAGCACAGAAGACCTCCCTGAGCAACCTGTGCCAGTGTCTCACCACCCTCACTGCAAACAACTTCCTCCTAACATCCAGTCTAAACCTCCCCTCTGCCATTTCAAACCCCTTGCCCCTTGTCCTGTCATTGCAAGACCTTGTCAATAGTCCCTCCCCAGCCTTCCTGTAGCCCCCTTCAGATACTGGAAGGCTACTCTAAGGTGTCCTGGAAGCCTTCTCCAGGCTGCAGAGCCCCAACTCTCTCAGCCTGTCCTCACAGCAGAGCTGCTGCAGCCCTCTGAGCATCTTGATGACCTCCTCTGGACCCACTCCAACATTTCCATGTCCTTCCTGTGCTGGGGTCACTGAATGTAGATTTTGTTATGAAACTTGACTATGCTATTAATGAACCTACTTGGTGTTTCCTTTTAGTTACAGCTGCTCCTTGAGCACACCACCTTATTACCATGAAGTAATGCTCCATTCCACAACCATAATTTGCAATATTCCCCATGGTTTTCAGATAGGTGATACTATTTGTAAAATTAATTATTACAGAATTTCTTCTTTTTCACATGCTACTTTTAAAATCTACTTCTTTGCCAGTGCTGTTACCATACAGTTTATTCATTAAAACCAAGACTAATGTTTTATGTATTTTAGGTGTAACTCGAACTCAGAAAATGTCTGTTTACATTTATACAAGCCCTTGGAAAGTGTTTCAAAATAATATAACAGGAAAACAGTTGATACAGTGGTTAGATAACATCAAAGAGTGGGTTGGGAACACAACCCATGATCCTTGTGAAAACTGATTCCTGGAGAACTGGCCAAGAGAGTTCTAAGTGCAGTTCTTCCTTTTTGCTGAAATATAGTGTTTGTTCTCATTCTTCAGGTAGAACCTGGCAAGTCTGCATTTGCATTTGTTGATCTTTCCCAACATAAATCTCTTCATTGTAGTCATATCAACAATATGTTTTCTTTACTTTAGTAATAAAAATTCTCACAATGTATGCTCTTTTAGACTCTGCATGCAGTATTTATCAAGTTATTGAGGTTAGAGTTACAGGACATTTCAGTGTGGTATGGCAAAGGACAATGAAACCCTGCGCAGGTGCAAGATCTCTCTGATCTTCTTTTGCCATCTACTAAAATGAATATGAAGATTATTGGAATATGTCCTAATAAGCATGTTGATGCATCATTAACCAGGAGACATAGGTTGCTTTTTTAACCTCTTTGAAGTCATCAACTAACAGACCTAATCTCTGATTTTGTGGGAATTATGCCTGGATACAACAGCCACTCCTCTGCTCCGATGGATAATCTAATTTATTTGACAAACCATCAGCAAAGCTTGGGACATTACTCTTCAGAAATATGACTTTTTATTTCATAAGACTTTAGAAAAGTTTATAGAGGAAGGATTCAATGAATTGCCCATTTTATAGAGGAGGGATTCAATGGGAGTTCCCCATTTTTTTGGGAAAAAAAAATCTTAAAAGCTCACTGCAAAGTTATATGTTGGTCTGGTTTTCACTTTACACTTTTATGGCATGATAATTATTTTGCAAAAGCATGTGTGGGGAAATCACCTCTTGCCCAGACCCACTTAAGCCTGAACTAATTGCCAGGGGTGTGCCTTCCAAGTGTTATTTTGGAGGATGATGGAAAACCATCATTATCTTCTGGATACATTTTGTTCCTGAATTCCATTGTAAATGTATATAAGTACAGACAAGACCTTACTCAAAAAATGAGCACCTACCTAAATGAATACACTCAACAGAAAGGCTGGGGAGGGATTATTGACAAGGTCTTGCAATGACAGGACAAGGGGCAGTGGGTTTGTACTGGCAGAGGGGAGATTGAAACTGGATGTTAGGAGGAAGTTGTTTGCAGTGAGGGTGGTGAGACACTGGTACAGGTTGCTCAGGGAGGTTGTGGAGCACAAAATCATCCAACGTGATCAAAGGTCACGTTGGGTGATTCTGTGCTCCACAACCTCCCTGGAGGTGTTTAAGGCCTTGAGTGAGTTGTACTAGTGGGAGGTGTCCCTGCCTACGGCATGGGGTTGGAACTAGATGATCCTTGAGGTCCCTTCCAACCTTACCATTCTGTGATTCTATGAACTGAAATGCAGTAACCAAGAAACACTAAGGTGATCCTTACCAACATGTCATAACCCAGAACTGTGTCTAAACTCAGTAATGTCAGCCAAACCTTTAGACTTTACAATACCACTTGGGCTGATATTAGCTAGGAGGCATTTGAATAGATGAACCTTTATTGAGGATCTCACAGATTTATCCTGACTCCATTACATATGAGAAGTTGATTTGGGTTTGCTTCATAACTCAACTGGATTGCGAATCACAAACATCAATAACTCCAGTTCGAACTACTTACTGAAGAATCAAAATTCACCTCCAGACACGAGCAGGAAGTGCTTCTGTCAAAATATTGGCCAGTGTGCCTTGGGGATTTAGAATCTCTCACACAAATAATGTCAACTCGTCCAGCTACGTGTGGAGAGGTACCTTTCCAAGACCAAATACGCAAGTACCACCAAAAAGTAATTCCTCATATTCTGATAGTGCAAACAATGCAGGTGACACTACAAGAAAACACACAGGTCATGAAGATCTTAACACTTAAGAAGAAGATAACCAAATGACGAAGGAGACGAATGCAGTATGCACTACTTCAGAAGTAACCAATAAATATCAAAGGCAGCACACTGAAAAGCTGGTTGTGCACCCAGGAACACAGTAACAAGTATTTATCTCAAATAATCTGTTTAATTATTTACTCCCTGATCTTGACATAAAGTGTCTGGCTGTGCACATTTCATAAAACATGCAGAACCAACCAATGGTCTGAAAAAGTATTTTAAAAACACTCCTCCACTTCTGCTTTTGGAAAATTAAATATGAAACTTGGAATGTGAAACAAACAAACAGGACAATTCAGAAGAGATTAAAAGCAATTGTTCTGTTACCTTGGCAACAAGATCTAGCTGCAGCCAATCACCTAAGTTGATGTATTGTTTTGACACACATGCACATACTTCTAACATAAATAGCAACAGAGACTTAATAACAATAGGTTTTAAAACGAGGAGCTGATGTCATTTTAAATGTGTCAATCAAAGAGAACCTATGAAAGTGTTCCTTCTATCAAACTGACACTAAATATATGCTGGAATGGCTTTATAAGAGATAGCAGACTTCTGACAGGTCATACAGGAGATGCAAAATCTGTAATTACATTCTTGCTTCTTGGATTGTGTCCTTTACAATGTCTAACAAACTTTGAGAAGAAAATAAAACTTGAAGGCCTTGATGTATCATTCACTTCTCCAAACAGGCAAGAAAAATTATACAGCATATCTGAGAAGGGAGATGAAATATCAGGCTGAAAGAATCCGCCTAAACCTCAAAATAGATGCACTTAACCGTCTTAGGTTTTATTTTATCATCATAGAACTATAGAATGGTAAGGTTGGAAGAGACCTCAAAGATCATCTAATTCCAACCCCCTGCCATACGCAGGGAGACTTCCCACTAGCACAGGTCACTCAAGGCCTCCTTCAACCTGGCCTTGAACACTTCCAGGGAGGTTGTGGAGCACAGAAGACCTCCAAGGAGGTTGTGGAGCACAGAACCACCCAATGGGATCAAAAATCAAAGATCATCTTGGGTGATTCTGTGCTCCACAACCTCCCTGAGCAACCTGTGCCAGTGCCTCACCACCCTCACTGCAAACAACTTCCTCCTAACATCCAGTCTAAATCTTCCCTCTGCCAGTTCAAACCCATTGCCCCTTGTTCTGTCATTACAAGGCCTTGTCAATAGTCCCTCCCCAGCCTTCCTGGAGGCCCCCATCAGATACTGGAAGGCTACTCTAAGGTGTCCTGGAAACCTTCTCTTCTGCAGGCTGCAGAGCCTCAACTCTCTCAGCCTGTCCTCATAGCTCCAGAACTGCACACAGGACTCCAGATGTGGTCTGAGGAGAGCAAAGGGGCAGAATCTCCTCCCTTGCCCTGCTTGATGCTCTTGATGCTTTTTCCATAAAGTTCTGCAGCATGCATTCTTGAGGAGACTAAAAATTAACAACAGAAGAAATGCAGAGGAAGATTGCTAATGGGATACAGAGTCTTTCACTTCCTAGTCACTGGTTTGAATCTGGCCTGTGTTAGCAGAAACAGAAAAACATTTTTTTACAGATGTCAGACTGTATGGAAGGAGTTTATCAGCCATCTTACTCCAGCACGTGAGGAGTGGTTTCCCAAAAGCAACCCTTAAACCCAGAATTCTTCTTGACAGCCTCAAAGCAAACTGGCACCTGGCCCCTTTCCCAATCAGCATTGTACCAGCCAATTCTTACGAGTGTCCAGCCAGTCAAAGATCATCCTGCCACGCACTGTCCTTTGAATCAACAATGGGAGTGGAGAACTTCAGTTCTAATTAGGCAACCTCTTCAAATACCATTACTAAGTGAAATATTTTTGAGCACTTCAGTACATTTCTTCATGGGATCAGTGCCTTTTAGGAAAGCTAAGGTTGCACCAGCCTTCCCCCACTTCCAAAATCCCACCTTTAACAACAACAAAAAAACCCATACACATTCATAAAACTCAGAGATACAGAGACAAGCATCTTATTTTGTCATTGGGCAGGATTAAGCTACCCACTCTGGCACATTATCTTTTTTTTTCCCTTTGTCCAGATTTATATGACTCTCATCATAGCAAATGCTCAGATCAAGGAATTCCCAACTGGAACACATTGAAAATATAAAGGAAATAATCCACTATAAACAGCACTAAGGAGAACCAAGTGAACATGCAGGGTGCAGTAGGCTTCCTTGTCTGAATGTGAGTGGTGTACTTTTGTCTAACAGCTATTATCTTTCCCTAAGAATCACTGATTTTTACTAGGAATTTTAATCGACACTTTGATCAATTTCTCTTCCAGGAGGTAAGAACAGTGATGGAGAGGACTGGGGATAAGAACAACAAGGAACTGAAGAAGTGAAGAAATTTGCAGCCATGCCATCAGTCTTGGTGAAAATAGGCTGAAGATTAACTGTTGCAGCACCATCGAACCTGCTTGTTAATGGAGGCAGGAGACTGACAGGTTCCTCGTGTATCATATTCACAAGTTTTAAGTTGCCAGCCTTCTGGTAGAATCTCCCTACCCAAACCACTGCTCAAGTGAAACACTGACAGCCACAGTCAGTGCTGAAGTGAGGCACTGACAATCAGTCAGGACTTGACAGCAAATTTAAGGGACACAAATCTAGTCCTTAAAGCAGGTGTTAATCCATACATTAGTGCTTCCCATTGGTGCTGCTTGACCCTGCAATATGTTTTACAGGGTGTGGAGTAAGGCAACGCTGACCTATGACACAAAGTTGATGTGTGGCATCAAAAGACCTTTTTCAAAGCATCTGTTAGAATTGATTTAGCAGCTCATCTTGAACTGGAGCATTTGTTCTCAAACACTTCAAAATTCTGAATAATTGCTGACCTGTGTTTCTATAAACCCAATTAGAAACTACACCTTCTAAAGCCTCCTGCCCTACATTTACATCTCAATTCCACAATTTAACATCTTCCATGTCCTGATTTTACCCATTATTTCTATATTAAGAATCACAAGAATGAAGGGTTGGAAGTGACCTCTGGAGATCACCTGTTTCAACCAAGAAGGAACTAACCTCACAAAACTCTTTGTGACTTGCTTGTTAAGTTTCTTTTTTTTTTTTTTCTCCAGTAGAAAACTGCTTATACAATTGCTGTAAAAGCAAAGGCCCTAGAAGTGATAACTCAATGGAGGAGGTAAGACCAAACAGCACTGCTGAGCAGGCACTGCAAAAGATAGATCTAGGAGGTCTAACAACCCAAAGTACCAGCAGCACCAGACTGGCTGATTAACTAAATACATGAATTACAACAGGTACAGGGGTGGCAAATGCAGCCTGATTTCCTCTGTCCCTAGCCTCATCTGCAGATGATGGAAAGATGCTGAAATGCTGAGCTGAATATTCTGCAGGTATTACTTCATGCTACTGAGCAAACAATCCCTTCCCTTAAGCTCTTCCATTGCCCCATATCAACCATAGAATCATAGAATACTAAGGTTGGAAGGGACCTCAAGGATCATCCAGTTCCAACCCCCTGCCACAGGCAGGGCCCCCCCCCACTAGCACAGCTCACTCAAGGCCTCCTCCAACCTGGCCTTGAACCCCTCCAGGGAGGGAGCAGCCACAACCTCCCTGGGCAACCTGTGCCAGTGTCTCACCACCCTCACTGGAAAGAACTTCCTCCAAACATCCAGTCTAAATCTCCCCTCTGCCAGTTCAAACCCATTGCCCCATGTCCTGGCATTGCAAGACCTTGTCAATAGTCCCTCCCCAGCCTTCCTGTACCCTCCTTCCAACACTGGAAGGTTACTCTAAGGTCTCCTGGAAGCCTTCTCTTCTGCAGGTTGCAGAGCCCCAAGTCTTGTAGCCTGTCCTCAGAGCAAAGCTGCTGCAGCCCTCTGAGCATCCTCGTGGCCTCCTCTGAACAACTTCTGGATCTTTCATCAAAATATTCCAGAAATATAAAAACAACACAATGCTTCAGTCATTTGTCAGGAGTAATGTTACTCAGGGGTTAGAAACTGCATTTTCTTTTTGTGAATCTTAAAAACTTTGGAAACACCAAGCCTTGCAAGCCCTTTGTCAAGAGCACTGTTAGACCAGGAGACTAACGCGGGCAGACAATACACATCCAAAGGAGACAAGTGAGGAGACTAAGATTACTCTACCCTTTACTCTGCACTTGTCAGACCCCATCTGGAGTCCTCTGTGCAGTTCTGGAGCCCTCAGCACAGGAAGGACATGGAAGTGTTGGAGCAGGTCCAGAGGAGGCCACGAAGATGATCAGAGGGTTGCAGCAGCTCTGCTCTGAAGACAGGCTGAGAGAGTTGGGGCACTGCAGCCTGCAGAAGAGAAGTCTTCCAGGACACCTGAGAATAGCCTTCCAGTATCTGAAGGGGGCCTGCAGGAAGGCTGGGGAGGGACTATTGACAAGGGCTTGCAATGATAGGACAAGGGGCAATGGGTTTGAACAGGCAGAGGGGAGATTTAGACTGGATGTTAGGAGGAAGTTGTTGGCAGTGAGGGTGGTGAGACACTGGCACAGGTTGCCCAGGGAGGTTGTGGCTGCTCCCTCCCTGGAGGTGTTCAAGGCCAGGTTGGAGGAGGCCTTGAGTGAGCTGTACTAGTGGGAGGTGTCCCTGCCTATGGCAGGGAGTTGGAACTAGATGATCCTTGAGGTCCCTTCCAACCTTACCATTCTATGATTACAGCTAATAGTCCCTCAAAAGCTTGTTTGAATAATTAAGTTTGTCCATTTCCAACCTTACCATTCTGATTCTATTCTATGATTCTAAGATTTAAAAGGTTTGCTGCATATTTCCATTTTTTACCTTAAGCAGATCAGTGAATATCTTTAGCCCAAAAGGTCAGTGTGGTTAGTTCAGCACTTATGCTAAGAGGAAACTAGACAAATTTCAAGACAAATGCCTGAATTCCTGCCTGCTCATGGGAAGAATCAGTGAGAATTCTTGCCAAGACACAACAACGACTGTAGACTGAGAAATATCCAGAGTCATTATCTACACAAAAACTCCTGGTAGTTAGACCCACACTTTAAACAATCAGATCTTATAATTTATGATAGTACTGTAAAATAGTCAGTTAATTTCCTGAACAGAAACACATCTTAATATTTTGAACATAAGGTTCTTACTGATGTGATTTATTTGTCTTTTCCATGAATCAAAGTATAACAGTGTATAATAGTTGTAATTATCTTGTAAAAAAGGAAAAAAAACTAAAAGAACAATAGAACTCTTAGTGTGTTATCTGCTCCTAATTGAAATCTCACCTAAGCTAAAGAACAAGACATTCTGTATTCACTGGTGAGCAAGGGCCACTTATAGTTTTGACTGCATATTCTTTATGCTTTTCCTTCTCAAACTAATTTGAGGCATCCTGCAAAGCCCTATCTTTCCAGAAAGTTGAGCACTGTAACGTGAGACATAACCCAACAGAAATGTAGGTCAATTTTTTAACTGTCTTTCCTTGAAATGGACTTACATTTTACATGTAAAGGGCCTCAGAGAAAAAAATAATTTGTGTCTAATAGCCTTTGCAAGCCTGCTAGGCCTGTTATCTTAAAAAGCTTTCAATACAGAAATAATGGGACATACTAAAACATGTAAAACACAGTGGAAATGATGAGATAAAAATGAGTCTGAGAAGTGTGACAGGTCAGGGGAGCCAATGAAGGATGCTTTCCAGTTAGGCAGGGGAAGGATGGGAAGGTGGTACAAAGATTTCACATAACTAAAAGGGGCTAAAAAAGGAATTACATAAGTAAATAAGTAAGCAGTCCCCTTAGCCCTGGGTGTCTGACTCAATACTTGGTCTTTGCTTCCTTTTGTAGACCTTCCTGATGGAGCAATTCCCTCCAGCTGAGTCCTTCCATACCTGGGCTCTCCTGTAATACCTGGAAGAAGGCAAACACCCCTGGGAGCTCAGAGGCAAAATATTAACCTGTTCCTTCCCGGACCCTGAGAGATTTGTATTTCAAACAGGGCACGAAGACTCATAGTTTTTGTGTTTTGCTTTGTTTGGAGTTTTTTTGGTTTTGTTTTTTTTTTTAAAATTCCAGAAGTAAAAAAAAGCTGGAGAAGATGAATTGGCTTTTGTTCTACTCCTCTAAGACTGGCCCATGGAAAAAAATCTAACATAGATAAAACTACCTAGTCAATATTTTGGCTACTAACAAAGTGTGGTAATTTTGGCCACCCAAGAATTCTCTTCATTAACTCTAGCTTACCTACCAAGACTGAAATCCTCCAGTGCAAAGCAAAAGCAAGACCTCAATGAAATGGACAAACTTAATTATTCAAACAAGCTTTTGAGGGACTATTAGCTGTAATCATAGAATGGTAAGGTTGGAAGGGACCTCAAGGATCATCCAGTTCCAACTCCCTGCCATAGGCAGGGACACCTCCCACTAGCACAGCTCACTCAAGGCCTCCTCCAACCTGGCCTTGAACACCTCCAGGGAGGGAGCAGCCACAACCTCCCTGGGCAACCTGTGCCAGTGTCTCACCACCCTCACTGCAAACAACTTCCTCCTAACATCCAGTCTAAATCTCCCCTCTGCCTGTTCAAACCCATTGCCCCTTGTCCTATCATTGCAAGCCCTTGTCAATAGTCCCTCCCCAGCCTTCCTG
>VWZE01024080.1:152408-184680 GCA_013396675.1 Eubucco bourcierii | reverse complement strand
TTCCTTACCCAGCAGTGCTCCACACATCCAGTCCATGTTTTTCCAGTTTGGTGCCCAGGATGCCATGTGGGACAGAGTCAAATGCCTTACTCAGGTCCAGGTAGATACCATCAGCTGCCCTTCCCTTGTCCACTGTTGCTGTGACTTCATCATAAAAAGCCACTAAATTAGTCAGGCAGATCTGCCCTTGGTGCAGCCATTGCTGGTTCCCACCAATCACCTCTGCTTTGTTTTCCATTTGCCTTAGCAGAGCTTTCAGCAGGATCTGCTCCATGATCTTGCCAGGCACAGAGGTGAGGCTGACTGCTCTGTAGTTCCCAGGGTCATCCTTTTTTCCCTTCTTGCAGATGGGTGTTATGTTTGCCCTTCTCCAGTCAGCAGGAACTTCACCACTCTGCCATGACTTTTCAAATATGATGCACAGTGGTTTGACAACTTCATCTGCCAGTACCCTCAGGACCCGTGGGTAGTCAACAAAGGCAATTAGAGACACCACAGGGGTTAATAAAATCCTGTTTTGTTTCCAGGATGGTAGCAAGGCAGAGAACATGTCTTTTGGTACTAATTTCCAAACCTGACAAAGTATGTTACAGCAATTGACCTGCACTCTTTCTAGATGGTCACAATCACTGAATCCAAACCAGGCACAGAAAACTTCCCCCCATCCGTTTCTCATCTTACACCTATTCAATCAAAATTAAGACCAAGGCAAAATGATTGTTAGGAGGTTCTGTCTGCCTTGCAGAAGGTACCGCATTAGGAAGCTGATGGAGTGTGAAGCTGAGCAGTGCTTCTGCAGGCCTGAAACCCTGAAGTGTGGCAGGTACCTGGAGGATTCTATGACAAAGGCAAAGGGGGTGAACAGGGCTGTTCAGGTTGTACAACTGGGTGGAGAGCTCCTTGCCCTTAACTATGATGCTGTGAGAATGCAAAGTTGGCTGCAGCACCAGGTCAGACCTCCCAAATCAGCTGTCTTTGGTGACAGTAAAAGCACCGCCTTGTCCCCTTCATCAAGGCACACTGCCCTGGCCAGCAAACTGGAAGCCTGAACAAAGCTCTGGTGCTTTCTGGGGAGAAATGAAACATACAGGTATCCATACACAGGGATTCCTTCAGTGGATGAGGGGGCTTAGAAGAAGAGTTGTTTTCCCTTTCTCTTGAGGGAAGTTAAAATAGGACTCTCTTGTCAGAACGGTGAGCAAGGTTTTGGCTGTTGTGCTCCACCCATGGGTCTCCCTGCCAGGGAAATTCTTCTCATACCTGCATTACTTGAAACAGCTTAATGATTTCTACCAACTGACTCAAGACCCCTTCACAGGATCTGAGCTTCAGAAAGTGCAAGGGATCCAACACAATGAAAATCAGGTAATTTAAAGATGACTGAGAATTAGATCTCCCTGAAAGCCAAAATAACAATCCCTTGGTTACACTTTCTGTCTCATTGTTCCTATGGTTTCTTTCAACACCTTCACCTGAAACAAAGCCCTGGCTCTTGAAACCACCCAGATGCCGTGAGTGAGGTACATGTATTGAACCTTTGGGGATGAATCAAACGAAAGAAAGAACAATTGTTTCCTCCAAGAATCTGAGGTGCTTAGAATCTCTTTCCCTCTGTATCCAGGGCATATTTATTCAGTTTTTTTTCAAAATCAAAGTCATATTCTTTTGATTTGTGGGAGAGGCTGCTACAGCCAGAAACTGAAGCCTCCTTTTTGTTGTTGCATAAAAGCTAAAGAAATAATAACAATTAATAACATTAAATGACAGAAAGGAAACTGTTTCTTCTGAACTCGTAGGCAAGGTTGTGCGGATAAGCCTCTAACAGCAGGTTCACATTTAGGTCACCCTTAGAGATGACATTCAGGCATCTTTGCAGTGTTGCACCTGGTCTGCAGTATTTCAGCAGAGGGGCACAGGTAGCAAATGGAGCTCTGGGCCTGTGCCCTGACAGCAGCTCATTACAAGCCATCTTCTCTGTACAGCACCTGTCTGTATTGCTCTAATTTAACCACCCTCAAACCGTGTGACAGTTTAGGGGCAGAGCTGGGCTGGGAGCCTTGGTCCTGTGCTTCTATCCCATAGCCCTCCACTCCACTGCACCTCTCAAGGCCCTGCAACAGGAACTGTAAGTTGAGAATGCAAGTGTTCCCATAGTGCCTAGGATGCTACAAACTGGAAGAGTCAAGTTTGTTTCTAATTTCTTAAAATATTTGGTGAATTGGAATATGGATACTTTTGCTTCAAAGGACAGTTTAATGTCAGAATTTTTACCCCTAGGTGATTTGTATATCATAGAATGATAAGGTTGGAAGGGACCTCAAAGACCATCTAGTTCCAACCCCCTACCATAGGCAGGGACACCTCCCACTAGTACAGATCGCTCAAGGCCTCCTCCAACCCGACTTGAAGACCTCCAGGGAGGTTGTGGAGCATAGAACGACCCAATGGGATCAAAGATCACATTGAGTGATTCTGTGCTCCACAACCTCCCTGAGTAACCTGTTCCAGTGTCTCACCACCCTGACTGCAAGAAACTTCCTCCTAACATCTAGTCTAAATCTCCCCTCTGCCAGTTCAAACCCATTCCCCTTGTCCTGGCATTGCAAGAGCTTGAAAATAATCCCTCCCCAACCTTCCTGTAGGCCCCCTTCAGATACTGGAAGGCTACTATCAGGTCCCCTCGAAGTCTTCTCTTCTCCAGGCTGCAGAGCCCCAACTCTCTCAGTCTGTCCTCACAGCAGAGCTGCTGCAGCCCTCTGAGCATCTTTGTGGCCTCCTCTGGACCCGTTGCAACACTTCCATGTCCTTCCTGTGCTGGGGGCTCCAGAACTGTACACAGTATCAGTGAAAGCAGACTCTTTTAAGAGGACACTCACATTCAGAGGTTAGAATTTCTAACAGTTGACATGTAAATCAAGTCACTGACTTATGTGCATGTACTTTAGCTGAGGTGTTGACCCCCTACATACACAAGACCTAGATGAAAAGAGTGGCCTTATTTTGCTGCTAGCTTTTGACTAGAAGTGACACCAATGTATGCTTCATTTCCTTATATGAAGCTCCTGAAATCACCTCTTCAGTTACTGTTCCCTCTTGACTTCAAATCTCTCTTCACTCAGTTCTTCCAGGCACCTTCAAAAGTAGTCCCCTGCCAGCTAAATGCAGCTTTGAACTCACAAAAACTTACAAAAGTCAATGGAAAGACTAAACTTTCAGTTGCTCTGCATTATTTCCTTGCTGTCCAGCATTGCTAGCTTTATTTTGTAATTACTTTCAAAAGTCATGTTCTCTTTCAAGACTTTTTCTCTTTAAACCATTAACGCAATAGGAGGTATATGAATCTTACAGGAGGAGAACTCCAAAGTACACCTTTCTCAATAATAGCCAATCAATGCTAAAGGGCAGATTCAACAATGAATTTCCTACTTGCCCTGCTCCTCTTTTTCCTATTAATAATGCAAATATGCAATGACTTTTGAGATCCTTCACAGCCACTAGAGTGTTTTCAGATCAACCATAAACATTTTGGCCAAAATATATGTCCCTCAGCACAGAAAGGACATGGAAGTGTTGGAGCAGGTCCAGAGGAGGCCACGAGGATGCTCAGAGGTCTGCAGCAGCTCTACTCTGAGGCCAGGCTGAGAGAGTTGGGGCTCTGCAGCCTGGAGAAGAGAAGGCTTCCAAGAGACCTTAGAGTAGCCTTTCAGTATCTGAAAGGGGTCTACAGGAGGGCTGGGGAGGGACTATTGACAAGGTCTTGCAATGCCAGGACAAGGGGCAATGGGTTTGAACTTGCAGAGGGGAGATTTAGACTGGATGTTAGGAGGAAGTTGTTTGCAGTGAGGGTGGTGAGACACTGGCACAGGTTGCCCAGGGAGGTTGTGGCTGCTCCCTCCCTGGAGGTGTTCAAGGCCAGGTTGGAGGAGACCTTGAGTGATCTGTGCTAGGGGGAGGTGTCCCTACCTGTGGCAGGGGGTTGGAGCTAGATGATTCTTGAGGTCCCTTCCAACCTTACAATTGTATGATTCTATATTACGCTTTTTTTTTTTTTTTAGGATGAGGCCTAGGATTTGTTGACCTACATATAAAACACACTGTTGTAAAAAATAAGCAAATCAAAACCAAGTGTAAAGTGTTTTTCAGAATAGTTGGATTCTACAATAAAGCAGTAAAACAAATATTTCTCTTTAACTTAATTTAGGTACCCAAGGAAAAGCAGCTGGGAACTAACTCATTGATTTCTCACCTAGAAATCATTGAATGGTAAGGTTGGAAGGGACCTCAAGGATCATCTTGTTCCAACCCCCTGCCATAGGCAGGGACACCTCCCACTAGCACAGCTCACTCAAGGCTTCATCCAACCTGGCCTTGAACACCTCCAGGTGTTCTTCCTCAAGTGCTCAAGTTCCTCTAATACTCACTTTGGGCTGTATCCTGCATTCTGCTTGCTTAATTATCTATGAAAGGATTAAGAAGGGACAGGTTTGGATCATTCTTCTTCTGTTTCTAATTACCAGATTGTATTGGACTCCTCTTGTCCATTCCACATAAGAGACGGACCTTGGCCTGAAAGGTCTTCACTCAGCATGCAGGAGGAGGGGCAAGAGAGGTGTTACTGATTCCATTACAGTAGGGTCAGAGAACTTGTAAGTGACTTTCCCAAGCTCACATACACACATACTAGGTGTAAAGGAAGAAAACTAACACCAGGTTTCTGACTCTCATCCCAGTGCCTTCATTGCATGATGTTCTTAAGTAGTTTGAAATGACAACATCCTTTTTTTTTCTAGTATCAGCTGTTCTGTGTGCTTGGTGTATTTTTTTTTTTTGCTAGCTGTTAAACCGAAAGACTTGGTTTTCATTATTTTTTCCTCAATTTGTAGAAACCATAATATATCTCAAAAAAAAAAAAAAGAGAGGGAAATCTGCAAAAAGAGCTATGCTTTAGAGGACCCAGGGAATGCCTAAACCTCTCTGTGTTTAGCTTGGCAGTTTAAGTCAGTTCTTCAAACTTTTAAACTCGTTCCAAATTTTCAGAACTGCTCAGCATGCAACTGAAAGAATGATTTGACCCCAGAGATCAGGATGTGGTAAGTAACGTTCAAGAAAAATCCAGCTGAAAAAAGATTCTAAAAAAGTATCAGGGGCACTTTTAAAGTCTTTCTTCAAAAATAAAAATCATGAAACTACCTTTGTTGACTCCTGCTGCTAATGTGCTTTCATTCAGGCATTTGGAAACAATATTACTTTGCAGAGTAGACAGCCACTGTCAAGGGCAGTTTTCTCCTCTGTTATGTACTGTGAGTTTGTGAACTAATAATGTGCATGGTGGAAGGTGGTGCAGAAAACTTGCCCCTGTCTGCAGATAGAAGGAGAATAATTCAAAATAGTTGGGAGCTTTAATGCTTCTGGAAATTTTAGTGAGGGAACTTTTAATTAAAGCTTGAAATAAATGTTCAACTTGTCTTGCCATATGAAGTCACTTCTCAGACATTTATCAGCACGTGGATTGAGTAGCTGCCATTCAGCGTAGCACCTATGTCTATCATTGTCTTCTCCAAGCTCTTTTCAGGCACTTCAAGTACGTTATGGAAGAGCAATTTCCTTACTAACAAGCAAACTTGATTAAATTACTTAAGCATTAGACCCACTAAGAATTGAAGTCAGGTGATGAACTGGGCAAGGACCCCTGCTCAAAAGCACAACTGAGGACAAGTGAAAGCACTAGGCTGGACAGAGAAAGCTGGTCCTCAGTTCTCCTTCTTTTAGGAAGGATTCAACCCACCCCTTTTCCTGCTTTCAAAGGATAAATATAGCTTCAACCAAATGCTATTCCCAGAAATACATATGCAGATAATGATGAGCCTTCTGGAAAAAAAAAAAAAAGAAAAAAAAAAAAAAAAGAAAGATTTACTAACTGGGCTTATTCTTAAAATGCACCAAAAATTATGATACTAATTAAGCTTTCTTAAAGAAAATTAAAAATTAAAAGTTGAGGATGGCTGCAGTTTCTAACAGTAGAAGTAGTAATGTAGAACATAATCTCCATCTCAACGTAAGTGAATTACAATTGCTTTTGTGTTTCCACTTGCAGAAGAAATCCAACAGTACATCATTAGCATTATTCCATATGTGCCATGGATGTTTTTAAAGGTCAATTTGTTTGTAGAAAGCCTTCCACTGAGGATGGATGATGGCACAATTTTGACCCTTCCGACCTTGATGAGCAGGAATGCACTTTTCGAGCATCCAGAGCCCCTCTTCACAATTTGTCTAATCCTACATCTCCCCTGCCCTTGCAGGCTATTTGCTGTTAGTGGCCACAATAGACAAGCAATAGTACCATTATAGGCTCCTCTAACAAAAGACTTTCATGATCATTTTCTAGTGGCTTGAAGATTGACAAGATCCCCTCCTGTTACCCAGATGCATTTTCCTCTCCTTCCCGGAGATTTCTTTTCTTGTTTCCAAGGAGGAAAGTGCCTCCCTGAGTAGCGACCTCTCTCTCTGCAGAGAGACCTGCTAGAAACAACAAACATTGCATGTTAAACCTCCTCCTAGAGGGCATTATGAAGAAATGGAGTGCTAGCTCTTCTTTGATAAGGTGTACACCCATGGCACAACTTAAGAATCAATTCAATTATAAAGACACAAAAATGCCTTTTGTAGAATGTTCCTGAGTGACTCTGGGGTAGAGAGCACAGCATACACATGAGTCTGACTTTGACAAAGTTATTTAAAGGGAAGAAGTACAGAATTGCTCCAGCAGCCTGATTAACCAACCAGGCACTCATTGTGGGTTGAAAGGCTGAGTGTGAAAATGAAAGCTGTCCCACTGGTTTTATTACACCAGCTCTGCTTCAGTGCAGTCAGAAGTTCTCTTTTCTGGAGCTTTTGCTTACTTGCTGCACAAAACCTGAGCTATCCGAATGGCGTGTTTATTTGTCAGAGCTGCAGAAGATGGGTACCTCTCACTGATATGTGAGAGCATGTCTGATAATAAAGCCCTGTACTACTTGTGCTGGATACTCACAAACTTTCTCTGCCCTTTCTCTGCCCCAGCCAGTTTTCACTTTCGAAAGTTTCAGCTGTGTAGTCTTTGTGCCTCATTTGCAGCATGAGCAGGTAACAATACCGGCCTAGATCAGGATGTTTTTCTGAGGGTTACAAGTATTTTGAGAACCCTCATAAATAATGGTGCAGATTAAAATAGTAATGCAAATGTTAAGTTTTATTTAAGTTTTAATGTTGTCTGTGATTCATACGTAGAAAAAAAAAAAAAGATGGAAAACCAGTGCTGACCTTTTCACACATGGCACGTGGCCAGGTAATGCACTTTATAAATGTTTGAGGTGCTTTAATGTACTTTCTACAATTTACAGAAAAATATCTGAAAGACACTTTAGTGTTTGCTTTTCAGCTATTAAGAACAATCATTCCCCTGTATTGTCACTAGCTGAAGAGGAAGAACAATAAAGCCACAACTAATGTAATTTCAAATTCTCGTGCCAGTCTCTCCTCTTGCTTCAGTCACTGATATCAGAGGGTGAGGCTGCTCAGTGCCTGCAGGGTGAGAATTGCTTGATTCATCTTCTGTTACAGCTAGAGAGGGAATCAGCAAAGGATTTCACTGAAGACAAGATGAGTAAAGAAGATGTTGTTTAGATTTGAATTAGGCTTAATATGATATTTTATGAGACACACAGGAGGTCTGTGCTTGTATCGTGAGTCCATGGTTAAGCTTTGTGTGTGAAGTTGCTCCCCTAAACTCTGAAAATGGTTGAGATCTGTTGTCAAAGGATTTCCGTGCTGCTGGTTCAATACTTTTGTTGCACATAATAAAGAGCTGGGTTCCCACTAAGAATCCACAGCACAAATTTAGATCTAAGGATGAAGATCCAGACTCTGTGGAAATTGAAGAATATCCAGATTTTTCGGTTCTTTATTTCTTTACTGTCCTTCATTTGAGCAATTGAATTGAGTGGGTCAAGAGAGCCATTCTCAATTAAGAGCTTAGTGATACAGTGATATCTAGTAACAACTCCTCTAGTGAGGAGGAAGTTCTTCACTGAGAGAGTGGTTTGTCACTGGAATGGGCTGCCCAGGGAGGTGGTGGAGTCACCGTCCCTGGAGGCGTTCAAGGCACGTTTGGACATGGCACTTAGTGCCATGGTCTAGTCTTGAGGGCTGTGGTGATGGGTTGGACTTGATGATCTCTGAGGTCTCTTCCAACCCTTGCGATACTGTGATACTGTGATACTGTGAACTTAAATAGAATATACACAGTGCTAAAGAGCAGAACAAACCAAAGTGTCTCTAAAACTGCATCTTTGTCCTTCTTACTCTTTGTTAGGACTGCAGCTATAAAATGGGGTCCTTTCCTGGTTTCTCCCTCATCTCCAACCTACAGCATTTCCCATGGGACCTCCTGCAAGAAGACTTTCAAACATGTCAGGAGTAGTGCTGCATTCACTAAATTTCAAATTCCATAGGGAGAAAAAAACAGCTACTCTTTGGAGTTTCTTTCCAGTCCTTTCAAATGGTGACCCAGTCCCCATTTAGCACTTAGCTCCTAATTAGTAGTTTTCCACAGCTGCATAAGTGAGTGCTCTTCATATGGTTGTCCTGACATTTGCTGCCTCTCAGTTTCTGGGAGATGATGATGAGAGATGATGGGAGAGCTATGACTGAGGTACGAGAGTACCTTTGCCCTTGATTCATAACATTGTTAAAGTCCCTGTAAGGCAGGGCCCTAACGGGTAGACTCAGCAATATTTAACAGAGAAGCACATGCCTTATCCTGATAATTCCTGAAGAGTTCTTCAGCAAAAGCCTTAAAAACTTCTGATTTTAGCGGTATAGAGTCATAAGAATGTTTCCATCTCTGTAAAGTTTTGGTTCACAATAATTTTATGTGCAAAGTCCTAGCAGTGCTGGGTTAATGGCCTGACTTGATGATCTTAGGGACCTCTTCTAACCAAAATTATTCTGATTTTAAGTCACTGATAATGATAAAATTCCAGAAATTTACAGGATACTTTTTACCTTGCAGTTATACCTAGGAGATATGCCACTATATGAAGACAAAACAGGACACACAAAATGTCTCATAACTGCATCACTTGGGTTTAACTTTCACAGTATCACAGTCTCACAGTATCACCAAGGCTGGAAGAGACCTCAAAGATCATCAAGTCCAACCTGTTACCACACACCTCAAGACCAGACCATGACACCAAGTGCCACGTCCAAACCCACCTTGAACACCTCCAGGGACGCTGACTCCACCGCCTCCCTGGGCAGCCCATTCCAGCAGGCAATGATTCTCTCAGGCAAGAACTTTCTCCTCACCTCCAGCCTAAACTTCCCCTGGCACAGCTTGAGACTGTGTCCTCTTGTTCTGCTGCTGCTTGCCTGAGAGAAGAAAGCAACCTCCTCCTGGCTACAACCACCCTTCAGGTAGTTGTAGACAGCAAGAAGGTCTCCCCTGAGCCTCCTCTTCTCCAGGCTAACCAATCCCAGCTCCCTCAGCCTCTCTCCATAGGGCTGTGCTCCAGGCCTCTCCCCAGCCTCGTTGCCCTTCTCTGGACACACTCAAGCACCTCAATGTCCTTCTTCAATGGAGGGGCCCAGAACTGGACACAGGACTCAAGGTGTGGCCTAAGCAGTGCAGAGTCCAGGGGGAGAATGAGCTCCCTGCTCCTGCTGGCCACACTCTTGCTGATGCAGGCCAGGATGCCATTGGCCTTCTTGGCCACCTGGGCACACTGCTGGCTCATGTTCAGGTGGGTGTCAATCAGCACCCCCAGATCCCTTTCTGTTTGGCTGCTCTCCAGCCACTCCCACCCCAGCCTGTAGCTCTGCATGGGGTTGTTGTGGCCAAAGTGCAGCACCTGGCACTTGGATTTGTTGAGCTCCATCCCCTTGGACTCTGCCCATCTGTGCAGGCGGTCGAGGTCCTGCTGCAGAGCCCTTCTGCCCTCCAACCCAGCAACATCAGCCCCCAGCTTGGGGTCAGCTGCAAATTTGCTGGTGCCTGACTCGATGCCCTCGTCCAGATCATCACTGAAGATGTTCCAGAGGATGGGGCCCAGCACTGATCCCTGGGGCACACTGCTAGTGCCAGGCCTCCAGCTGCATGTGGCACCATTCACCACCACTCTCTGGGCTCGGCCCTCCAGCCAGTTCCTAACCCAGCGCAGAGTGTTGGCATCCAAGCCACGAGCTGACAGCTTAGCCAGCAGTTTGCTGTGGGGGACAGTGTCAAAGGCCCTGCTGAAGTCCAGGTAGACCACATCCACAGGCCTCCCCACATCCACCAGGCGGGTCACCTGATCATAGAAGGAGATCAGGTTGGAGAGGCAGGATCTGCCCTTCCTAAATCCATGTTGGCTGGACCTGAGCCCTTGGCCATCCCTCAGGTGTGCAGTTATTGCCCCCAAGATAATCTGCTCCATCATTTTCCCAGGCACTGAGGTCAGGCTGACAGGCCTGGAGTTCCCAGTTTCCTCCATCCGTCCCTTCTTGTGGATGGGATCACATTGGCAGTTTCCAATCGTCAGGGACCTCTCCGGTGAGCCAGGACTGGTGGAAAATGATGGAGAGCAGCTTGGGCAGCTCATCTGCCAGCTCTCTCAGCACCCTAGGATGGATCCCATCTGGTCCCATGGACTTGTGGGTGTCCAAGTGGCTCAGCAGGTCCTGAACTAATTCCTCATGGATTTCCAGGGCAACACACTGCTCCCCGACCGCATCATCCACTCAACTTTATCCATGAAGCTTTGACTTTGATATATGTGGTGTTTGTAAACGTCTTACATTTCCAGCAAGATGCTTTTTGCTGGTCAGAAGGGTGATGGTGTGTGTCTCAGAGCAGGTGTATTACTTTCTTTACTTAGTACTTCCAAGCAAAGCAGAGTGCTCTGAGGTCCCAGTGTTTTTACACACACTCTGTGACACCATTCCAAGAAACACACAGGTTTTGAGAAAACATTGAGGAACTGGGGTGAGGTCAACTCTATTGTCCTTATTTACTTCCTTTGTCTCTAAAGCATGTTCTTAATTGGAAAAGTCTGTTTCCAAATTAAGCTGATGAGCACTGACCTCTACCTCTAACGTTACGTGGGAAGAAAAGTCCCACCAGTCTAAAAGTAATCAAAGCAGTACCAAATTCATTTGTTCTCACTTCTTTCGCAAAGATTGTTTGTACAAGAATTAGAATAAGGAAATGACAACAGTGTTTGTCACTGCAATTATCATTATCCTGAATATCATCTATTTATCCACGGCTTCTCATTTTACTGTTTGTTCATATGATCCTTTCAACCAAAAGGACAGTAAACTTATTAACCAGCTACAGGCCGTATTATGCTGTCTTATGGGGAGGCAACCAAGCTGTAAAGAAAAGCATGAGTCACTGTAAGCTGTGAGACACTAAGACTTTGATGCTGTAGGCAAAACAAGCTGCTTCATGCCAGTTTGCAGAATGTTTAGACGGGAGCAAAGTTCTGCCAAAAAGCACACAGGAAAGCTTGTGTAGCAGGGCATAGAGACTAAAGAGCATCCTGTAATATGTGATGCTTATGACAGCTCTGAGCTTTCATTTATCAGCAGTGACTTCCACACCTCCCTGTTAGATTTCCATCTCCATGGATCCTTTTCTAACGCACCAGCTGCAAAGAATTGCCAAGGACAGCCTCAGCTTCTGTTCCTTTGTTAGTGCTGTGTTCAGAAGCAACATCTTTAGGTGTCACAGGAAATAACTTGTCTCTCCGGCAAAACCATGTCTTGCTCCTATCCACTTGACCAATTCCTTGGTAGCATTTTCCACACAGTTGCACAAGTTCGCTTTTTTTGCCCAGTGTCAAAGACCAGAGGAAGGAGCCATGCTAGCTCCTTCAAAATCAGCCTGTGGCAGCATTGTTCTCAGATGGGAGAGTGGAGCTTTAAGCACTGGAAAAATGTTTCAACAACCTCAACTTTTCCTGGACTGAGGCACTTCTTTAGTAGTCTAACTACATGCAGCTCCACTGCAGCAGTGTGGAAATTCAAGGAGAATACAAGTTGTGCTGTTTTGAGGTGAATTGGAATATTAAATTATACTGTAGGCTGTGAAAAGGAAACAGCGGTGATGTCTACTTCACTCATAGGCTTGCTGAGATGTTAAGTACTCAAAACACAGATAAGTCTGTCTCTGGGGCACAGTGTCTCAGGCTGTCTAGCAGCTTCTGGTTGTTTCTCCTCTCTGCCAAGTAACCTCACTAACCACTTTCCTTCTGACTCCCATGGCCCATCCTCCAAGCTCCCCTTGCATGTAAGGCAGATCTTGGAGTAAGGTAGAAGGGTGGGGAGAAGGTGGAAGGGTGGTTGGGAGCCCCTCCTGGGGTCTCTGATTTCTGGGAGGGGAGTTGTGTTTCTGTATTCCCTTTAACTTGTCTATGTCTGTAACTATTCCTGTCTATAGTGTCTATCTCTGCTTGTACATTGTGCTGAGCTGTAAATAGAGCTTCAGTCCTTAGCTTCCAGCCAGCTGAGTCTAGTTTGGGTGATTTTACAAAGTGTGGGGGTTGGGGAACTGCCAAACCATCACACAAGTAAAGAAAAGCGCAGCTGAAACCTTGAAAAGTAGAAAGTAACAAATACTCCAGCTGAAATTTGGCCTGCACACAAGTTATTGGGTGTAAGTGCGTGTTTACATATCTCTGAAATGTTCCTAAACAATCCCTCTGCCTTACAGGAAACTCTCAAAACCATGATGGGAAAATCTGTTTCAGATCACATGTATTGGTTTTAAAACCAGGCATAACACTGCAGCCGGTTCTTTTATCCAGAAAAGGTGCAACTGTCATACCAATTTAGAACTTCACTCATGTTATTTTAAATCTGCATTAGTAAAGCCTGTAACAAAACATGTCTCTGGTGTCCACATCTTGCATCTGGAGCAAAGTTATGCTGAAGTCTGATCCCTAAACCCTGTATGGAAATTATAGCTGATACGTTCTGCTCTTTGTAACATGGTACATGTGGACTTTTACTGTAGTGATAACACAGCTCTATAGTCCACCTGGTGAAAACATTACACATTAAAAATGACAGTCAAAAGAAGCTGGTGCACATGCACCATAGGAAAAGGTTGCAATGTAAGGCTAGAAACAAACACCTACATTTATAGGCATTATCTGGAGCCTGACTTTTAAACAAAAGTCTGTAGCTTACAGTGTAATTTTAAAGGCTTAGTACTGGGTTTTCAAGTTTGGAAACAATACAAGACTGCTGTATTAAGGGGCTGAAATTTTGCTGACATTATGGAAGGTCTTACTAGTTGGTCTCCTACTACTCAATAATATTCTACAGATGCATGGAAAAACATTATCAAAAGGCAATCCTACTCCACACATAACCTCTCAAATCACAGCCAAATGTGACTTCACACAAGTAATAAATTCAGGAACTTTTGCTACATATGGCAGAAGTATTTATAAACCAGGAGTGCAATACAGAGAGGTATCCAGATGAGATGTTCATCTTACCTTGCCCCTTTGTAACAAGTCAAAGGTCTGACAGTACTGGCACAGGAGATGCACAGATGGTACCTTGCAAAGCACAGTGCTTGGCAAATGCATTGTGCCAGAGATGAGACTCTGCGGCAGGCAGCCCAGTAGTAGCACTGAACCTTAGGATGTTTATCCTTCCTTGTTTTATCCTAGAAGATGAGGACACAAGAGTTCAGTCCCATTCTTACTCTTGAGAAACAGGGAGCCAATCTGGTCTCATGCTGTGTGATGCTCTTTCTTGAAGTGTGTGTTTCTTTCTTAGTTTTATCAGAGTGTCAAAGCAGAGTGAAAGTTCTTGACACTGAAATACCAGCTAAACCCACACTGTATAGAATGGTAAGGTTGGAAGGGACCTCAAGGATCATCTAGTTCCAACCCCCTGACATAGGCAGGGACACCTCCCACTAGTACAGCTCACTCAAGGCCTCATCCAACCTGGCCTTGAACACCTCCAGGGAGGGAGCAGCCACAACATCCCTGGGCAACCTGTGCCAGTGTCTCACCACCCTCACTGCAAACAACTTCCTCCTAACATCCAGTCTAAATTTCCCCTCTGCCAGTTCAAACCCATTGCCCCTTGTCCTGGCATTGCAAGAGCTTGTAAATAATCCCTCCCCAGCCTTCCTGTAGGTCCCCTTCAGATACTGGAAGGCTTCTATCAGGTCCCCTTGAAGCCTTCTCTTCCCCAGGCTGAAGAGCCCCAACTCTCTCAGTCTGTCCCCATAGCAGAGCTGCTGTATAATGAGCATTAGTCTCAAGCTGCACCAGGGGAAGTTTAGGCTGGAGGTGAGGAGAAAGTTCTTGCCTGAGAGAGTCATTGACTGCTGGAATGGGCTGCCCAGGGAGGTGGTGGAGTCAGCGTCCCTGGAGGTGTTCAAGGCAGGTTTGGACATGGCACTTGGTGCCATGGTCTAGTCTTGAGGTCTGTGGTAATGGGTTGGACTTGATGATCTTTGAGGTCTATTTAAACCTTGGTGATACTGTGATACTGTGATACTGTGATACATCCTCTTTTTAGGAAGTGCCAAAAACCTCCCAAACCACCACCACCAAACCCCCCTGCTACAGCGAGAAAATGTAAAAAGTGCACAGTAGTGTCTTCAACAACACAGATTCCTGTCCTTGGTTTCTCTCCATCTCATGGATTAATACTTCTTTTGAGGGTCTGGAACAGTAGCTATAAATCTGTGTATTTATTAGATGACATAGGCACAGAAAATAGCAACTGAGGTACTTAAAACCACTAAAGTCACCTGACAGATGTTGAGATGAAGAAAATAAAAAGGCTGTGATTTCATAATTTGCTAATAAACAAATTCAGGTTTGCCAGGTTCAACACATAAGTTAGTTCCCTTAAAGGAACTTTTTTTTGTCTGTAGACCTTATTTTCATAACTTTAAAACTTTCAGTTGACACAGTGCCAACTTCTGAGGGTAAAGACATCACCTGTCTTATTTCCAAGCTGACACAACATGTTTTAAGTAGATGAAGGCTCTGTTTCATTACATTAACAGTGTCTCTAGGTGCACTTTGATGCATCTCTCCAGTGCTCAGTAATTTAGTAACAGGTTGGAAATGAGCAAAGGGGTAAAATGAGACTCTGTTGCCAGAGCAACTACTGCACACCTCTAATTTTTGAATCAACAGACAGCAGAAGTTGATACCTTGCTACAGAGTACAAGGCAACTTCCAAAATATTCTACGAATTTATACTCATTTTGTTCAAGGAGTGGCACATGTAAGAAAACAATTTTCTAAAGACAGTCCAGATCTGCTGTTATGGAGCTAAAATGCTAACAGGAAATGTTTCACTCTATTTTGACCCAAAGCCTAGTCATCTACTCAAATGTAGAGCCCTAGGAAATAATTTGCCAAGCTACCCAATCCCTTAAAATCTTTGCTGAAATTCTTATTTTAAAAAGAAACTTTTTCTAATGATGTGGCAGCTTGAATTTAAGAGCCATCTGTGACAGGGAAACAATTTAAGAACAAAAAAACCCAACCAACCCCCCTGGCTTTCTCATTCAAATGTCTGCAAAATGTAGGGAAAAAGTTTCTGGTGGAGTCTAAAAACATGACCACATATACAGAATGAGCTAAGGTTGGCCCTAATTGTGGCCTTGCTGTTTAGTGGCTTATGCTTGAGTTTTCTGTTCCTTGACTGTCATATCAGGGTGTAAACTCCTCCCACTTCATGAAAGACTCAGAAGTTTCAGGTGAAAGTGTAGTGACTTCTACCAAAGTTCTTTCCTTGTGCAGAAAGCGGCAAACTTCAATTTCAATTACATTGTCATCATCTCAGCCTCACAAACTCAGAAGTTGCTCAGAAGTGAAACAGAGTTCCTGACAATCTACTGAAATACATATTCAACCCAGACAGCAACCGAGTCCTGGGCTGCAGCAAGAGCAGTGTGGGCAGCAGGGCAAGGGAGGGGATTCTGCCCCTTTGCTCTGCTCTCCTCAGACCCCACCTGGAGTCCTGTGTGCAGTTCTGGAGACCTCAACACAGGAAGGACATGGAAGTGTTGGAGCCAGTCCAGAGGAAGACACAAAGATGCTCAGAGGGTTGCAGCAGCTCTCCTATGAGGACAGGCTGAGAGAGTTGGGGTTCTGCAGCCTGGAGAAGAGAAGGCTTCAAGGGGACCTGAGAGTAGCCTTCCAGTATCTGAAGGGGCCTACAGGAAGGCTGGGGAGGAACTACTGACAAGGTCTTGCAATGCCAGGACAAGGGGCAATGAGTTTGAACTGGCAGAGGGGAGATTTAGACTGGATGTTAGGAGGAAGTTGTTTGCAGTGAGGGTGGTGAGGCACTGGCACAGGTTGCCCAGGGATGTTGTGGCTGCTCCCCCGGTGGAGGTGTTCAAGGCCAGGCTGGAGGAGGCCTTGAGTAACCTGTGCTCGTGGGAGGTGTCCCTGCCTGTGGCAGGGGGTTGGAACTAGATGATCCTTGAGGTCCCTTTCAACCTTACCATTCTGTGATTCTATAATTCTATATTTATTTGAAATTGCAGGTGCATGCTTTTTCTCCCATCCCTCATCTCTCCAACAGATGCAACCATTTCCAGGACCTATAGCTGTTTCCATCAAAGACAGAGAGCTTTGTTGTTGTCTGCCTACCTACTGAACCATATATATATATGGTTCATATATATATATATATATATGTATGTATGTATGTATGTATTATACCTATATATACACATTTATATATATAGAGAGAGATATATATATATGTATAATCTGTTTAGTATGGATATAAAATTCTGACATCCTGAGCCAGAGGACGTTTGCTGCCACAATGACCACCTACACATGCAGTCATCTTGCCTCTTATCAACCATTCGGTCTGAGTCACTTTGCTCCTTTCATACTCTGTGGCTGTGTAGGGAAAACCTCAGAAGGGGCAGTTCACCACAGCTATTTAGACATGTACCTCAGGATAGGATACAGTTCCCCAGGGAGGTATCTGTTTCTTTTCCTCAATAAGAAAACACCTCACTGACTAGTTTAGACTCTACAGACAGCTTTCGGGTGCTGGAGGTCAATGGAAGGAATCTCACTCAAAACTCAATGCAAAGGGAGTCAAGACCCTGAAGGGTCAATGGGAACAGACCCCAGTCCCCAGAAGAGCATCCTGAACATGGCATGCAACAAGCAAATGAATAACCTCTGCTGGTGGATAACTACGTTGCTTTATAGACCTTATTTCCAAAGGTTAAATCTGTTTCCCCAAGGATAATAATGTGTCAATAGGTATTTGACTAAGGGAGGCTGAGGAGAGAAGGCTGAATAAACTCTCTAAACTCTGTTGTTTCATCCAGGACATGCTTACAAAAGAGCCCTTCATCTCTCTATACATACTTGTGATGCTCACAGTAAAAATGGCAGGACACAGACACAGTGACAGCCTGAAACTGGATGCACCAGCGGTGATTATTTGCATAGCCGGTTAACCCTGTGGACTTTTCCAAGAACTACTGAGCTTCAGATAGTCACAGGAGGCAAGATTTTTATCATAAGATCTCACAGCTGATCTGTTTTTATTTAGATGTTGAACTGAATATATGGAAATATGATTCCACTTCCACGCTCCCTTGCAATCTACCACTTTAAAGATGGATTACACTACAGAATCAAATGCAGTTCTCCTGGTACCAGCCTGGAGTGAGTGAAGTAGAATTTAGTCTCTGAGATTTAAAGCATTTGTGGAGAATTTTCAATTATTGCTAGTATCAGTCTGAGTGCTGTAACAATTTGTGCAAATCACAGAAAGGAAAACAAAGAACTACTCATATAGATGATTCTCTTGCCAAACTGAACATGTGAATGTGTCTGAGAATCTGCTTGTATACCTTTAATACGAGGACTTAATATCTTAAGAGTATAACTCCTTCAAATTCCTTAATTTTCAAGAAAGTTTTACTTTCCATGTTGTATTTTAAGAATGGGATGCATTAATAACAATGTAGACAGGCAAATGCTTCTTTGCATCCAAAGGGGAATTAAAACATGAGATTTACAGAGTATGTTTCCTAATATCCAAAGATCCAAAGGGGAATTAAAACATGAGATTTACAGAGTATGTTTCCTAATATCCAAAGATCCAAAGGGGAATTAAAACATGAGATTTTCAGAGTATGTTTCCTAATGTATGAACAGTGGAAGAGAGAGGGGAAAAAAGATCAGTACTAATATTTCAAACTCTTCTGCTAATGTGTTTTTATGAACAGAGTTGCTGTACTTGCTGTCTCGCTGACCTCAAGAAGTAGATGCAATTGCACTGCATGCAAGCATGAGAGTCAACCATGCAAAATATTCATGGAACTTGTGGCTTTGAAACAAAGAAGCAAATCCTAGAATCATTCAAGTATTTCCCATCCATATTTCAGAGCACTGATAGTGTTTTCTGGGTAGTGTTGGATGCATTTGCACTCTGTTCCCCTACATGCAGTGCTGATGACTTCAGCGATCAGTAGGTGGGGTGGCAGGTGTGGGAAGAATCTGCCTTCCTGCACTTTGACACAGGCCTCAACACTGAGGACAACCCCTGAAGGAACAAAAATAAAAATCCTTCCAACTCCAGTTACCTCAGTATCAGACTTAATGATGCAGAACAGCCCCTGGGTTAGCGCAGTGGAACAATGCTTGGAGGTAGTTAGAATACCTCAGGGGGAAAAAAAATCACAGCCAGAGCGTTGCTCCTCACCAAGCTATTTTGGTACTATTGCTCAAACTCAGTGATACCTCCACAAAAACTTCTAAAAACAAACAAACAAACAAACAAACAAACCCAAACCAAACAAGAACCCCAAACCAAGCAAACAAGCAAACAAACAAGAAAACAAAAAACACCACACAAAGCCAAACATCTGTTCCATGCCCCCAGTTCAGGACAAACTTGAACAACAAATTAATTTCTGTGCTTTGTAGACCTTTCAGGTCACAGATTCATCAAAGACAAGAGAAGATCCAGTCTGCCCCCCTCGTGCATAGAGAGGACTGTTTATGTGACTGCATTCAACCACACCTGGGTAGTCTCTCTGAAAGCAAAGTGTGGCACAGATGTCACTGTGAGTCCAATTTGACCTGAAAAACTTTAAACATTGATGATAATGTGCAAGAAGGAAAGAAGCCAGCTGGATCTAGAAGCAGTGGCAATTAGAATGAAACATCTTTGCACTAGAAAAATGAACATATTTGACGTGAGAAATCAGTGAGAGACAAACAGTGAAGCCCCTGATGTTACCATGACAGTGTTTTTTCCAAGGGAGAATTACATTTAAATAGAATTAGGGGAAAAAAAATTTACTTACATGGAAATAACGCAAATCTGAAACCACATGGGTTGATGTAACCTCTGAACAACCATAACTGAAAGACAGAGACTGGGATGAACCGAACAGCAGAGCCTGTACGAGAGAGGGAAGAAAAGTGGTGGAAGATTTCAGTTTTAGCCAGAACTGAATTTGGCAAAAATTCTCATCCAATTCTGTTAAATCGTATGCTTGAATAAGTTATTCACCCAGGCCAGTAACATCTGTTCAGGAAAGGGGCCAACTCTAAAATGTGTTTTTTCATCCCACAAAACAAAGCATAATCTGGGCTATAAATACACATGTTTTTATGATGCTGGATAAAGTATCTCATGAAGAAAAAAAAAAATCTTTACTTTAGGAATTTTTTTTTTTGTTTCTAGACACATTACTCATCTGATCCTGGGTCTTTTGCATATTTGGGAGTCTTGCTGCTTCCAGTGGGATATTATGGACTGCAGGAAGTTTTGTCTGAGCAAGCTTGGTCAGACTCAGAAATATTCTTGCCCCCTTACTGATTCAGAACTGGTCTGGTCCACTCTCCACTAACATATTTTTCATAGTATGTACAGTAAGAGCTGTCTATGCTTTCTGATGGATCAACATAGACAAAAAGCCTCACTCTCACGTGAAACTAGTGACGAACTGTGAAATAATTCAAAGCAAACAGAAAACAAGACATTTTCCTCTATAGATTTTGTTTGAGGTGCTTGACAATGTCAGTATATTTTAGTGAGACTCTTTCAAGTAGATACACACACTGAAGACAAAGACAATTGAACCCCTAAAAAAAACATTTTTAAGTGATAGATGACCAAGGGATTTGCAAAAGCTGACCATGCAGCAGCTTGATAGCACAGAATGAAAGCAATCTACAAGGGCAAGTCTGTTTCTTTTGGCAGTAGAAGCACTTGCTAATGGATTAGTCATTTTCTGTTAAGTGTGAACATCAAACGAAAACATATTTAGGGCTTTATTCATCTGAGTTTTGAGCCCTACACTTGCCAGAGATGGAGGCCCTATGACTTAGTGCTCCAGAGCTGAATTCTGATTCATGACTCCCGAGTTCAGAAATGAAGGACGCATGAGACCTGGAAATTGGTGCAACACTCCTTGTCCTAACTGCCAGTGCCCTCAGTCTGCAATGGTGCAGAGGTTTGAGACTCTGCTTCCCAAGTATTGGCCCAACCATTAATGTAGCCGCTGACCACCTTTACCCTGTTGATCTACCCAGCAACAAATTCTTACATGGCTGCCTGTGGCAATAGCTCTTGAAGCTGGTCAGCCCTGTAACAGCCACAGAAATGCATCCACCGGTTAAGAACAAAATTGCTAGGAAATTAATTCCATTGGTGTGATGGTTTGGGAGTTCCCTGCCCCCCCCACACTTTGTAAAATGACCCAGACTAGCACTCAGTCAGCTGGAAGTTAAGTGATGAAGCTCTATTTACAGCTCAGCACAATGTACAGCAGATATTTACACTATAGACAGAATATTTACAGAAATATACAAGTAAAAGGGAATACAGCAACACAACTCCCCTCCCAGAAATCAGAGACCCCAGGAGGGGCTCCCAACCACCCTTCCACCTTCTCCCCACCCCTGTACCTTCCCCCAAGTTTTGCCTTACGTGCAAGGTAAATTAGGAGAATCGGCCAGGGGGGTTAGAAGAAAAGTGGTTAGTGAGGATTAATCAGCAGAGGAGCCAGAGCCCAGAAGCTGCCAGATTGCCCCAGCAGCTCCTGCTCCAGCAAGAGTCACAGAGAGACTGAACTTATCTAATGTTTTGGTTATTGTTCCCAAACAATTCTCCAGCAAGCGTATGAGTGCAGTAGACATCAGGATGTTTTCTTTTCACAGCCTAGAGTGTAATTTTCTCTATTAAAATATTCTAATTAGCCTCAAACCAGCACAAATGGACAACAGAGAACTGAAAGAACACTTAAGGAGGAGAGTTCCAGCAAGCAAGAAACAGTGTAGTAGAGAAAAAGGAAGAGGAAAAAGGCTTATTAAAAAGCTATTTGGCCTCTTGTGAAAAGGTGCACAGTGCAGAGGCTGTTAAATGTGTTTGCACCTTGCTCTGCACACATCCAGGAACAAGGCGAAAACGACACCAATAAACAGATCCCGGACTCGGTGCGCTTCATCCACTTCAAATCAAGAAGCACCTTCATCTTCTGTCTTTTCAAAAATATCTGAAGATAAGCAAGGGGAAACCGCAACAGCTTGTCTCTACCATCTATTTTTTTGTAGGGTACTCACATGCTGTCTAATGTGCTTCAGATGAGTATTTCCTTTTTGATACCTTGGAACTGGTGAGATGGGAATTTTGTTGATGGAAGGATGGAATAAAGGAAAAGGGCCTTACTGGATATCACTTCACTGTTCACTAGCAAAATACTGTACTGTACAACAGCAATCGTTCGTGCCAGGAGCTAAAATTACAGCGTTACACTGAAATATGTCATTAGGGTTAGCCTGTTGCTGTCATTTTTTTCTTTTTAAAAACTGACTCTGTACAGGACAATTTGTAAGAGACTTCAGACACCCAAAATCTTACTTCAGCTCTACAGAATCGTATTTTAGATGTCTGATAGTTTCAACAAGGAATGCGTGGAATGATCAAACCACATATAGGTAGCAGCAAATATTGGTACGTTTTAGATGAGCACAGTGTGAAGGATAAAGCTAAGGAAAGATTAAGACATAATTACTAAGGAAGAAAAAGAGGAAACAAAAAAAAAAAAAAGGGAAGATGGAGAAGAAAAGTCTGAAAAGGAGGAAAGGACTAACTGTCTGCAGGAAACTTGTATCCTTATGTGAGGTGTGAGTGACCTGGTGTGGGCTGGCATGTTATCTCTATGTGATCTACGGAATTTCTCTCTCAGCTATAGCAACTGAAGGAGAGTGAATTAAAGTCTTAAAGGGGAAAATCAATAAAAGGGAAGAAAAAAAAAAAAAGAAAAACACAGAGAGTCTTTTGATGCCTGTATAAAACGTCACACAAATAATCAGGGGGAGTAGCCCCAAACTGCCGTGCTTGCAAAAGAAGTAACTTGTAAAGACAAACAAACCAAAAAAAGAGAATCTTTCCCCTTTTGTTTTGAACTGTACTTGTGAGTGGGTCTCTCTACTGCATCACTCATGCTGACAGATTAGGTCACAGTGGGGTTTTTCACTGATGCCTCTGGCTCCTCAGTAAACTACGTGTTTCTCTTTTAGGATCTTGAGCATTACCCCAGTACATCGGTTGGGATAGACAATATTTAGCCCCAAACTCCGGTGTAAATGTCCAAAGTATCATATCTGGTTCCTTGTAGCCTTGTCAAACAATAAAGGTCAGTGAAAAGGTTTACTCCAACACAGGAACTCCTTTCCTGTGTTCAGTTTTATCTTTAATAGACAAGTCCTGCTCTCTGAGCATCTAACAGTCACCCTCTAATAAACCTTTGTAGGTTCCTTTGGTTTGAGCTGCGCTGAACCCTGCTGTTCAGGCTCTTGCTGTAAATCTGTAGCCCCTAAATAGAGCACCTCTCTTCTGAGACAAGGCTTTGTATACCTGCTGTCTGCAGCCAGCTAGAGTATTTCCCTTTCCCCTCAAGATTTATCTTAACCTTTTCTCCACCAGCTGCATGAAATGTGATGTATCTTTCATTAAATGTGGAGAACAGTCTTTTCTCAATCAGAAGAATTTGCCATTTGTTTTCTGCTGGACGATCAAGGTCCTTTTCCAAACTCAAGGCATATGAGGAGAACCTAGAAGGTTTGAGGTTTGCCACAGTGGTTACTACCATAGTAATCAAAACAAACACACGAGCATGCCCATGTGTTCCCAGTTCTCACCCCTGCTTGCAACTTACAGAATCATAGAATGTTAAGGTTGGAAGGGACCTCAAGGATCATCTAGTTCCAACTCCCTGCCATAGGCAGGGACACCTCCCACTAGTACAGTTCACTCAAGGCCTCCTCCAACCTGGCCTTGAACACCTCCAGGGAGGGAGCAGCCACAACCTTCCTGGGCAACCTGTGCCAGTGTCTCACCATCCTCAGTGCAAACAACTTAACCTTCCTGGGCAACCTGTGCCAGTGTCTCACCATCCTCAGTGCAAACAACTTCCTCCTAACATCCAGTCTCAATCTCCCCTCTGCCAGTTCAAACCCATTGCCCCTTGTCCTGTCATTGCAAGACTTTGTCAATAGTCCCTCCCCAACCTTCCTGTAGCTCCCTTTCAGATACTAGAAGCCTACTATAAGGTCTCCTGGAAGCCTTTTCTTCTCCAGGCTGCAGAGCCCCAACTCTCTCAACCTGTCCTCACAGCAGAGTTGCTCCAATCCTCTGAGCAATCCTCTTTGTGGCTTCCTCTGGACCCATTCAAACAGTTCCATGTCCTTCCTGTGCTGAGGGCTCCAGAACTGCACAGAGGACTCCAAAAGCAATCTCTTCCAGGGAGATTCCAGGGAGGTGTCCCTGCCTATGTCAGGTGGTGCTAAGTGTGCCTCATGTGGCTTTTCAAAACCAACTGTTTAAATACACAATTTCAGCACTTTACAAAGTTCAGGGGTCAAAAGCAGGCCAAATACAAACCAGAGGTCCCTGGGTTTTTCTCAGATGCCTGCATTATCAGGTGGTGAAAAACACCTTGATGTTGGTTTTTTGGTTAATTTTTTTTTTCTTATGGAGTCTCTAAGACATCAATATCATCAACTGACTCAGTTGTCACTATTAATAATGAAAGGAAGAAACATTTATTTGTACATAATAAATTGATGCATGCGTAGCCAGCAACGGAAGGGAGGGGATTCTGCCCCTTTACTCTGTTCTCCTCAGACCCCACCTGCAGTCCTGTGTGCAGTTCTGGAGCCCTCAGCACAGGAAGGACATGGAAGTGTTGGAGAGGGTCCAGAGGAGGCCACGAGGATGATCAGAGGGCTGCAGCAGTTCAGTTGTGGGGACAGGCTGAGAGAGTTGGGGCTCTTCAGCCTGCAGAAGAGAAGGCTTCCAGGAGACCTGATAGTAGCCTTCCAGTATCTGAAGGGGGCCTACAGGAAGGCTGGGGAGGGACTACTGACAAGGTCTTGCAATGCCAGGACAAGGCGCAATGGGTTTGAACTGGCAGAGGGGAGATTTAGACTGGATGTCAGGAGGAAGTTGTTTGCAGTGAGGCTGGTGAGACACTGGCACAGGTTGCCCAGGGAGGTTGTGGATGCTCCCTCCCTGGAGGTGTTCAAGGCCAAATTGGATGAGGCCTTGAGTGAGCTGTACTAGTGGGAGGTGTCCCTGCCTATGGTAGGGGGTTGGAACTGGATGATCCTTGAGGTCCCTTCCAACCTTACCATTCTATGATTCTATTTAATGTTACTACCCACCTTCTTTTAAGGTTTGGCTTGAAAATAGAGAAATATTCCCTAAAAAGCAGCCAAGGTTTGCAGAGGACATACATCCATTTTCCACAACTGTTGTTAAGGTATTTGAAGGTCACTAAAAAAACTCACAACTGTTGCTGGGACACGACTTCTCCCTGGATGACAGCTGTAGGTGCAGTCATTTCACTCCATGAATTACCCAAGGTAATTTTTTTCACTAACGCAACAATGTTACTGATCAACAACCTCTAAAGAAAACCCCTAAGGCTTTATAGAGAGTTGTGAATAAAGAAATGAAGCCTCAAAGATACTCAGGGAAAAACTTCAAGATGTATTCACTAATGTTTACCATGTCTTGCAGATGGACATGCTGCCAGCATGTGGTGAGGGAAGCAAAGACCTGTAAGTAAGAGAGGAAAACAGTATCTGGACAAACTGCAAACAGGTCCACCAGACTCTTTCTTAGGGCTGGGTGCTGTGTGTAGGACAGCAGACAACTGATGGGTACACCAGGTAGATGAAGGCAATGTCTTAATTACCCATTTCAGTTCAGACATTGGAAATACTAGTTTGCTGGGAAAAATAAGTGTTAATTAGGAACTCTCGTGACTGGATGCCATAATTACATGCCTAGTGGCTGACTGACTGGGTGACAGCATCTCGCCCCTGGAGCGTGTGTCACACAACCAAGCTGAAGGCTTTGTGGGATTGTTGACAAGCCCTTTCTCCTTCTTTCAAATGTTAAACACATAAGGAAGCCCTGAGGAAAAGGATCCTGGGGTCTGGGTTGATGAAAAGCTCAACATGAGCCTGCAGTGTGCACATGCAGCCCAGACACCAACTGAGTCCTGGGTTGCATCAAGAGCAGCGTGGGCAGCAGGGCAAGGGAGGGGATTCTGCCCCTTTACTCTGCTCTTGTCAGACCCCACCTGGAGTCCTGTGTGCAGTTCTGGAGCCCTCAGCACAGGAAGGACATAGAAGTGTTGGATCACGTCCGGAGGAGGGCCACAAAGATGTTTAGAGGCATGCAGCAGCTCTGCTATGAGGACAGGCTGAGAGAGTTGGGGCTCTTCAGCCTGCAGAAGAGAAGGCTTCCAGGAGACCTGATAGTAGCCTTCCAGGATCTGAAGGGGACCTACAGGAAGGCTGGGGAGGAACTACTGACAAGGTCTTGCAATGCCAGGACAAGGAGTAATGGGTTTGAACTGGCAGAGGGGAGATTTAGACTGGATGTTAGGAGGAAGTTGTTTGCAGTGAGGGTGGTGAGGCACTGGAACAGGTTGCCCAGGGAGGTTGTGGCTGCTCCCTCCCTGGAGGTGTTCAAGGTCAGGTTGGAGGAGGTCTTGAGTGCCCTGTGCTAGTGGGAGGTGTCCCTGCCTATGGCAGGAGGTTGGAACTGGATGATCCTTGAGGTCCCTTCCAACCTTCCCATTCTATGATTCTATGATTCTATGAATAATCCCCCAAGTTAAAACAAACTCAAGTGGCACACCTGGTGTTAGTCTGCTACAAAGATTTCTCTGTTACATTTCTGCCATGTGAGAGCTAGCAATAGCAAGGAGTGCAATTTACTGCTAGCAAAGAACAGGTTTACCAAATATATTATTCAAACAAGTTAGGCAGGATTTAATGTGATCATTTCATATGTCATGACAACTTAAGAGCAAAGCAGTCACCACAGCAACTGTTACATCAGAGATTTGAGCCAGCTGCTACTTACTGAGCACAGAAGAGTTCTTGCATAGACAAACACAACTACTAATGATTCAGTCCCAGGCATCAGGCAGAGCTGGTGTCAGGCCATAAAGATGGCAATATTTTTAACCCTGCTATCTTTTCCCAGAGTACATATTTAAAGTTTTGTGTTGGAATGTACATATATCACATTTATCAGGTGCAAAACAAGTATCATACTAATAACTTTAGATTGGAAATCAGGACGCTTCACAAGTATGATTCTGAAATAATTTACCAGTGCAAATACCAGAAAGAATGAGTTTAAGTTGTTTAAAATGTGGATTTATAAATTTGCTTCTTTTCAGTTTAAGTTCAGGAATTTTCTGACAATTTTTTCCTATGACAATATATTTTTTTTCTTCTAGTTTTCATAGTGAAATTCTGCAGAAACAGAGCTCAGTTGCACAAGAGGGAGCAAAAGCAATTCTGAAAGTCCCAGCTCTGTCCCTGGATGCTAAAGTTGGCACCTTCTGCTGGTTGGCTACTGGGGAGCCACATCAATTTGCACAGGATCTTGGGCTGTTTTGGAAGGCATGTTACAGGAATGGGGACTTTTCCATGTTTTGACAAATAGGCATATTCTATTCAAATCATCTCCTATCAAAATATTGCCTCCCATATCCAAGAAAGGTTCTCTTTGGGACAGAGGGAAATCAGGGAGGTCGGCGAGAAGAAGTGAGGGGCTGGCCAGTGAGGTACTTGAGGACAGCGGAAAGCTGGAAAAGTGCAGATATGGAAAGAGGGAAAAAGGAAAACCAGTCGAGACATAAGAAGACAGTAAAAGAGCTACACTCAGGGAAATAGTTTGCCAGCTGAAGTAATGGGAATCAGGGAGGGGAAACTCTTCCTCTTTCCTTACATGGTGTTTTGATTCTGAAGGGTTGCAGTAGGATGGCTTTGCATTTGCTGTGTGCTAAAGGAGCGGAAGATCCTGTCCCAGTGGGATAACCAGAGTGAATTTATAAACCATAGCAACCCCTATAGTCATGTCTAAAACAAATCCCTCCTCTTAAGCGTTAGATTTAGCTGGTAACTCAAGAGTAGCATCACTTCATAATCCCAGCACTAGTTCTCTATCTCAGCTCAGCATCCTCAGAGGATCTTGCCAAGGAATTACCCTTCCTAGACCCTGTCACTTGGATGGAAGCAGGAATAAGACTCAAAGAGGAGTAATTTGTGCTAGCATGATCTGCTAAGACTCATTTGTGCTCTCATCCTGTCTCCTGGTAGGAGAAATACACTAGCTGCAATAATAGAGATAAATGACTGATGTCACACGCGTCTTGTCCAGTTGTCTTTCGAATGGTGAAACGTGAACATGAGCATTACACTGTCAATTGCCTGAGTTAGAGCTGAAGCCTGACTTGCCCTGCCTAAGTGGAGAGGTCTGCCTGAGCAAAGTAAGGTGGATGTAGCCCTCTAAGTAGCCCAGCCACTCAACATTAGTGAAGCCCTTGATTTCTAAACACTGAGCTGCACCGAATTTGAATGCTCCACTGATGACTGAATTGGTATGGAATACAACTGAACAGCAGGCTGAATACCCAGCGAAGTATTGTGGGTAATTAGAGATTAATTACAATCCCATAGTTTGTATCATGGTTCAGGGTCAGCATGGGGTCAGTGCACATGGCAAACTTAGAGAGCTGTGACTAGATGGATGACGCCAGCTCCGAGTGGCTCAGCAAAGTGAAGCGTACAGAAATGAGGAGCCAGTGAGGCTGGGGAGTGGACTCACAGCCAGGGCACTGGCGACAGCAGTGCCACCGGGTTGTGGGGCCTTGAGGCACTGAGAAAATGTTAACAAGCAGCAGAGAGAATACAGCTGCACTAACTATCCAACTGCAACCCTGACTTTTCCAATTAACCTTTTCCAAGCTTTCTAAGATTTGGGAAATCTGGGGCACTGTCCTGTTGTCAAAGAAAGCTCTTAAAGAAAGAAAAGTGGTGAGGAAAACTGGGGAAATTAAAAAAAAAAAAAAAAAAGAAAAAAAAAAGAAAAAGAAAAGGAAGCCTCTGCTATTTAATATGGCTATTACATTTTTATTTAAGGGTAATCCAGAAAAATGTTTTGTCAGACTGCAATGAGCTTTTCAGGAGATGGCATTCATAGGAAATGTGGAATATACACTTGCAGTGCTAAGCCCATTTATCATCAAAATCCTTCCCCTCCCATTGCCAAGAACAATTTGTCATATTTTTATCAACAATTGAGATATGCAAATAGCCTAAGACAGCTGAAAAGGCAAATTCATAACCCAAATATGCAAAATAGTGATAATGTACTGAGTGAAAGATACAGAACAGAAGCATTTGGTGGAGAGAGGAATAAATCAATATAAAACTCCCAAGTGGTCATTTTTGGCAGTTAATTATTTGCAGGAAGTTTTTCCCTTTTAAATAAACCTTTTTTTTAAAAAAAAAAAAAAAGATCATTAAACTAAAAAGATAGCTTGTGGCATTCAGAGGAGGGTGAAGAGGAGACTGGTTCTTGCAAGGGACAGCTGGTACGTGGAGGATATACCCGTTCTCTTGTGTGCCCCCAGCCGTATCTGCAGGTGGCTACTGCTGCTGTGCCTTACTGAATGAGGATCTGTGTAAATTCCCAAACATATGAACATCAGTTCCTTTCTGTACAACAAGGGAGTATTTTCCCTGCTGCTGGGATTTGATTTCCAGAGGCATCTGTGCACTTGCCCAATTCCTGCCCAGAGCTAGGAAGTATTGCCAATTATTCTTCATCATTTCAAGGATGGTAGTAATATTTATGCTACTTCAATAACAGATAAAAACACTTTTAATTTTCTTTTCAGTACTGACTCTCTGGATATGGGGTGATTCAGAAGGGTAAAGATCCTGATTGCATTGAAAAAAATGGTTTAGAATTTGCATCCATATGTATCAGTGCTTCTAATACAAAAGCAGGTCTCTAGAATTACCTGTGTTGGCAACTGAAAACAACAGAGAAATTAAGTTAATTGACCTAAGTAAGGCAAGAGGCAGTAGCAGAGGTGAGATGGTTACCAGTCCTGACTACTAGGCCATCATCCTTGCCACTGATCCACATTGAGAACAACCCATTAAAAGCATCATCATATTCACTTTCCAAAATTCTCAGGGTAATCTTAAGTGTGTGGTTCCTTCTAAATCAGAGGTGTGAGCCTAGAAAGAACTCTGACTCATGAACTGGAAGAGGTGGAAACAACCAGAGCAGCTGATTGCAAGAGCACAAATGCAGAAGAAAATAATGAGCAGTTTGCTTGTCCAGAGGGCTGGGAAAGCCACAACCTCCTAAGGATGAGGTTGGCCAGCTGTGACATAGCAGGGCAGGTATTTGCAGAAGCAGAAATGTTGAAACACAGTAGCTGACAAACCAGAAGTGATAGCGATAGCAATCTGTCTAGAGCTTTCTGAGTCAGCTATCGTCTGAGCATCCACAGGTCCAAAGAGCATTTTCTCCATTCTGTACTCTGCTTGAACGCTTCACAGTTTACACAAAAGGATTTCACACCTCAAAATAACTGGTATTTGAATTTCTCAGCTAAAAATATCAGTTCACCCTTGTCAGTTTTATCAGATGAGCATCACAGCTATTCTGTTTTCTTTAGGAGGCTTTCTCTTACGCTTTCCCCAATGACAGATGATTTTTGCCTTCTTTCATCCCAGGGTTACCTAGGCCCACAGAGTCATTACAGTGCAAAATCAAAAAAGCTATTCTTCTGTGTTTATCATTCTGAAAATGAATCAAAAGTATGTGAAGTGCAATTTGAAATGCTTCCTTTAAAAATGTCTGTTTTCCAGCAATATAAATATATTCACACATCTAAACATGCTATCCATGGGTCCAGGAATTGGAGGATTTCCTGACACTAAGCACTAGTGCGAAGTGCATCAGTACTTAACCACAGTGGGAGCGCCTGACCTGCCTGTGCCAAGAAATTAAACCAAATGCTGGAGCCCTCAGCACAGGAAGGACATGAAAGTGTTGGAGTGGGTCCAGAGGAGGCCACAAAGATGCTCAGAGGGCTGCTGCAGCTCTGCTATGGGGACAGGCTGAGAGAGTTGGGGCTCTGCAGCCTGCAGAAGAGAAGGTTTCCAGGAGACCTTAGAGTAGCCTTCCAGTATCTGAAGGGGGCCTACAGGAAGGCTGGGGAGGGACTATTGACAAGGCCTTGCAATGCCAGGACAAGGGGCAGTGGGTTTGAACTGGCAGAGAGGACACTGAAACTGGATGTTAGGAGGAAGTTCTTTCCAGTGAGGGCGGTGAGACACTGGAACAGGTTGCCCAGGGAGGTTGTGGCTGCTCCCTCCCTGGAGGTGTTCAAGGCCAGGTTGGAGGAGGCCTTGAGTGAGCTGTGCTAGTGGGAGGTGTCCCTGTCTATGGCAGGGGATTTGAACTAGATGATCCTTGAGGTCCCTTCCAACCTTACCATTCTGTGATTTCTGCTTACATATGGTTCTGATCTAGGAGGTGAAGGTGAAGGGTTGAAATGACAGTTCTAGGGACTTGGCTCTCCAGTTCCTTCCAGTGCATCAGAAATTAATCTACAGTTAAACAGAACTGCTGCATGGCTGAGATGGTGATGCCCCCACTCCAAAGATCAGTACAGGTTGTCATTTTGCATTTCCTTACCACATCACTGCATTCAAAGCTCAAACTAAACAGTGACAGTCGTGCAGACAAAGCACCTTGGGCATACATTGGACACAAATGGCATATACAAGTAGCATTTGATATCAGAGAGTTTCTTTTACAAAACAGTAAGAGATTGTGTCTATAGGTCTAGGTTTGTGAGTTCAGACTTCCCAGGTGTAGTAAGAATAGGTCCACACTAAAGCCTAATAACTTGTTACGGTACCAAAGTGCAAAATGCTGTCTTATTTCTTTAAAAAGAACTTCAAATAATCCATTTCCCTGTGAACCTCTCAACTTCACAGGATACCAAGTGAAACTGACTAGTAACTCTTACCAACTTTAATAGAAAGTAATTATTGTCTGCAAATAGCAATTACTTCACATTAAATATGTTATCTGTTGTCTTCAATTTCCCTCAGACAGTGACCTACTTTACCTGTGCAGAAATCCAGCCCTGATTCATTCTTTGTCTCCTGGAGCCACCATGGGAAAGGTGTATTTCTGGCCCAATCCCAAAATACAGTTGCAGCTGAGTGCCATAGTGGATTTAAACATATTTATTGCATACAGGTAGGAATTCTTTTGGTTAATCAGTTTCCTTGATATCAGGGATGCTGAGCCAGTTAACCAAAAACCAAAAACAATTCTTGCACTGGTCTGCCTTTACCTATAGAGTGTGATTTTCCAGGGATGCGAGAGAGTAAAGATCACAGAGCATAGATGAACTTCTGCATTTCTTCGAGGACTCTTTCTTCTTTTCATGCAAACCTTTTATAGAATCATAGAATCATAGAATGGTAAGGTTGGAAGGGACCTCAAGGATCATCTAGTTCCACCCTCCTGCCATAGGCAGGGACACCTCCCACTAGCACAGGTTACTCAAGGCCTCATCCAATCTGGCCTTGAACACATCCAGGGAGGGAGCATCCACAACCTCCCTGGGCAACCTGTTCCAGTGCCTCACCACCCTTACTGTAAAGAACTTCCTCCTAACATCTAGTCTAAATCTCCCCTCTGCCAGTTTAAACCCATTGCCCCTTGTCCTGTCATTGCAGGACCTTGTAAATAATCCTTCCCCAGCCTTCCTGTAGGCCCCCTTCAGATACTGGAAGGCTACTATCAGGTCCCCTCGAAGCCTTCTCTTCTCCAGGCTGAAGAGCCCCAACTC